>VZRV01002758.1:3346001-3438501 GCA_013398115.1 Falcunculus frontatus | reverse complement strand
AAATTTAGTACAATATAATTAGCAATGCAAATCAGGAGAACACACTGCCTATAAGGCTGATCTTGAAAGCCCAGTGACGTTTAAGGGCATATTATAAAGAGAGTGTTCACAAAGGCCTTAGATACAGTTGGGGGACAGAGACAGGAAAATAACTGTTTACCATAATCACCTTTGTTTCATTTTTTTCTCCCATAGCTCTTTACATCCTCCAACTCCTCCTCATGTACCACATTAAGACTCTCTTGTTACACAGTCACAACTGAATCCTTCCTTCTTTACTACCCTACCCGCATCTTTGTTAATTTTTTTTCGTACATTTTGTGTTTCTTTACATAGCAACTGAAATAAAAACTCCCTGTATCTTGTTAAGGGAGTACTTGGTTGTCGGCAAAACAGCAGAGTTATGGTTCGTTCCTGAGCCGTGTTTTCCTAGGCACACATATTCCACAAGAGTCTGTGTAGCATATTCTCTGGATGAGAAATTCATGGTGCTGTATGGATTTACCCCATCAGACAATCTTTAACCCCTGCCCAGTAGAACCAGTCCTGAAGTCTGAATTTTGATTTTATTCAGACAGAAATAGTCTATGAAATTAATTTGTGGTTTGCTTGTAAATATTTTCATACCACTTCAAGCTGTCACTATTCATTCTTTTAATTTTCAGAACAGAAGGACACTGGGATTAAAAGTGTGAACAAAGAAAAGGAGGTAAAAAAAAAAAAGGAAATCCCAGCCACTTATCTAATATTTTCATGGCTTTTTCTATCTTTTGAGCAATCTGTTCTAGGAAAACATGGACTACAAAATTTATTCCAACTAAAACTAAAATGTTGGTGAAAGGAAAGGCTTTGGATCAGTATCTGATCATCTTTATAAGGTCATACCGTCAGAATCTTAGACTGTAGCAGATTTCATGTCTTTATGGTAAACCCAGCAGTTCTTTCACCAGTGTGTTTGGCTTTGAGTGCGATACCTAAAATTTGATTGTTACATGTCCATGGCAATGCCTTACCTGGCTTACATATGATAGTAGGTCAAATCCTGGAAACCTCATTCTAGTCAGACTCCTATGAAGAGCAGTGGCAGTGAAAGTGATCGATCATAAAAAGTAATACCCTTGTCAGTCTCCAAAATAAACAGGATTTTTGTCTTTCTAAGGTACTTTCTGGGATGCATCTGGAACCTGACTTTGCCGTCATTCTTTGTAACAGTGAAACCCTTGAGCTGATCCTTCTCTCCGTGAGTAGGAATTAAGGGGCTGTTGCCATCCACATAATACTTCTTTGCCGAAGAAAACATTTTAAAAGGTTGAAGAGGAGTGAAACAGCTTTAAAATATTTCAGAAAGCAAGAACGCCAATGATGCCAATACAGACCCACTTTGAGCCTCAACTTCAGAAGCATTTTGGGCATTTTTGCTGCTGGAACTAAGGATGCTCAGCACTTCTGAGTCACCCACACAATTCTCGAAGAACACAGCAACATTCACAGTCAGCTGTTGCTGCTGGAATCATAGACACCAGTGCATGATGTTGGCATTCACGAGGGCTGCATGGCTGGTAAGTAGCACCTACCATGAGGACTAGCAGCAGAATGATATTTGAGTAGGCAGTGATACACTTGTTCTGGCCAGGGTTCCTGATCTGTGTGTTGTCTTCCATTACCCACAGCTAAGAGCCCTGAAGTGGAAACTTTCAGGCAATATAGATATTATGAAGCTCACTTTAGGAGCCTAACTTCATTTGTGCTTCTGCAAGGTATTAGAAAGGGCCCATTTTAACTATCAGTGAAAGAGCTAAATTTGACATTTGATTCACCCTATTCTAGGATTTTAAACTGTGATGTAAATTAGTCAGAAACCAGTCTTTCTTCCATTTTCTCTTTTCAAAATGTAATACAGTTAAATGACAGAGATTAATTACTAAAGTAATTACTGTTGGAAAGCAAAAGGACAGTTGTATGAGACAGTCTCTCTCATGATGACCAAGTCTTTCTTGACAATTATGCTTAATTCCAACAATGATTATTCTGTGTGGCAAAATCTATCAGCACAAGGGCACACAAGCATTGATGCATTCTCACTCACTAGGAAATATGAGAATGAGGTAATTATATTTGACTGAAGCTCAGACGTTTTCATTCCCAGGGGCATCTATAGGACCTTTTTTTGTAGGGATACATATTATCTCCTCCCTTCCTTCTACTGAGTACCCCATTTATTCCACTTCTGCTGCTCCTTCAGTCAGACTTGAATAAAATTAGCCCTTTCTTATGTAGGCTACAACTCCTTGCTGTCTTGTACTTGCACACAGATCACATACACGTACACATGCACAGACTCATACACATGTGAAATTTCCTCTCTACATCTCTCAGTGTTTATGAGACTCGGCTGCATTGTTTCTAGCCGAAACAAGGAGGCTGTGTTTTCAAATCTCTGAAGATCTTGATCTATTCACTAAATAGAGAAAACAATTCAAAGAATTATTTGGAAAAGAAGACTAAGAAACTATATAAGTAATTGATGATTGATGTAACTTTTTCACAGTACCCAAGTTCCTAAACTCACTGTAAATTAATTGCAAACACTTCTAAGGGCAAGATATTGTATGACATTCATATGGTTGATGATATCTCTTTCAAATAGCTCGGCTAAAATTTGCCAAATGGTCTCTTCCCTATAAAAAACACCCAGCTACCATCTCATTAGTCAGTGCTGAAATCCTTTACCCACAGTACTAGATGCCACCAATATGTCACCAGAGGCAGAGGATGTTACAGTCTTAAAACGAACAGTTCATTCTAAGTACTGATAGAAGAAAAATGAATGTACCCTACCACTCTTTCTTTTATTTCTCTGAGTTTCTGTCCTAACCAGACACAGCTGCACTTTCATAATCTTTGAAGTGAAAGCTTTTCTTCCTAAGAGTGTGTGTACCTAATTGCGTGTGTGTGTGCGTGTGTGTGCGTGTGTGTGGGAGAGAGAGAGGGAGAGAAGAGGCTTCAGGCTCTAGTGCTTCCTTCCAGGTGTCTTCGTCTGCATGATTTCATCTGTGAACCATAATCAACTTCCTTAATGAAATACGTAATTAACATATTATAATTGTGGTAAAGATGATTTTGACAGAAATCATTTTCCATATCTAATACTATGCTAATTTAATCTGTTCCTCACTCCCCGACATGACCTTTAGTGATTAAGTTTCATGGCAGAATTGTTTTTTTTTTTTTTTTTGTGATGGATTGATTTATCCACAGCAGTTGATACCCCTCTGCCTCCATGGCTGTCATTTTTCTCTGTGTGCCTGCTACAAAAGGGAAACATAGTGATGAGTCGATATATGGGGAAAGGAACTGACGACTCACTGTGGGGTTTTGTTCTGAATAGTGTTCTAAAAGGTGATTATGAGAAGATTCAAGGCAGGAGGTGATTAGGTTGGCTACTGACGTGAATTCTCCCTCTGGTAAACATCTCTATAACACATCTCAGCAGAGAAAAAAGGTACAACTTGGTAGGCAAGAGGGAACGGAAAAAGCTACATTAGATGGTGTTTGTGTATAACTAGAGTGTTTATAGGCATTTAAATGTTAACTCTCTTTCCACCTTCAGCTACATTGAGGTGCAATCTCCAGGAACCATTTTAAAATGAAAGTCATGTCAGTGACACTGTAGAGAGGATTTTGGTAGCACATTGCTGCCTTCTGTCATGGAGGCAATTTTCTGGTTGGCTCCTGAGAGCTGACACTGAGGGGATGTTGGAGGACTGAGCAAGTTTATCAGGCCCAGGTAGAAAACTGATTCTAGACAGAATATTAGACTCCCAGTTTGCTTCCCTACTGAGATGATTTACTTCAGATGACAACAGGCAGAAAATAAAGAGGACCTCAGTTCGTCATGGGCACCCTCCAATTCTTTTTTCTGTAGAAGGGAAATGAGAGCTTTTCAGCGAACTACCTCAATCCTTGTGAAAAATCTGGGATCCATTTGTTCTGAGATATGGAGCCTATTTATTTCTTATGTGAAGGAGACAGACTGTGGATAATAATACAGAAGGTAAAGCTGGAATACTCATTTTCATGCCACTGCAGTATTGTTCCTCAGAATACATTTGCTGGTGTTTGGGCCAGCCTGCTTTGTGACTATCACAGGTGATTTGCCTTATATTGTGGTGCAACTGAATGGATCCTATTGCCAAGAAGTCTGAACCATCTTGAATTATTCTTTCTCTTCTGGGCATTAATGTTACTTTCAGCAATTAGTAGATGGTTGTCATGCTAACCTCTCTTCCACCTCCATTTACTCGTGTCTTAGGCAGCCTTTGCTTTTCTTTACTATTAAATTTCTCTAGCTGAATTCCCACCAGGATTCAGGATGTCCATGGTAATGATGTGCACAAAGCTGAACAAACTACTTTAAGTAAAATTTGTACCACTGCACAAAAAATGGGGCTTTTACCTCCATACACCAGAGATATAATCCCCCCCCGAGAGGCTGACCAAAATCACCGTCATGCTTTTACGCTGATGTGTGACACCACAGAATTTTGTTCATCACACATCTCCTTTTGGCATTATCGCTTCTCACTTTTCAAATTTCTTATTCTTCTTGGGTGTCTGCTTTACTGTTTAGATTATCTCCTGTACTCCACTTGGACATGATTTTCAAAATTTATCTCATTTGCATAATCCTGAAGGTTTGTGTTATTTCTTATTTTTTAGTCCAATCGTTATTTCTGACAGTTGTCCAGCTACATTACAAATTATAGCATGATCTGTGCATGATCAGTATTCTGAAACCTAATTAGATACGTTCGATTATACAAATGAAAAAGAAATCCAACAGTGGATGAATATGATAATGTTTATCTTAATGCAGCATTATTTGAGCAAAAATTTCCTAGTGCAGTCTTGGAAAAGATCCTGTAAAGTTATTTTTATTATATAAAAATATGCCTGTATTTTTTAATAGATCTTGGAATGTTTAGCATTCAGAAGAACAAGGAATGGTGTACAGGGAAGAATGACAAGGGAAATCAAAGACTTCTGTATCTGGAAAGCTAGACTAGGATTCTTCAACTCATAAAAGACATGAGGCAGAAGAATCTTATCTAGCTCTGTAAAATCATGGGTGGTATGTGAAAGGCGCACAGAAAACAATTTGTTGTTTCTGACAAAACAGAAACTAGACAGCAGGAAACAAAAAGAATAGGTATAGAATTTAGACCGAAAAAAGTAGGTTTGTGGTGAATATAGTCAGCAGTACAAGTCATTCTGGTTGCTGGTGATGTTCAAATCAGTTCCCAGTGGGACTAGGTAAAAAACCCCAAAACCAAGAAACATCAGGACTACTAGATATGAAGACACAGCTTCTGGTTCAGATGGACTGATTTCAGAAAAGTACCAAGGTAAAACAGAGACAGTATTATGTGTTCTTCTTGTTCTTACAGGTTTTACCTATGAATGGGAGATTTTCCTGGTTTTCAATATAACAATTTTATTTCAGATCTTGTACTCATACGATAGCAAAACAAGGTTTGAAAACACGATCCTAATATCATACTGACTTAAAAAGAAAATTAAAATAAATGCAGGAGCCACCAATCTCCTTTAAAATATGAGGGTTAGGAACTTTCATAAACATTAATTTTTATGCCCACAGAGTTATCAATGCACATTTTTTAAATGAAGAATAACATTAATATTAATAACTCCCACTGTTTATGCTACATCTGGACTTTGGTCCTTAAAATTTTCCTGTGACCTGGGTCTGGGATTTTTGAGGTGAAGCTTTAATCCTTCTTTATTGCAGTGTCTCATCTCTGCTCACCTCACAGAGCACTTGTGCAGCAAGAACCTGACAGTGTGGCAGATCATGTGTGAGCAACTTTTGGCTGATCTGTGTAGCAGAACTTGTATCTCAGCTACCTGTGCAATAGTCCCTGCTGTAATAAGTGCATTTTATCTCTTTATTTCATTAACACAGAAGTCACATATACACTTCGGTAAGGGAACACACTATTTCCATTAACCTAGACTAAGAGCATGATATTAAACTAAATACTTTAATGTAAATATTTCCCCTGCAACAGTTTACAGAAAAAAAAAATCGTGGTACTGAAAAACAACATGTTATTTGTCAGTTCAGTATTGTCAAAGAAGCTAAGAACTGCAGTTTTAGGTCCTGTCTTCAACCAATACACACCAACATTGGTTTTGCTCTAGTTTACACAAGTAGATGACCAGTCCCAGTCTAACCAAATCTTATTTTATATGTTCGAGAGTATGAAATAAAAAGAAAAATCCCTTAGAAGTTATTGCTGATGTGATTCAATGTTGTGACTCTTTGTTGTGTAATTTTGCAAATAAAATAGGCACTTTTTAATTAACTTAGTGCTTTTTATTGGGATTTATTTTAACATAAATTTGTAAAGCCAATAAAACTCCTGTCTGCCGAAGATAAAAGTTTGTATGGGAATACCTTAACAAGCATGGTGTCCTTTCTGTCAACCAGCTACACTTTTAGCAAAGTTATCCACATTCTGTTCTTTTTTATACATACACTATGCTTTACTAGGTGAATGCGTTTTCTTTAACCTCAAAGTTCTGAGCAGGGAGGAAAAATGTTCTTTTGCTGAAGTCTAAAATACAGTTAACTTAGCTCACAACAGGTAAAGACCTGAAGGGCACAGGAAAGAGAGTTTTCTGTTGGGTTGTGAATATGCATATTTAGTATCATTTCCAGCTCTGGTTTCCCCAGGGATATTGTTGAGCAGGTTTTGCCCTTCTTAGTGAAAATTGAATTCTTCCCACAGTGCAATTTTCAACATATTCACATATCGCCATGAACATCTTTGGATTGCTTGGCAGCTCCCCAGAAGTTCATGTGGTCGTAGAAGCTTCAGTCAGGATTCTTCACAGACTCTGGAGCTGCAGTGCAGTTTGTACATTTGGTATCCCATGGTGTCCATCCAATAACTCAGTCCTAGCCAGGAAAATTAAATCTAAAATCAGTAATGTGGAACTGTGTTATATATACGAGCAGTGTGTCATGATTTTTCTGCCTTGAAAAGGCCCTGTGGTGAGTCACTAGCATTACATGGTGTCTTTGAGTGGCCTTTATGAAGCAAGTAAGCGGATTCTGAGGGAGTCAGAATGGTTGCTATAAAATGATTTTGAAAAGGAAATAAAATAGTGGGAATTGTGGATCAGATTCTAAAAAGTTAGGCATCTAGCATCTTGAGGTATCTGTCTGGCCCCAGATGCCTGTGTTTCTTCTGCATTTGTCAGGAAAAGGAGGAGGGGAATGAGGGGATATTTAAAGATGTCAGCACAGGGAAGTTGCCAAGGCAGTCTGGGTTTGTAATGGGCTAGTTCATACCTCTTTCACCTTAGGGATTTTTAAATTTATTTGTTTTAAACTATATTGCACTGCTCTGTTTCTTGCTCTCATCAACTCATGTAACATAGCCTGCTATAGCATAACATAATGTTAAGCAATGAAATATTGAACAAAACCATTTTATTCTCCTCTCTTCTCTTCCCTTCCCCTGCCAAAATAGCATAATTAAGAGCCAGGTGGAAGATGCTAATCTGGAAGTAAACAGGTACCTCCATGATGAAGCAATGCAAAATAGGTATTTTATTACAACTTTAGACCATTCACTAAAATTAATCTGCCAGTGAGAATGCAGGATTGACTACTATTTCTTTCAGACCTTACGGGGAGGAAAAACACAGTTTGTGTCATAATACAAATTTTCCAGCCTACCCAGCGGCCTGAATTCTGTAGCCATTATGTGTGCCTGGCTGTAGGGTAACATTTAAATATCAGTTCCATATGACTAGAGATGTGTCAATAATTGTAAAGATAGAGATGTGTCAAGAAGCAGTTGGCTGAGTCAGCTAACTGCAATATTTGCTGACTCTTACAGCCGCATACAGTCACCAAACCACATCCATTCAACACTTCAATTTTGTTGGTGTACTGATAAATTGACAACACATATGGTACTGCATCTAATTTGGAGATGAATTGTATTCATTTTCATTCCAGCTCCAACTCCATGCAATATAACAATATCATGCTTAAGCAAAGCAGCCCAGTTACACCAAGGAACAAATACTTATTTTCAGCATGCTTCTCAATTTGCTGTGTGATTTTTTCCACTGGCAGCTGCACCAATATACTTCCAGAGACAACTTCTTTTAAATTAAAAATCCTGGAATTAAACCCAGTTTAACTGAGGGTAAAATTGTAACCGCTGTATGCGTATCTGGGGTATTCAAACATAGTTTAAAGGATCAGGAAGAAAACAAGACTATTCACAGAGTCTGATTTGGATTTAATGCAACTTCAATTATTAAGGTCAGAATAGTTTCAAAGAGTTCATTTACTTTTCCATTCCTAGGATCCTGAAAGATGGCCCATATTCACTGCTCTCTGATTAATTTTTCTTCCTGACTTTAATTCACTATCACTCTACATTTCATTGAGGCTTTGCACAGTGTTGAAAAGGAAAGGTTAAACAAAGAAAAGGATTTCTAGAATTGTTTGAGAAACCATCAGACTATTCCTGTTCCTTGTGTCCACAGACACTTCTTGTGATCTCAAGGCTGGGTGAATTGAGCCTGGGAACCAGACCACAGGAAGAACATAGAGAATCCACTCTCCCACTGATGGCTTGAGGACTCATCTTGGATTTCACCAGACCTTCGCTCCTATACTCCTCCTCCTCCTCCATGGTTTGAGAAGACTTGGCAGAAAGGCAAAATGACTGATTGCCATCAATCAGCCCTATGAAGGTTGGAAGTTTGGGCATTTCATGAGGAATCAATTCAGTGTATTCCCATAAGCAAACTGCTTCTTTGCATTTCGAGGCCCTAAATCTAAATATGATGGATTTCTGTTGTCTTTGTCCCTTTGCAGCTTTCCACCTTTGAGTGACCAGCTTATAAATTTAGGTAGTGCCAGTCAATGAAATTGTAAGCAATTTTATCAACGTAATTTTAAACCCAGATGGAAAACATACAAGACATTAATGAAATTGTGATGCTCAAATGACAAAGCTAAACCTGTATCTCTCCTGTTGTCATAAATGGTGGAGTCATGTTTCATGTTTTATATGATAACTTTTCCAATTTTTTAGTGACTAATAGCACCAGAAAGCAACTTTTTGCTCATTAGACGTGCATAATTAATAATCAATTCTTCCTTTACTAAATGTGCTTACTGGAAATATTTATTAGGAAAACCACAACACTGTTAGATCCAAATAAATAAGAGGGACATCCTTAATGGGGTTTCAGCTAAAATGAAAGAATCATCCTCCTTCTCAAAAAAAAAAANAAAAAAAAAAAAAAAATATTCTTAAACTTGAGCATTAAAAATTGCCAAAACCCAGAAATGATCCTGTTAGCCCTGCTGGGTTTCCTCTGACATGTCCTCACCTTTCCCAGGTGTTCTAATGGTTTCTACTGTTTGCAGACAATCAGGTACTTCAGTGTCACTGGTGTGAGGAGGGATGATTCCCATAGTTCGAGGCTTAGTAGGTAGGAGACTCTATCAGCATTTTAGTTTGTAGGAGTCTGAGAGATGCTTGATGTGTTTTCCCAACGAGGTATTTTTCTGTCTGAGGAAAACCATTTCCCTACAAGTGAACCCTCCTGAAGGAATATGACAAAAGATAATTTAAAAATCTCAGAATAACATGTTATACCAATAGTTTGCTTTTTAATTTGACAAAGTAAAATGATGGCAAGAAATCCTTTTCTTTCCTGGTCACTCCTTCTACCTCTTTGCCTGTGTTCATGGGTGGTCTTGCAGAGGTATGTGACTCTTCTCCTGTTTTAACAAAGAAGGCTCCCATCTAGTGAAGAACCTCCTGTAAAATAGACCTTCTGCTGGAAGTTTCTCCCATCTCATTTCAGCTCTCAAACTAGAGGAAAAAAAATGCTAAATAAATGCTTAGGAACAGAGGTAACAGTCCAGATGAGTGAGGTGAGGGCCTTTGTCTGATGCTGAAGATGTGCACGTTTTAAAACAATGCCATGATCTACTTGCAGACTTCAAATTTTAAAGACATCTTTTAATTTCTGTTTTATTATGCATCAAGGCTGACTTATATGGATACTTGCCCAGCATGGAATAGTTTTCCCATGCATACCACCTTAAGTATGTTGGTTTTAGTTTTTTCCTTCTTAAAAATAAAATCGAATAATAATAACAAGGTCTTTTCTTTCATCATATTGGAAAGTTTATGTATTCTTATCCCCTCCTCCACAAGTCCTTCAGGGATTATTTAATTATGGTCTTGTAGAAAGCTGTGTTGTATGGGATTTGGGTTTATGGGAAGTTCAGTTTTGCCTTTTCTTTTCTTTTATATCTGCTGAGGGTCTCTTATGCAACATTTGACTGTTTTATTTTTATGATTTAGAGCAATAAATTGTGTTTCAGAGAAAGAAAGGAGACAAGGTCTTTTTTGAATTTGCCTTTGTATTTCCTAGAGTACAGAATGCAAGCAATAATTTCTGGCTGTAACTTATATATATATTTTTGAGGGGGTGGAGGAAGGAAATTACTACCTACTTTTTATATACATATATATTTTTTAACAAAGCAATAGGGATTTATATAGACACAATTGTTTAGAAAGTCCCAGAAGAATAATTCTGAGATGATGTGAAGTTATACACAAATGCAAGTCTTTCAAAAAGTCCACATGGCCTACAGTCTTCAGATTTTAAACAGCTTCTGACTGTTATACACATAAAAAAAATGTTTAGGAAAATGACATATTTTTATTACTTTTATTTGACAATCTAATTGAGTCCCCAACCATGCATATATCAAAAAGCCGTTATCAGCAGTGGCTTAATGCAAGGAAGGGGCACCCATCCTCCCCATCTCTTTTGCTTAGCCCCAGGGCTTGGCTTCTTCATGTGAAAGGTGTCTAAAGACAGAGAGAAATCTTACCACACTGAATATAGAGAGAAAACAAATCTTTTCCCACCCACCCACCACAACAAATATATTCTTTGCTATTCAGCGAAACAATTTAGAATTATGAGCTGCCTTTGACAAACACAACCCATAAGGGCTTTGTCACATAAATCACACACTCTGTGACCCTAAGACATTTTTCTATTATTTAATATTTAACAAAGGATTTGCACAATGGTGACACCATGCCAATCTTAAACCCATTTAAATCTTTAACCAGCAAGTTTTTAATCATGGGTGAGTGGGTGAAATAGCCTGTGCCAAGCAACACTTATTTTTCACCAAATAGATGCATTTGAATGCTTCTATTCTCTGTAAGAATTGTTGACCATCTAAGTATGGTAGTCGTAGGTGATTTACATACCAACCACAATCAAATTATTACAAGCCAAATAGATGAAGGTTTTTTCTGCTTCTAGAAGTAGAGTATAATTCATATTAACGATTGAATGGGTGCAGATAAAATAAAAGCCGACCTGAGCCTCTGAACAGAAACTGAACACAGCTAAAGCAAGCCTTTTCACATGCAGACTAGTTCCTCTCATAGCAGAGAAGTTCATTTTTGGGTCACATATTGCCCTTAAACAACTGGGTTAGTTAAGGTCAGTCAGTCTGTGTCCACTGACTGATGAAAGCATCCTGATTGCCGCAGTAAGGAATATTTCTAGCACCATACATCATGTCATTTGTACCCAGAACAATTTGGATGAATCCTCAACTCTATGCATTCTCCAAAAGCAGGAAAGGTCAAAAGTTTTCTTCTTGCTACAGGATACTCTGCTACTATATGTACATCAAATTAGATTGCACAAACGACAAGCTATGGAGATGACTTGTGTGCTCCTTTTATTTGACACATATTAAACAGCAAACAGCATGCAGAGGGCTGATAGATCCTGGGGCCAAAAATGAAGTTTAGATTTAGTTTTTCTTTCAAAGTACAGATAAGTTGGGGGGGCGGAGGGGGGATAGTGTTGTTTGTTTTGGGTTTAGTGCAGTAGCAGCTCTATAACATCTAAGAAAATATCACTGCTGCATTTGGAAACAAATTTCTGTTACACTGACAAGGTGAAAAGAAGTTTCAAGTTGAACACAACTATTTGCTTTTATGAACTCAAAAGCTTTAAATGGTGTTTATTTTTTAAGACATTAACATTTAGTACATGTAAAATACAACTTAAATTTTAAATAACATCGAGGAACAAATTTTGCTGAAAAATAATCTTTTTGAAGCGAAAAAGGTTAATTTATGAAAACAGAAACATATTTTTTCTTTCTAAAATGTTTCCAAGAATTTTTAAGAAAATAAATCAATTAAATTACTAAAATATGCTGAATATAAATAAACCAAAACTTGTATTTTTACTGAGTGTCTTCCATGTAGTGTTTCAGAAAATACGGTTGCTTTATAAGGAAAAACCTCTGATTACCCTTCTATGTAAAAGACACAGTAACCCACAGATAAGGCTGTATTTGGAGAAGTAATAAAACATCTGGATTTAAAAGCTTAAAAAATCTTTTAATGAAAGCGCTAATGGCAGCCTTTTTTTTTTCTTTCAAATTGACACCATTTTACTAAGTAGGTATTAGCGGTTTGTATTTGATTTTGGTTGGCTGGCTGTATTTGTATGAAGCAACATGTTAAACCTGAATTGCCTTGCTATTTTCAAGGCGACTTTAAGTTACCATAAAGCTGGAGTAATGAAGAAAAATCCTTAATAAACAATTTTCTGTAGTTTTTAAATAGCTGTTCAATCCTGATACAGCTGTTTTATGTTGATATTACATAATAAAACAACTAAAAAGCTGGATTAACCTGCTTCTCATAGATTCTCTCCACACTGAGCTGTCTAAATTGGCATAAAGCCACTTAGAAAACCTTCCTCCTGCCCAACAACAGGGAAGTTAGGAAGATACATAATTCTTTTTCTGAAAACTAAATCCCAAAACATTTTGTGTAAAATTTAAATAGTCCCGCATTATGTCCTCAAATTGCAGTTTGAGATTATTCAGTTATCTGGATATGCCATGTTTTTCGTTACTGACAATGTTACTGCCTTTGGACGATAAACTTAACACATCTAGATCTTGGTCAGCTAGATCTTAATCAGATCCCTTTTGGCTTTACACAAGGTAAATTTTTGCTAGCAATGAAATCAAAGGCAGAACACCTCTAACTTCAATCAGAGTAGAATTTTTATCATCCCAGCTTCTGAATCAAAGAGAAGTACACTCAATGAAACAAGCTTCGCAGGCAGGTAACTAGGCTGTTGTTTCTTGTGCTATTACTTAGTCTTTCAATTCCAGCTTTTCAAGTATATTCTAACTTGCTTTTCTTTTCCTTATTATCTTTAATATGGTTCAACTTGTAAAATGTGTTATCATTTCCTTTTTTTTTTTTTGTTATAATCTTTAATATTGTTTTATTTTAGTGACTCAGAAAATACAATATTTTGCCCTCTCCTGACATGATCTGACAATCAGGTTTTTCACATCTGTGCAAAAAATGTGTGGGTGTATCTATTTATTCCAGAAATAAGTGCTACATATGTAAGGATAATCATCGGAAAATTACAAACCGGTGCCTGTGCCATTCCCAAAGATCTAGGTTCACATTGGGAACACTAGTCCCTTGGGAATAAGGCTTCTATAAAATTTTTGTCAATAACTGTTTAATACAGATATTGATGAAGTTTTATACGGTCTTGATTCATAAAAGACTAGCACTAGCAGTATTGAACTCTCTTCATGATTTGCATTCTAAATCACCTTGCAAATTGATGGCACTTATCTGAGATGAAAGTTAAAAAGTTAAGTGTTGGCTTTCACTGCTCGGGAAAGTAACAGATTAAGTACCAAACCAAACAGAACTATAAAGGGGATTTATGCCACTCAGAACATCTTGTCTAATTGAAAAATAAATATTGATGCCAAACTGAAGGAATGAATGTGTTTATGCTTTCAATTTATTTTTCAGTGACATGATTCTTAGCATTTTGGCAGTATCTTGTTGTGGAGCTTTGAGATTCTGGAGGTGATGCCCACAGACACTGAGAAATATATGTGGATAATAAGTATGCCTTAAATAAGTTGTCAGCACTGTGTGACACTCTTGGAGCATTTCATATAATGACTGTAGGACATATTCAGATCAGCCACTGTAGACACCTTACTCAATCAAAGGCAGTACTGAGAGTCCTTCAACCAAGAGGGAAGCCCAGATTGCTGAGCATTTGGGTTTACCAAATCAGGTTCCTTGTCCAGCAGTGAAGGTGTTAAAACACTTGCTTGTCGTTGTGTCTAGCTTAAAAACTAGAACTATCCCGAAAACACCCACATACTTAGGCAGATGGTAAGACTACCTGTATGGATTTTGAAGCACACAGATTTGGGAATATGTTTATGGAGCAGTTCTTGATGGCTGCCCTGAAGAAAGTTCATCTCAGTCCACAAGCATGAGTTTCTCTCCAGAATATCCTTTGCTGCAGGGATGCTTCGGAATCATCTGGACCAGTTTTACTTTCTTCATTGTCTTCACATACACCTTGTGATCTAAAATGATTTACACAAGAAAATAATGATCCGAGAGTAGGATTCTATTCTAGACAAGGATTGCAATATAATTTTTTAAGATGTGCTTGATACTAGATGAGACCAGAAAGCAGATAATATCCATGACCTGGAAAATGTGTGTCCTAGGTTACAATATAAGATGTAACCAAAAGCATGTATTCTATCACCATCTTCATAAACAGGTGGGGCAGTGTTTGTTATCTGCTACCATGACTCACCCTTGATAACTCCCTCCGGGGGTTATCTCCTGTTAATGGGCCCATCAATGCCTTGCCTCCTGACTCACCATCCCATTGTGAGATGCTCCGCCCAGGAGGAGGAGCTGAGAGTTCCCATCTGTATATAATCAGAGGTTTGGAATAGCACAGATAGCCCTTACTTACGGGATTCCCGGAGGACTACAGCTACACCACTGGACCTTCAGGCGAAGACCAGACTCTTTTCTACAGGATCACTGCTTCAACAGGACCACTTCATCTGGACTGTTACCAACATCCTGACCGACAGGGTGCCAGGTTGTATTCCGACTTTGTCAGTGTTATTTTTTCCTTCTTCGTACTATTGCATTTATTTTTACTTTCCCCTATTAAATTGTATTTCTGACTTGGAGTCTCTCACTGGTTTGCTCTCAAACCTCTACAATGTGGCACTAGAATGGTGTGCTGGTTTTGGCTCAGGTAGAGTTAGTTTTCTTCACAGTGGCTGGTATGGGGCTGTGTTTTATATTTGTGCTGAACACAGAGTTGATAATACAGAGATGCTTTTGTTATGGCTAAGCAGGTCTTACACAGAACCAGGGCCTTTTCTACTTTTCATACTGCCACACTGGCAAGGACCTTGAGGGTGCATGGGAGGTTGGAAGGAGACACAGTCAGGACAGGTGACCCAAATTGACCAAAGGGGTATTCCAGACCCTGTGGCATCACACTCAGTATATAAAGTGGTGGAAAGAAGGAAGGGGGAGGGGGACATTTGGATGGTGTTTGTCTTCCCGAGTCACCATTACGTGTGATGGGGCCCTGCTCTGCTGGAGATGGCTGAACAGCTGCCCGCCCATGGGAAGTGGTGAATGAATTCCTTGTTTTGCTTTGGTGTGCAGCTTTTGCTTTCCCTATTAAACTGTCTTTATCTCAACCCATGAATTTTCTATCTTTTACTCTTCTGATTTTCTCCCTGATCCCACTAGCCGGGGAGTTAGTGAGCAGGTACATAAGGCTTGGCTGCTGTCTGGGGTTAAACTATGACAAATGATTAGACACAAAACGTTTACCTCAGATTCATGAAGGAATCAAAAGCACAAAATTCACTTATACTATTTATCTCTCCAGATTTCACCCACTGAAAAGTTTCTCACATGGTGGACAAACATATTGCAAAAAGATAACTAGAGACAGGTGGGCCAAAGAACAAAAGAAACCTAATGCATCCAGAGCAAATCATGACTGCAAACACACTTGGAAATCTTGTTGTTGATCTTCACGAGAAAAGGATATGAATTCCTGCACATGTACACATGCATTAGCAAACTTTAACCCACCTGCTGACAAGAGACTACTCTGACAGCTGTTCATCCAGTTGGAGTGTGGTTTGTACATGGTTACAAAAGATATGAGCCTGCCAATTTGATAGATGGCCTCTTTTTTATTGTTCAGAAGAGGAAGAATGCACTATTCTGGAATTTGACCTCTTTTATTCCATGAACTTGAAGGAAGAGTATCAGAAAAGCTCAAAGGATGCAGAATTATGGCATTACACACCTACAATTCGAAACACACATACTCCAATAATGCAAACTGACTACAGTGTGCTTAGCAAGAATGGAAAGATTTGCACCCTGGGCAATATTATATGGGACTACTTAACTAAACAACATTTTCGTTAGCACTGCATGACAAACCAGGATGGAAAGCAGCTATGTCTGTTGTCCAGCCAAGCCTTTGTTCTGTTTTTAAGTCCTGTGGCAAATAACGCAATCTGTGTACCACTACCACTACAGAAGTGTTATTAATCCTTACTTTCATAGAAATCTCTACCTTTCCTAGAGCTAAGGTGAGGAAGGCAGAGGGATACATGGCTGAACTGACTCAGAATATTAGAGTCACTTCCTATATTGGAATCAAATTTGGGGTTCTGACTTTTTTTTTATTCTAAAGTAAACCCAGTCTTTGATAAAATCAAGTATTAAACAGGAGTGATAAATTATAGTCAATTCTCCTATGGACAGATTTATATCAACATCCTAACTCCTGTATAGTTTATACCAATTTCCAAAGCTGATTTTTACTGTGTGATGTTGTATACCATAACATCAAAATCTGTTCCCTAGGCTTACTTTCTTCATAATTAAAAAATTTTCCTTCCTCCTGCAGTAGCTTTTCTGCATAGTTTGTGGACAGAAATGCTTACATGTTTGTATGGAGAAAAATGTTTCAAAACTCTTTGGAGGCTCTATGCATCACAGTGACACAGGAATTAACACATTTGATTTGTGGTGTTAGGTTTCTAGTTATGCATATTACTAGTTAAAGCCTAGATACTACAAATCTTCAGTCATCCAATTAGTCTTTAGCTATTGAAGCCAGTGAGACTTTTTGTATGGGTAGAGTCAATTTACATGAATCAAAGTTTTTGATATTGGCTTTTTAGTTTTATTTGCTCTTTCAAACACTTACTTCAGTACAGCAATATTTAAGCATATCATTTCAACATCCTATACGGATTGAATCAGCTGACAATGCTATAAAGAGAAAATACTTCATATATCTTGGACACTGCTGTTCATCTAAACTGACAGAACCAGAAGGCTCTGTAATTTCTGATTCAAAAGTTTACATGTTCTGATCCCATGTGGGGGCTGGACAGGGGTTCCCAACCTCCCCTCTTCTTTCCCTCTCCCCTTCCTCATACACACACCACTTCCCTCCCCCAGCAGGAGGGAAACACAAAATCTGCAGGACAGAAAATAAGACCAGGCAGGCTATTTGTCCAGCAAGGACAATTAGGAAGCAGGGCCCTCCAGTGCGTCACTGTGAACGGTCCTTTGGGAGCAGACTTTCTGTTCTTGAGGTGCTTTGAGGTCCCAGTCTTGCTCTCTCTTCTAAACACAATTGCTATAAGTTAAGTAGGAAAAGGGGATGTTACCATCCCAGTCATGCTGCCAATAACAACAGAGAGCAGCACAAGCTGTTCCTTGGAAGGCGTGGAGCAATGTATTCCACACTCACAAGCTCGAGACACTCTAACCCACATACTTACTTAGTGCTTAGAAAACATGGAACACTTGAAGTCTTAGCCATCTTCTAACATACCAAATAAGGTCTTCCCATCTGCATTACTAACAGCTGAGCTAACTTCTTAAATATAGTTAAATGTTATTAGTCATTATACAGAGAAATTTAACTTTTGCTACCTAGAGAGTCTTTATATTTGTGGATTTGAGAAGAGAATTACCTGATTTCATCAGTTATTACCCACTAGCATAGTCTTCCCATTCTATCTAGTGTTGCGGGTTTATTATATTGACCTCATTTCCACCGTCACTGCAATTTAACTTCTGTATTTATATTTCACAGATATTTTCTATAATTTAAAAAATTACAGCTGCAGTATGAAAGCAGTAACAATCACACAGTAAACTTTGCATTTAGATGATTGTCAGTGTTTCCAGTTTAAAGACTCAAGAGAAAACAACCTGAATAAAATCTGATTAAAGTGATAAAAGTGGTCAGACAGAAAAATGAGGGCAAAGAACAGGATTTTTAGTATTAAAATCATGGAAATGTTTTCTCCTGAAATATCAAGCATCAGAATTTCTTCAGCGGTAATCCACAGAGCTCTTGGAATAGTGTGCAGAAAGGGAACTTGCTAAAATGTTGGCTTCTCCTCGGCTGTAAAGAAATAAAAGGAAGAAGACAGATGCTTCTTCCTAATATTGTCTTGATCATATTGGCAATTACTCTGAAGGACTACTAAGGTAAGGTAGAGAAAAAACATCTGTACCACATGGCCCAGTAAAACAATCTCCCCATTAAATACTAATGTTGACAGAAAGACAAATAGAAGCCACGAACCTACTGTTTCTCATAATGGTTGAGGCAGGGAGGGAACAGGGAGGTCCAATGTGTGAATCTGGACAGTCAAGCTGAAAAGCTCTGCAAGTCTGTAGAAGCATGACTCAGCATGTAAGTACTGAGTATGAAGACTAAGGATAAGTAAAAAGGAAGTTTCTTCATATGAAATAAATTTTAGAAATTTAGCAGTTCAGACTTTGTTGGTGTGTACCTGAAAATGAGGCTTCGCTCTCTACATATTTGTCAGTTTCTCATAGCCATGACGCATTTGCTTCCTCTTCATTGCATACCCATACTGGGAATTCCCAATCCTTAGTTGTCTTAATCAGGGCAGCAAGCTGGTCTAAGCACTTTAAAAGCCAGTTTGACCTTCAATAGCCTGTATGAAAACCTTCAAAACCACAATTCAAAATAGATGCCATTGAGAAAAGAAAGACAAGATCGACACAAGAAATAATTCTAGATTCAGTATGAGAATCTGGCAGATCTTTGCTGTCTGCATATATACACTCTGCCAAAATGCAGTGCTTGAGCAGTAGAGATATCTCATTGCAGCTGCTGAGGCATGGGCCCAAGCCATACCCTGGTTTCATACCCAAAGATGTTCTCAGGCAGCTTAGACAAAAGTATTTGGCCTCTAAGCCTAGAAATGAACACTGCCCAGAAGACCCACTTCTGTGGCCTCATTTATGGGCTGCTGTTGGAGAACCTGTTCTGGTGACTCATTTACACCATGCAGATCAGCACATCTACTGTGGGCATAATTATTCAGAACAAACGATTTTTGCTGACAAAAAAGATCCCAGTTCATTAAAATTAATCTGTAAAAAAAATTTTAAAATGTACCTGAAATGGAGGTATAATTACCAAAATGAAATTAAAGGCATGAAGTAGTAACCCTTTCTGAGGGTTGAAGGTGAAGGATATGAAGCCTCAGCACTGTGCCCTTGATTCACTTCCCATGTCCCCCGGCTATCATGACAAGACATGACAGACAGAGAAAAGGAATAGTTTCCTTCAGCTGTAAATTCATCCAATCCAATCCATAAAAGTCTAGTATTACAGTTTTGCTGGAATTTTCTTTCTGTGAAAATTACTCTTCCATGTGTTTCTGCCTAGTGGCAGAATTTCAGGGGGAAAGATGATGACTCACAGCAGAGTACAGTCTGCTCAAAGGTGAAGAATTTGGGTAAATACTCTCTGAAGCTGGGGAAAGAATTGAAAGTAGGTCTTCTCCATCTGCAGTGAATACCCTAGTTCTGATTACATCACAGGAATGGGAAGCATGAACGATCTTTCAATCATACTCGGTTTTTTTATTGATCTGAGCAAGATCATTGCCAAGACAAGCTCAAGTTAAATCTACCACACTAGATCCATAGGAGGTTTCCGCCTAGTATGTGGATGTCAGCTAGACCCAGATACTAAGGTAACACCAAACCACTTAATTCTTCTGCTAAAATGATGGTACTTCTGCTTATGCTCGGAAACAGGGCTCTAGAAATCAGAGCAATTCTACAAGTGAAAATGTTGATATCCACAGGTTTCCAAATAGATTTTCACTCAGGAACCAAATTCCACCCAGGTGCACCACTGTAGTCAGCAAAAGCTTTCTATGGACAGATTCTAAATTACTTGAACAACACATGCAGAGAAGCCATTGTTGGAGTATGAGATAGAACCAAGTAATTAATTGCTGGCCTCACAACTGGATTCTTTTTCCTCCATGCAACAAGGAGGAGCAACGTTTGTAGGTGGCTCAAGAGCCCTTTGCTTTCATCAAGTCGCTTACTTATGCAGCACTGGAAGACATGACTTACGCTGCCATGGATTCTCCACTGCAACTATGTGTATTTGTCCAAGCGGAGTATGTTGGCTAATCAGAGAAGTAATTGCAACTTCAAAGTACCCTGTCTTTCTCATGCTAAAACATTTTAAAATGGTTGAAGGTCTTTCTGAAATTAAATCTTTTGCCAACAATTTGTAAACATTTATCATAAAGTTTCCGAGCACAAAAAAACCCATAAAATCCAGTCATGCTCTTGAGATACTCCCCTGCTTTATGCCGTGGGAACACAGGAATTAGTAGAGTATCTCACTATTTCTGCAGCACATGCACTGTGTTTTCCACATAGTTCTTCCAAAGAAGATCTGAGAATCTGGTATTTTCTATCATTCATGAATAATCATTGTCCAAAGTCTGGAGTCATTTATGTCAGTAGACTCATTTCCATCTCATCTCCCCTCCCATTATTAATCTTGTACATCCTTAAACAAATTGATTGATTGTGGATACAAATTTATCACAATTCTATTGCTCATAGCAAATCTGAATATAAGTCACCCTTGCCTGTCTCAACATCTCTGTCATGGTAGAATAAGAAAGGACAAGAGAGGTCGAGAAGGGAAATCCAAAAAAATGTTGGAGGAAAATAGAATGAACCAGGGTGTATATATTAGATCTGATCTTCTACTTAACAATAATAGACACAACCCAGAGTTCAATAGCACACCTGGATCTAAATAGCCAAGAGCAATCTGGGTTGTTCTGCTCTGTGATTTTTATTCAGGTTCAATACTTGTTCTGAGAATTAATCTCATTAAGATAAGTGTAGCAGCTAATTGCACCAAAATATTGCCAAAAATTTTCAAAGGCAATAGTACATTCTTGGTATGGATTATTTGGTAGAACCACAGAGGAGGAATTGTCTGAGCTTGCATACATGGACTCCTCAGGAAGAAGGGTATGACACTACTTAATCACCAGTCTTGGTTTTTTGGGTTGCCAGGTTCATTTTTCTGTCCTGCTGTAACTCAAATATCATCTGTTGAGCCTGCTTTTCCCCAGAGGAATCTTGGCACTGCCAACTTCTTACCTCTTGTTATGAACATACCCTTGCAACTGATGAACACCTGGCTAAATTCTGTTTCTGCATTCATTCCCCCAGCAGTCTCTGAAGACTAGTCCACAACATTATGGACATTATAATGGACATTACTGATGTAAAGGAAAGTTGAATTGCACCAATTACATTACATTTGCCTTATACACTTTGTGTTATAAGTCACTACCTTCCTAAAAATTAAATATATTTAAGCCTTTCCTGAAAAGTTTAAGCACAGCTTTGCTCACAAGCTTCATCATGTTCACAGGTCAGCAGCAATCCCTGTCTTCCTCTGTGGTTATGAACACAAGGACCAATTTTTCAGTGCTGAGGAACAATAAATGCACTGAAAAACTGTTCCCACAAACAGACACTCCCCCTGAATTTGTAATTTTAATATATTGCAAAGGGGAAAAGTGAAAAATAGGAATGAACGTGATGAGGCAATGATGACACAATAGGAACTGGGAGAGAAAGCACCATCCTCAGTCAGCACACTGATTTGCCTGGTGCTCCACAGCAGAACAGGAAGTTTTGTGAAGACACAACGTGCTGTTGGGCACAGCACAGAGGGAAGGCTCAGGTGACCCTCCTGGTGGATGTGGGAAAGGCTGTGGATGTTGTCTCTTTAGACTTCGGCAAGGCCTTTGACACTGCCTCCCACAACATACTCCTGGATAAGCTGGCAAACTGTGGCTTGGACAGGAGCACTCTTTTCTGGGTCAGGAGCTGGCTGGATGGCCGGGCCCAGAGAGTGGTGGTGAACGGTGCTGCATCTGTCTGGCAGCCGGTCACTAATGGTGTTCCTCAGGGATCTGTGCTGGGACCAGTTCTGTTTAATATTTTTATTGGTGACATGGATGAAGGCATTGAGTCTTTCATCAGTAAATTTGCAGACGACACTAAGCTGGGAGCATGTGTTGATCTGTTGAAAGGTAGGAGGACTCTGCAGAGGGACCTGGACAGGCTGGATAGATGGGCAGAGTCCAGTAAGATGAAGTTTAATAAGTCCAAGTGCTGAGTCCTGCATTTTGGCCACAATAACCCCCTGCAATGCTATAAGCTGGGGACAGAGTGGCTGGACAGTGGCCAGGCAGAAAGGGATCTGGGGGTACTGGTCGACGGCTGACTCAACATGAGCCAACAGTGTTCCTTGGTGGCCAAAAAGGCCAACAACATCCTGGCCTATATCAGGAATAGTGTGGCCAGCAGGACCAGGGAAGTCATTCTTCCCTTGTACTCGGCACTGGTGAGGCCACACCTTGAGTACTGTGTCCAGTTCTGGGCCACTCAGTTCAGGAAGGACATGGAGACACTTGAGTGTGTCCAGAGGAAGGCTACAAAGCTGGTGAAGGGCTTGGAACACAAGCCCTATGAGGAACGTCTGAGGGAACTGGGGTTGTTTAGCCTGGAGAAAAGGAGACTCAGAGGTTGACCTTATCACTCTCTACAACTTCCTGAAAGGCGGTTGTAGTCAGGTGGGGGTTGGTCTCTTTTTCCAGGCAACAACTGACAGAACAAGAGGACACACTCTTAAGCTGCGCCAAGGAAAATATAGGTTAGATATTAGGAAAAAAAAATTTACAGAAAGAGTGATAAAATATTGGAATGGTCTACCCGGGGAGGTGGTGGAATCACCATCCCTGGACATGTTTAAAAAGAGATTGGATGTGGCTGTCGGTGCCATGGTTTAGTTTAGCTGAGGTGTTGGGGCATGGGTTGGACTTGGTGATCCTGAAGGTCTCTTCCAACCTGGTGATTCTGTGATTCTGTGAAACTTCACATGGCAGGTGGTGAAGGCCTGCTGAGGTTACTTCAGGCTAAGCTGTTGTGGTGAATTGTGGGGACTGTCCACTGCTCAGGAGTTCAGTCTCTGTGGAAGGACCAGTCTACGGGCTGCAGAACTGATTCCTGAGGTGAACGGAATGGAAAGAGCAAACGGACTGCTGAGGATGTTGTGTGTGTTTGTACACATCCCTCTCTGTGCCTTCTCTGCAATGCCGGCTTAGCTGTGGAAAATAGGTCTACTTTAAAATGAGACCAGGGATCAAACGGAGTATAATTTTTAAAGGCATCCAGGAAACATGCTCTGTACCCTACAGGTCCCAATGCTAGTGTCTCTGGAGATTTTAATGTGAATCTTGCATTATTTCAGTGTTTCAGTGCAACTAGAATGAAACACTTTGGAAAGCTTCATTTTGTGAAAAAAAAATCTGAGATTTGGACTTGTTTCAATTTGGAGTGACTCCATATGTTACGTTCTTGGAATTTCCTGTAGGAAATACCATTTTTCAACCAGAGGGTAAGACGAGGCTCATTGGCAGCAGAGCATGAAGGAGCCTCTGTGTCACCATCTTTGTTTTAGTTATTCTTCAGACAAATTGAAGTTTGCCAGGACTGTAAGTAAGAAGACCCATTTATTTCGTACAAACCACAGGCTTCCAGGTGTTGTGGCTTTCAGTCATTACCAATCTTTCCATTTACAAAGGCAAGAGGCAATCTCTAGTATACTTCAATCTATCTCATGCACAGCTCCACAGAATTCACACAGATAAACCCAAAAAGACTGTATTTTCTGTGTTTCTTTATTCCTTAAAAGCAGAGTAGTTGTTTTTCAGTTTGGTCAAACCCTAGAACTGATTCACAGGTAAATTGAGATTATTCCAAGAATGCCAAGTAATCACAAAGGTCATTTAATAGATTCATGAGCAGTTTCTAAGGAAAATGAGGAAGTCTTTATTTAGGATTAACCTCACCCAGGCTGATCCTGGTGACATGTTGCATTCTTGAGGTCCTTTGGGATGAAGGCACTAAGCAACTGGAACAATTACATGCAGTGGAAATATGTGCTTTACACATAGATTGGCAGATACTGTACTCTCATGTCTGAATATATTTCTCCATACTGGTTCAGCTCATAACTTATTATGAACATTTTTTATTCTTTCTTGCTAGCATATGTCTGCTTTTATCTCATCCATTACTGGCACATGTATCCTCACAACATTATACCGCAGCGGCCATTTTAGTACAACAGATGGGCAAGAGGATTATTTGTCTTGATACTTCATTCAGAAACCACGTTTTGTTTATATTTTGAATTGACATTAAAAAGCTTTTCAACCAATGGGGGTTTTCTTTTGAGTTAGTTTCATTTTATTTTATTTTTTAGTAATCCAAAAAGGCATGCTCTTTTTTTTTTTTCCACTTCAAGGCAGAATGATAGCACTGCCTGGGGGTTACCCATAGCAGTAAGCTAACTTCTAACACAAATCAAACACAAAGGCTGATGAAGAAGAGATGCAAAATTGCTACTGTAACATTGGAAATAAAACTTAAACATGAGATTCAAAGGCTGCCTGCTTGATAATACAACGGGAAAAAAGAAAACCCTATTACGAAAAAAAGCTATTGGAAATATTCAAAGCCAAGGAAAGCAAAAAAAAAAAAAAAAGCCAATCTGTCAGAAACTAAAATGGATTTTTTGGATTTATCAGATACATTTTTTTTAAACTTTTATACCAAAATCAAACAGGCAGACAAAGCAGGGAATAATTTATTGCTTTGGGGAGGAGTGTATAGTTTAGGGTATGGGGCTTCTGACTATATGTGGTCTGAAAGTTTATGCTTCAGGTATGGATGACCTGATGATCAGGCAAACGCTCTTCATGGTGAGTAGAGCTGTTGTCCCTCTTCAATGAAGGTAGGACCTTCTTTGCCCTTGCCTTGTTCAGGTTTTCCCACTTCTAGCAGCTCTTGTATAGTAATAAAGCAAGATTACTGTGCTTAACAAGGATCTGCAAAAATAGGTTGATATTCCTAGAGTTTGCAGTCCACAGTGAACGCATAAATCAAAGTAAAGTTTTGCTGCCCAAGTAATAATATGGCTGGAATGTAGCACTGGGGGATTGATATCCCTTAGGTTAAACAACTGACATTAATTGAAAGAGTGAAATCTGAATTGAGATGCACAAGTTTAAAGTCAATATGTTGCAGAAACCTCTGATTTGGGGGTTAGATCTGCCAAATTTTCCACTTTCTGTACTGGGACTGAAGTCAGAAATGTTATTAACACTGATCTTGGGTGGTCACTTACAGCAATTTCTATGTAACTGAAACTTAAACCCCTTTTTGAATTTATTCAGTTCATGAAAATATCAAGACTGACATTATTGAGAAGTATACAAAAAGTTATTGATGACTGAGATCAGTTCCCATTAAAAATGAAACAGTAAATTCAGGTTCAGATGCTCATCAGGAGAATTTCAGTAGCATCTAGAAAAGATAAAAATATCTGTGTGGACAATTTAACCCTACATCTATATGTACATAAAGAGTTTCCCCATAAACTAATACGTAAACTAAGACTGGAAACATGCTAACCTGTACTTTACATTGCATCATTCCTTCCAAAAGAGAACAAAATATACTTGATTTTTCTCTGTTTTCTTATACAGAACAACTGAACTAGAGAGCAGAAAAAACAAAACACCTGCATTTATAAATTATACAGAGATTGTTCTTTGGGGAAAGTTTCCAACATTCATCTCACAGAGCTCTGCTACCTGGAATATATAGCAAATAAAATTTGTTCACAAAATATGATAAAGCAGCTAAATAGGCTGCAGTTCCATTTTCCTGGTGATATTACTATAACAGATTAAAAAATCCCTCAAAATTTTTACATTTTCCCTCATTTCTTTTGCTTAATTTTAGGTCTTTAGTGGGCATCAAAACAAATATGCGAACCTAAGTAGTTGTACTAGTAAACTTTTGAATGTTGCTCTTCCCCTGACATTCCAATTACTTGTAGAAAGTTTGGGTTATCTAAAAATGTTTCTGTTTGATTCATCTTCCCCGCAACCTTTTCTGGTTTTCTGGATTTCCTGGTTATTCAACTGAGCACAAATTGCTGTTCATACAGATGCACTGCCATGATTTCTGATTTGCAGGCTGTCACTCCCATTAATAACCTGCTAGGCTGTCATGCTGTCATTCCTTGTTGCTGCAACGATTTGTTTCAAACATAGGGGCTGATTCATGAAGAATAAAAAAAGCAGTTGTCCTGTTTTACAGGAACCTCAAAATATTTATGCATAAAATGTGTGAAAAGCACACACACCACTTTTATCCTGAAGTATGTGATTGCTAAATACTCAACTTGTTTTCCTGTGAGAAAAGAGAAAGAATATAGAGTCCACTCAATTTTTTCTATATGAAAACATAATGCTTTTAATAAAATCTTCTCCTTGTAAAATATCTGAAGTTCAGTTCCAGAGCTATGATATGATAAATCCCCAGGACGATGCAACGGCTTAAAAACTGATATCAAAGCTGATTTTAGGGATTTTTTTTTCCATTTCTCACCCTGCCTTTCCCAAAAGTATTAATGGCAGTTATATTAGCAACAAGAAACAAAAGTGAATCAGTGCCCTCCAGAATATGGTTTTTCTTTCCTCATTCAGAAGCACTTGGCCAAATTTCACTCTTGATGATACAGGTGCAGCTTCATTGCGTCTTAAGGACTTGTGCTTTCAGAAAAGACGAAACAACGTGACCCATTGGACTCATTGTTCAATGTCCCTCTGTACTGTTGGACTGCTGCATGACTGGGGATGGTCAGATAATTTTCAGGATGGGAAAATGCCGCTGATGAATAAACCAGCACATGCATCCACACAAAGCAGAAAATGAACTGGGACTGAACCAAAACCCGCAGAGGTTTTGACCCATTGGCAGGTGTCCAGGGACTCCCCTGTCCCTGTGCGTTGGAGGCAGACAGCTCCTTGACAGGTGATGCTGGTGACTGTGGGAGAGCAGGGCAGGTCTCCTCCGCTGTGCCTTCTCCCTCGAGCGCTTCCCAGCACATCATGGGCATCACGCCGGGATGCCTGTCTCAGTGGCAGTGGGGCTGGCCAGCCAGCCCCCTCTTGAAACACCTTGTCCCAGCATTTGCCATTCAGCTCACATAACCACAGTGTTTCAAGGAGATGGAGCTGCCAGGGGCTGAGCTCCTGTGCTTTTTCTACTGCCAAGGCCCGACAGTTGGCACATCTCCCAAAGAAACAGGCAGAAGAAGGTTTCTGAAGAAGGAAAAGAAATAGGAGAACAACACAGGATGCCGATGTAAATCAAAACTGGGAGAGAAGATGAATGTGGAGGCTGTTTGGATCTCAGCTGCAGTTCTGGCTCCTGGTTTGCCATTTTTCCCCTGTCATCCCTGAGTTTCTTCTCTCCAGCCCAGACCTGCACTGTTTGAGCCAAGCAAAAGTTTCTGCTCCCCTTCTGTTCCTCTCCCCACACCTCTCACTAGTCAGCCTGCCCCCAGTGCTGCCTACATGGCTGCTAATGAGTGAACTGCTCTAAAATAACTATGTTAAGTACTTAAATCGTTAGGCTGACTTTGTACATCATAGTTTAAACTGATATTTTAAAGAGGCAGACTCCCAATTACAGCATTATTGTTATCTTCCATAAGGTTTACACATCAACCCACTTGAAAATTTGTCCCTGCCAAACAGTATCAGCAGCCACTCCCAAACCTGTCAATGCCATAGTGTTTTCTAAATTGATGCTTAATTAATGAAGTATGATAGCAACAGGTTCTCTCTCTCCTTTTTTAATTTGATCTCCATGGCATTATAGGAACCTAAAGCTTCCACTAGGCATATATTCCTACCGTTTCCTTGTCAGAGGAGATGTATATTCATTTCAGACTTGCGGAGGCAATTACAGTAGCCACCAGTTGCCTACAGCAGCTAATCAAAGTGATAACCTGCAAGTTCTCCACTCCCCATGAGACAGCCCACTTGCCTCCAGCTGATGAATGCCAAAAGAGCAGCATGGGCCCACCAGTAATGACACCGTCATCTAAGGCAAGTTTTTAACTAACCCACGGTTTTATAAAGACTCTATTAACGTCTCATAAAAAGAGGTCTAGATAAAACACTCTAATAAGAATTTTTTTAAAGGGAAATACCAGTGCTGATGTAAATGTCCAATCTAAAATACTAAGCTGGTATTTGCCTACTTGTAACCTTTGCACTTCCCATGTTCTGAAAAGTGATGAATCCTTCCCTGAGTGTTTTCAAACCTGTGACTAACCTCTTACTGATATGCTATCATGTCCTTGCCCGTGTCCAGCCACACAGTCAGGCACGCGCTTCATCTTAAACAAATGCACAATTCCATCAGTTTCAAAAGGGGCTTAAATTTAAATGTGTAGAAGCACCATAGAAAAGCGGGCCATAATGCTGCCGGAAAGTAGTATTCCAGATTTTTAATTTAGATATTAATTGGTGTTGCCTACAACTGCAATAAACAAAACAAATTTTAGAAGTAGAAGAAAACAGCACTTATAAATAGCTCACAATTAATTGCTAGCAGAAGGGATTCACCACATTGGTAGGAAACATTTAGATTCTTCTGCATGACCAGTCCCTTGCTTTTGCTGGAGTTTTATTATTTACAACATAGGCACACTTGGCAACAATATGACCCCCTCCACAATCTGCCACTCTATTAGAGAGAAAAGCAGCATTAAAGATACTTAATATATTTTTGCTTTATTCTATCAGTATATTTCAGAGAGTTCAGTGTATAGAAATTTAAAGTAAGGAGAATTAAAAGATCTGAAGGCTTCTTCTCTGACCTTTACTTGTTTCAATGTGACAGGCTTTGTAACAAAACAAAACCACAATTTTGTGGTCTCATTGAGATTCTCTAAAAAAACAAATTTTAAAAAAATGCCACAGTAAACCTCCTTTCCCTTGAAATGTAAAAGTTCCCCAAATGAAGAAGTCCTCTGTGTCTGTGCTGTTACTTTAATTGAGTTCTTAAATATGGGATTTCTCTTTAAGGCTTCCGGCCAGGTTTTGACATTGAATTTCGGGATATTCTAATTAGCTGTGGTCCCAAAGGAGGCGTTCCTGGCTTCTTCCCTGCGTAGTTGAGAGTCCTGGAGGACTCCAGGCTGCAGGCTGCAAAGAGAGAGGGTTAGGTTTGTACATTTCCTACTCGTGTCGCTATCATCATCCAGGGAATGGACTCCTGCTCTGCTATTTCCTAGTCTCATTAAAAAGTTGGTGAGCTTTTAAAGGCTGCAGTTTCCAGTTTTTAGGTCTGTCACCACCTGTAGTGGTCATGTCCTGCTTTGAAAGACACACATCATCATGCTATCATTATTATTTGCTTGCACCAGCACTCAAAGGGCCTGAACAAGGCCAGCCCAGAACTTGGAAACTTCCTCCGTTTTAAAGGAACAGATGATGACCACCTTGGGAGCTCAGGCTATGCACAGCTTGAAGATCACACCAACTCAGCCATGTAAGCAATACCAATCTTTTTCTCCATAATAAATTTGAGGACAAATAATTCAACTTAATTTGAAAAATCAAGATTAAAAAATCTTCCAGCACTTTCCTCTCTCATCAGCACCAAGACAGCAGGTACCTAACCAGGGCCAGCCTGCATGCTCAGCTCTCCTCCAGCCCCAGGGAGGCAAAACCAGGGGTGAGGGGACAAGCAATGAGCTCAGGATCTACATCCAGATCGTGAGCTCAACCTCCACAGAGAGGTGTCCACACAAGTTTTTTGGACTTCAGCAAAGCTTTTGATACTGTCTCCCACAGTATTCTTCTGGACAAAATATCCAGCACATAGTTGGATAAACACATCACGTGATGGGTGAGCAACTGGCTCAGAGGTCAGGCACAAAGGGTTATAGTGAATGGGATGACATCAGATTGGTGATCTATCACCAGTGGGGCTCCACAGGGCTCTATCCTCGGCCCTGTGCTCTTCAGTATCTTCATTAATGACTCAGGCACATGACTGAAGGAATGTTAAGTAAGTTTTATGATAACACAAAATTGGGAGGAACTGTCAACTCCCTCAAGAGCAGAGAGACCTCAACAAATTAAAGGGCTGGGCAATCACCAACCATATGAAATTTAGCAAGGCCAAGTTCTGGATTCTGTGCCTGGGACAGGGAAACCCTGGGCATACAGACAGGCTGGGGAATGAGAGGATGGAGAGCAGTGCTGTGGAAAGGGACTTGGGGGTGCTGGTTGCTGGCAAGTTGAATGTGAGTCGGCAGTGCCCTGGCAGCCAGGAGGGCCAAGCGTGTCCTGGGGGGCATCAGGCACAGCATGGCCAGCTGGGCAAGGGAGGGGATTGTCCTGCTCTGCTCTGCACTGGGGCGGCCTCACCTCGAGTGCTGGGGGCAGGTTTGGGTGCCATGATATAAAAAAATATTAAACTATTAGAAAGCATTCAAAGGAGGGCCATGAGGATTTTGAAGGCTCCTGAGGAGAAGCCAAATGAAGAGCAACTGAAGTCCCCTGGTTTGTTCAGTCTGGAGAAGAGAAGACTGAGAGGAGACCTCATTTGGACAATGCTTTCACCTACATGGTGTGGTTTTTGGGGTGTCCCGCACAGGAGCAGGAGTTGGGCTTGATCATCCTGATGAGTCCCTTCCAACTCAATATATTCTCTGATTCTATGAGGATTGCTTGGCACCAGGGTTGCTCTGCTTGCTGAAACACTCATGAAGAGGCTCTGTTTGAGACATAAGCAGTATATATCTAATGCTTTAGTGCTGGCTATTTCACTCTTTTAAGAGATTACTAGGAATAATGAACAGAAGCCAGGTATGTTGGTTGAAATGAAATGACAAACCCTTTAATTAATAGATAGCAGACATCTTTACAGGAACAAACATGTATTACACATGTATGCAACATTTCACCAATAGCCCCTGGTACACCAGCTGCGTCTGGAGCCCAGACATTCTTTGATTGTCCTATTCTCATGAGTTAGAACTTGTTTTGTGGAGTCATGATGGGTCTGGCTATGAATTCACATTTAGTGAGAGAGGCATCTTGTGAGTGAACTGCATCTGGTGGGATGATATGACAAGGCTTTAGTTGTCTTTTTATTTCAATAGGAGCTGTGCTCAGCTGTCCTGAGGCTTACTTCAGTTCTTTTCTCCAAATTTCTCTCTCTTCAACCTCAGATTTTTTCCTGTTTCTCCAGTTTCCACCAATTTTGAGTACAATAACAAAACTGTGGGGAAAATCATACAGAAATGGACTTATTTTACCCGAATGTCCTGCTTTATTTTCACAGTACAGTCAGCATCAAGGATTTTCTGCTGTTTTTGAAAGCAAAAGCACATTTCTAAAATTTTTCATCCTCTCAGAACAATGTGCTGTATCTCACATATCAGGAGGACAATCTGGCTAGTTTGGGAGTAGAAGCTTAGAATTGCACAGAAAGAGGGATATTTCTGTGCAGATCTTGACATTTCATTTTTTGCATTTCAAACTTCAGCTAAGCAAATATAAACAAAGACTCAGAGCTGCAAACTTCAAAATGTTTTGATTCACCTTTTGAGGTATTGGTTAACTGAATTCTACCAGCAGGAACAAATTCACTTATAAACATTTTACATGAAATGTAAGAAGGTTGTAGCTTCAGAGTTGTGAGACAAATCTGAAGACAATTTAGAAGCAAGCGAAGCAGAATTTGCCCTGTATAATCTCTCTTAGAAATAATGACGCCAAGTAAGGAATGGCTTTCCCTCCTTGGAGACAGAAATACCTTTTGAGAACTGTATTCATTTGATCTGAGACACTGAGAGACAATAACCAGAATAGTTTTCACATTTATAATTCTACAGGCACTTTCCAGAATCAAGTTTAGATTTTCTCACTTTAAAAAGTATGCAATAAGATAATGACCCTCTGTATTTCAGATATCTATTGAAATGGGGTGGTGTTCTTAAAGTCTAATTTCATTTTCCTCCAACAGCACAAGGAGATGACACCCAACAGATTATACTACTGTCAGCCTTACACAACCATATCTGTAGACTTCAGACAATTATCTGTAATCAATAGCTGTAGCATCATGGTGATAAAATTATAGTACTTACATATAATTACACTTACATTCAAATATAACCAGTTCCATTCAGAGCATATGTCAATGGACTAAATCATGGTAAGTCTGTAATTCTCAAAAGAGAGGAGGGAAGGTCAGATCCATGTTTTCCAAGATAGTTAGTTCAGAAAGAACTTTCCTTTTCAGTTAACCTTCTAATGCTCTTTTAGATTTTAAAAGAAACTTTTCTGGGTAAAGCCTTTGTAGAAGTACCCTTGGTAATCCTACACACATAACTCTTTATTTTTCTACTAAATAAATTTCTTACAATTTCTTACATGCATATGAATGAACATAACATAATTTATCACATGCTGATTCTGTTACCTAAAGTCAGAAATTAGTGGACACTCTTGAATTCACAATTTCTCATAAATCCACCAAGATGAATTTTTCATGTCAGTATAAAAATAGGCCTTTATTATATCTTTCATTTTGTGCTTTCTCCATTCAGTTTCAATACCTTGTCTGTGCTCCTTTTCTGTTTTCCTTCTATTCTTTCATTTTTTGGTCCTCTATTCATTCTGTCTTTCTCCTTTAGTTCTTTCTCCTTCTACTACTTTTGATTCTTTGGATTGATCTTGAAGATAGAATTCCGTGCTGATAAGGTGTTTGTATTTGTTTAAAAAAACTTCTGCTTTATTGCTTCCCTCCCCTCCTCCCCCCTATAAAGACACTTTAATACCTTGGTTGTGTCATAGACTCTGATTTCAGTAGTTACAGGACTTCTCCCTACATAATGAAATCCTGAGTCCTAGACACCCTGAGGTTAGGAAAGGGAAAAAAGGAGACCCTTAAAAAAATCCTAATATGCAGCTCTCTGGGCATGCTTCCCACAGGTCACCACTCACGTTTAAGTACATTAAAAACCAGATCTGTGCAAGCAGCAACAGGTAGGAAATGAAAGGCATTATGGAAGGACTGACAGGATCAGTCCTTCTTCCTTTATGATTTAAATGTGCATGGTGCTGATAAGAGTTTCTCCTCTTTCTAGAAGCATATTTCTCAAAAAGTGCAGTGTTTATGGTGAAAGTTTCAAACTTCTACAGTTTTCTTTACAAAGAATAGTGTTTAATCCTATCATTTCACACAGAAATACATAGTTTTTACTAGCCAGCACTACCTGAAGCTAAGATTAAAGTGGTAAACATTGATGGGGAAGCTGTTTTGGGTATGCCTATGAAGAATTCAGGTCTGTTGTTCCTACGGGCATTTCTGACTCAATTTTAAACTAGGTGCCTTGGTCCTGCCAGCAGCACAAAGACTTCTCTCCTTCTCCCATGACCTTTGCAACCCATACAGGACTTGGTGCTGCAAATGTGGCAGTACGAGCAGGACACAGGACAGCACAGGCTGCATCCGGGCTGCACCTGTTGGGTACCTCCTGTGAGTCCCATGAGCTTAGAGAGAGGATGTTCTCGTCCTGGAGAGTAAGAGAACAGAAGACAAGAAGAGACAGCTCACCTACAGCATGCTTCCAAAAGCTCTTCTTGGAAATTGTCCGGATACTCACTGAGAAAACCGACTCTGAGCTGACCCAGGAGTGACGGTCACTGCCATTATTCCTATGTTAGATTTCAGGTGGTTAACATCAAATCTGCAGTATTTCCCAAAGATGTGGCATGGACATACTATTAAAGTGAGTTTAGGCACTTAAAGCCTACAAAATTAATATTTCAGACAAAGATTTCCATTTGGGAAAATAGGTCATGTCCTAAAAACCAAGGATAGTCAGAAGATGGTCAGCACCTCTTAGAATATAGCCTATAATTTCTCAGGTTCTAGCTAAGGAAATAATTTGCAGACAGACAAAAAACTAGAGCTGTCAGAACCTGAAAAATCTGGTTTATGAGAGATTTTTCATTTTCTTTTTTCTTTACTCTCTTCTTCACTAACTAGAGGTAAAACCGAGGTAATCACACCATAATTATAGCTTTGATCAGTTCTCGGCTGAAGACAAAAAAGTTTCTATATAGGTCACTTTCTGATATCTAAGAGTATCAAAACAGATTTATATGACAATAATATCAATCTAAAATCATCCATGGCATGCACACACAAAAATTGCAACTATTTCAGGTATTGTCACTAATCACTTATTACATATTTCCTTATAAACTGTTCATAAATTATGTTTATTGTCTTATAATTAGTAGTACTAACAGTGCATAATATCAATAAAGTCATTAAATATGTAAACAATAAATGATAGCAATATTAATGCCACTAAGTAGCAATGCTTGACAGCATCATGCATATTCAGTCAGCCTATGACTATATTTCTCTGCACTTTGACAGCCAGATATGGAATAGTGCCAGTCACTGGTTTAATGAACATCAAGATGAGTGCAGAAGTTGATAAGTTAGTTAGCAGTTGTTTAAAAGAAAAAAAGAAAACCTAACAAAATAAGTGTGTCCTAATTCTTTCATAATTAATTTATGGACTTTTTGGATCCTTTTTTTTACCACATCTGTTCTACTTACTCATCCCCATTTCCTGGACAAGCAGGGATACCAAGCTTCCTTGCTGTAATACCCAAACTGGTGGACTTAGCTAGTTTGCTGTGAGAGCGGGAATGATAGATTTGACCTCTAGACTACATAAGGATAAATCAAAGACAAAGAATTAAAAAGTAGATTGGATGTTTTAATAACTTTTTTTTTTTCAAAGTTCCTTTGGAGAGCGTCAGATGGGATTTTTTGTTTTTCTAATGGTTGTTCTGCACTCTGCACAGATTTGCTATCTGCTGAATTTGGCTGGCGCTACTGGAGAGGCCAGCTAAAGACTGAAGGAAAACAAATGATTTGCAAACCAATGGAAACCTTGTCAAAGCTTTGCATTAGGTGTTATATTGACTTTACCTCTTCAAGTAGAGAGGGTATATAAAGATGCCTTTACACTCACAGATCGATATGAAGTGTTTCATTTTCCTTGTCTCTCCATCTTAGAAGACTAGAAATCTGTTCTAAAATGAAAATAGAAATGATTTTTCAAAGAAAGGGCAACACCACCTTTTTGCCAAAACTAGGAGGGCACATAGAGAGGGACTATGCACTCCTTAATATTTGGGATGTGATCCTGAAATATACTAGCTCTTTTAAGTCTGTCTTGACTTGTCCATTTATTCCAGAACTAAAGAGCAAAGCCATGGGATTTTCTTTTTCCAGACTTTTCTTCCCATGTGTCTCAAATTAACGACCATTGTCCGTTCAGCCCTCATTGCTTGCAATACTGGGAGTCCTGTCCTGTTATAGATCAGCTTCTCCATAAAAATTAGCCCCCCATGGATTACTCTAAACTCCACCACCGTGGCAGGTGCTAAGAGGGTTTTCGGTCACTTCACAACTAAAGTTTCCAAGAAGTTGAGTAGCTGAGGAGCTTTTAGGTCAAATCCAGCAACATTTAATGCAAAAGCAAAAAATAAACACACTTTAGTCTGCACCCAGGCTACTTGTGACACTTTGCTGGACACAGCTAAACCTCATTCAACAGCATTAACTGCATCCCAAAAAATCTTTGATGTCATTCTGCTCTGTTTAACAGGAAAGGAATGTATATACATTCCTGTCCATGATGACTTCAACAATGCCGTATCTCATGGGTTCAGCTAAAATTGTCTTCAGCTGTGTTACTGTCCTGGGAAAAATAGTGTATGCTCCTTGGTCATACAATGGATAAATGTCCACACAGCATAAAAACTGCTACTCCAGGCCTCTCACTGTCGCACTCGAGCACGAAAGAATCACGCAGACTCAAGCAGTCAGGATAGGACCACCAGGCAGGAAAAGCCCCTGCCCTTGTTTATTCAGTCATTTTTATATGTTTCTAAAGACAACTGTGGATTGGAAGATGAGGTTACCACCTCTCCAATTCCACAGGCCACTGACACAGTCTATCACCTTTCTCTGCCTTAGGAGAAAGGAATTCAAAACAATACAGGAATTCAACACAATATAGGCCGGTTAGGAAAACAAGGACTATGTTTATAGAAAAATGCATGAGAAATTCTATCACAGAAATAAAGACATCGAAACACTGCAGAACCCAGGGCGACATCTCACCCCAGACTTCCAGAAGAGGCTTACGGCTATCATGCCCAGACCATGTAATTTGATATCCACCATAATAAGATGACTGATGATCCCGGTGGACAACAAACTGACCATGAGCCAGCAATGCACCTTCGCAGCACAGAAAGCCAACAGCATCCTGCAGTATGAGGAGTGCTGCCAGCAGGTCAAAAATGGTGAACGTCCCCCTCTACTCAACACTGGAGAGACACACTGGAATTCTTTATGAATCTATGGGATTCCTAGCTCAAGTGAAACATGGATACCCAATGGAAAGGAATGAAAAAGGGGGAGCCAGACTGTTACTGGTGGTGCCCAGTGACAGGACAAAAGGCAATGGGCACAAATTTAAATACTGGAAACTGTGTGAATGCAAGAAAACACTTTCGTACTGTGAGGGTGGTAAAACTTCAGAAGAGTTTGCCCGAAGAGGTAGTGGAGTATCCATTCTTGAAGATATTCAAAGCCCTACTGGACATGGTCCTGGGCAACTTGTGCTTGAGGTTCATGCTTGAACGAAGGGGTTAGACTAGTTAAGATCAGAGGTCCCCTCCCACCCAACAATTCTGTGATTCTACGAAGACCCTCAGGCTGAAGAAGAAATTAAATCTGAGGTTATGTCTGGTCCAAGTGTGCCAACTACTATGCACAGTACATTAAGTAAAATGTTGTACTGCTGAAAAAGTATATTTCAGAGAATTTCACAGAATAAGATGAGTTGGAAGGGACCCACATGGATCATCAAGTCCAGCTCCAGACCCTGCACAGGACAGCTCCAAGAGTCACACCACATGCCTGAAATTATCATCCAACCACTTCTTGAACTCTGGCAGGCTGGTGCTGTGACCCTGGGGAGCCGGTTCCAGTACTCAACCACCCTCTGGGTGAAGAACCTTTTTCTAATATCCAACCAAAACTTCCCCTGACACACCTTCAGGCCATTCTCTCAGGTCCTGTCCCTGCTCACCACAGAGAAGAGATCAGTGTCTGCCCCTCCTCTTCCCCTCACGAGGAAGTTGAAGACTGCGATGAGGTCTCCCTTCAGTCTCCTCCAGGCTGAACAGACCAAATGACCTCACCTGCCCCTCATATGGCTTCCCCTTAAGGCCCTTCACCATCTTCATTGCCCTCCTTTGGATGCTCTCTAATAGTTTAATATTTTATCTTGTGGCACCCAAACCTGCCCCCAGCACTCGAGGTGAGGCCGCCCCAGTGCAGAGCAGAGCGGGACAATCCCCTCCCTTGCCCAGCTGGCCATGCTGTGCCTGATGCCCCCCCAGGACACGCTTGGCCCTCCTGGCTGCCAGGGCACTGCCGACCCAGATTCAGCTTTCCATTGACCAGCTCAAGTGAAAGCAATCCTTTGACCCATCCCAGGAGAAGAATGTGATACTTTCCCTTTTTGAACTTTATATGGTTGGTATATACATATTGGCTGAAGAGGAAACACTTCCCAGCAGTCCGTGCTTTACTGGGTTCTTTGCATTTCCTAATTTTTTTTCTACGTTGCTTATCTTTCCTGTACATCATGGCTGCTATTGTGGATCCCATTCTGAGGTCTTAGTCCTCTCAACTTATTGTAGGAGGAAATCTGCATGTCTATCCCAATGCTGTGGATCCTCTAGGTGGCTGGACATCTGAATTGTAGGATTCTGGAAATTGCTCAGCTTGCTACTGATGTACCCATATGCATCTGGTAATTTTTGCTCCTTCAAAACACATGAACATAACAGTAAATCCTGATAATGCAGAATCCAGCTACTGCTTGAAGACAATATGAGGACAAGCTAAGGCTTTCACACCAGATACTTCATATTTTCTCATCAGCATTCACCTGTTCTTGGCAGCCAGAACTGACCAATGCAGCAAGAATACTTCACATGGTAATGAGTAGCACTAGCAAATGTCAGGCACATCTGAGCTAGGCAAGACTATGGATTAGGCTTCAAATACTTGGGCTTGATTTTTCTGCCGATGACAGACATCTTGAAATCAATTTCTCAATAAAGAATACAATTAAAAGATCATTGCTCCAAAGAATACCTAGGAACACTACGACTGAAATTGTCTAGGAACATATGTCTGTTCTTCTCAATGAGGTATATCAAAGTGCTACAATCCAAGTGAGAACAATACTAAGATTCAATCCGAATATTACCAAATCCCTTCTGAAGATTTGACTCTTTAATGACTTAAATAAAATTAAGGCATCCCTAATCTCTTTGTTGAGATTGGCTGTTCACACCTTTCCTTAAGAGTGCTTCCTCTATGGGCTATTTAGCAAGTACTGTTTATCACCCCATCCCAGGACCTCTTTGTTCCTTTTGAGGATGCTTGTGTTACAACAGATGAGCTCCAAGATCCATTCCATCCCTTCTTTATTCCTGAACTATAAACTTTGGTGTAGTTTGGAGGGGTGGTTTTATGTCTCCAGAGGAGGTGATTTCATTTCTTTTAGATCAAATTTTTCAAGTACATTCTCTTTATTTTCCTGTTCTAGCAAAATTTTCTGAAAACAGACATGAAACAATCTTTTTTCTTTTCCTTTCTCTTACTTTGCTGTTCATAATTTTGCCCATATTTTGTTTTTCTGGTTGCAGACATTCTCATCTTTTTTGGCCCTCTCTGCTTGTCAGACTCTCACATTCAACGCAGAAGCCTCCTCCATTCTCTCACTAGAAATATGAAGTTAGATGTTTAACATACGGATCTTTGAAAGTGCTGGGCGTCCTCTAACAGACAGTGATAGATCTTCCCTAGTTTCTACTGGAGTTGAATTTCCTTGGCACCTTCTATCGTGCCTGTATACTTAGGGCTCTTCCATTTTGGAGCGCAGCCTTCACTACCTTTCAACACTTCTCCTGTTTCTGAGGACTGTCTTTCATGCAGTTCCCATTGCTCTCTTTCAGTCTGCTTAAAATTCTATCTTTAGCTGTCTTCAATTTTAGAAGACTCCAATTTTGTTTGGAAAACGAAATCAGAGTTTAGCAGTAAAGCTATACACGAGCATACATTCATGCATTAGATATTCCAGACTGCAACTGAAATGTGTCTCAGCTTCTCAGTGTCGTGATTGCTTCCACCTAACTGGGGTTAAAACAGAGTCATGTGAATAGGAAGCAGAGATTCTGCCTTGTACTGCACCAAAATCCTAATAATGCTGATTAAAATAACCCAGCTACATTGCTTTCTTTTTCATCCCAAATTCCTGGCTTGAAAGCCCAAATGTTCTGATCTTGAATTACATGCTCATTTCTAGAATAATATCCGTATGAGAGGAGGGCCATGGAAATAAGCTTTTTCCTCACAGCTGATCAATAGAGGGCATAATTAAGGACTGTAAGCCAAATCCTCAACCAAGGTAATTCACAGTGATCTACTTCACCTGCAAATCTGGTTCATAACATGGAATTGCTGTTGTTAACATGTTAAATCACAAGACAGAAAAGCTGTACTGTGTGCTTACTTCCCCATGCGTACTTCTCTGAATCTTCCTTGATTCGAACACCTATCCCTCGAGAGATGGAGGTGACCATTTCCTGAAAGAAAGCAGACATTAATTTTAATAGAGGGTCCGCTTGATTCCTCAGAGCAGGTCAAAGCTGGGATAATTCTGGGTATCTGACTGATGTTCAGATGCTTACATTCCCTGATGAATCCATAGCTAACTCTATGCGATAGAAATATCTCACATTATTCTTGTGTTTGCCAGCTTGCAGTGTCATTCCAGATGGCAAACACAAAAATAGCATGAAAAAATTCTTTCTGAAGCTCAGGCTCTAAAAGGATTTTCTTAATCTTACAACAGATTTTCCAAGATGTTCAAACTATCCCTTCCCTACTGACAATAAAACATCCCAACAGGAGTATCTTGTAAAACCATTGTTACAGTAAATTTCAGGCCATTACTAATTTCATTACTGGCTACTTACTAAAAGTGTATTTATTTCTTCATCACTCCTCTTGAAAATCTACCTCTGCTACATTTTATTCTTTGCTTGATGCTACTTTCATTAGAGTAGGAGTATCTTCAGAGCAATAGAATCGTAAAGGTCTCAGTTGTTAGCGTGAAAGTGGGACTGCTTAAATTTGATTACTGTGTTTAATGAAGTGTCACATTTATTTACAAGATGACATGATGAATCACATTACAGTTATTATAAATCAGCTTATAAGAATGGACAAATGGTTCAATAAAGCAATGGATTTACAAATTTGAGATGAACGCATTCGGGTTCCTTGTCATATTTCCCTTTAAAAAAATGGCAGTGCACTATTTACTTTAGCCCAGGAGCTAAATTGGCAATTTGTTTGAAAGAGAGAGAGAGAGAAGAGAGGGTTCACATAACATTTTGCATTATACTTTCTGTCTCACTGACCAAAAATGTCAGATCATTCACATGGACAAATCCAGTTCACCTCAACATGTTTGTTAACCTTAGAGCCATACATATGTGCTGTTTTCTTCCTCTTCCAAGAGTTTTTTCCTATCCCTAACTGAAGACACTTCCCACATCCATACCAGATACAACATCTCCTGCAAAAATTGCTTTGCCTGTCTCCTTCATTTGCCTGTATGCTGGGCCTTTTAATGGGGTTGAAATTACTCCCAAGTCCTATGATTAACATAAAATTTTATCTCCTTGCCTTTTGACACTTTCAACACCTTGCCTTGTTTAACAACAGTGATGTGAGTAGCCCAAAGCCTGAAGAAAATCAAAAAGTAAATAAGCATCTATCCAGCAACCCCTCCCCAGCCTTGGAGTCTTCATTAAAAAGGTCTTAGTTCACTTCCATATGAAGGAAATCGGCTCATTTGTGTGCTATACTCTCTCCCTCTCTCTCTCTGCCTGACTTGCAAAGAAATTTGTTTGAAACATTTTTTTTTCAGCGCATTTCTGTTTATTTGTGTTTGCCCTGCAGAAATGCTAATGCAGGTTCATTGCATTAAACAGGCCTGATAACGTCTGAGTGCACTCACATATGTGTAGGCTGAAAAGCAGCCACGTCCTGGGGAGGAGGGGGGCTCAGGAAGACGTGTGTGTTTTGGGGTGTGTGTGCATGGTGAGCGGGAGAGGCTTCCGAGTGGGTGAGCTCAGGTTTTTGTGCCACATCTGCATTTTGCTCCGTTTGAGTGACAGGTGTACATGGATGCCACATTGGCTGCCAATATGCTATGAGACCATGGTAACAATCGCTCATCTCTGGGGAGCTATGCTGCCTCGTTCCTCACTATCAGACATGAAAGAAATAATTTCAGGTGCCAGAAAAGGAACTGTGATAAAAGAAAACATTTCGGCTTTCATGGCACTGGAGTTTGCCCTGAGGCAACAGCTTTGATAAAAAAAAGTGTCTCTTTCTTTACATTCACAATTAATCCGTGATTATCTACAAGCAATCCTTTGGCCTATAGGATGCTGACAGAAAAAGTTGTTTTCCTTTTTTTAAATTCCTTGTACACTTCACCTCTGTTTTTTTCCTGCTACATGCACCTATTGTATCATGCAAATCTGCAAACCCTGCTGAAGCTAGAGACAGCTTGCCACCCCCACTTTGGGAACTTATGTGGATATCAGACATATCTGTGTAGAATAGCTATTGTTAGCTGAAGTATTAGCATATAATGTTTCTTCAGTTGTACATTTCAGAAAGATATGAAAGAGGGCTATTATAACACAAGGAAAGTTCAACCAAGCCCTCTTTTCTGCAGTGTTCTGTGTCATCAGCCAAAATAAAGTTTGGATATCTTTTTAAGAGCAAAACAATGAGCTTCATTCAGAAGGCAGTGTTATCTCTGTCTGCATGAGTTCACTTTCACTTTATATTGGTTGGATCCTAGCATTTATCATGTCCATCTGATATCCACAAGACCGTGCTTCACTGTTGAGCCCAGGTCCTGGGGGTAAAGGGACCTGAGAGGGCACAGTGTAAAGCAAATAACACCAGGGTTTTGACCCTGGCAGCCTCATTCTTCCCTCGGGCCTTCATGAGTACTGGGACAAACAGCCTCCTCCACAAAATTTTCACTGCCCAATCCAGTACTGGAGACTAAGGGAGCCTGAAAGATCTTTGCAAAAAATAAGCAGGAATTGTTTTAGAGACAATATTTAACATGACATAACCATAACTAATAATGAGAGTTAAGATTTCTTATTCATCTCAGTCATGTTTGACTTCTTGAACCCCTTGCAGCTATCAGATTTTATACTGGTGACTCTTAGATTGCAATTAGGTGTAACTCCTTCATGTTACTTATTTCAAGTCTCTCTAAAAGAGACAATGACATAGCTTTCATATGGCAGATCAACTTTGGCAAAAGCTGTCCACCTACAGAGTCTAGTAATTAAAGAGTTTGAACAAGGAAATGGAACAAAAAGCCAGAGAAATTACTGAACTCATCAGCTACCATGGATGTAGAAACTGTGTTTCTCCTTCTCATTTTTTCCCATTCAGATCTATCTGCCCATATGGATGGATGTCTCTTTTTGTTTATCACTTTCTCTCTTCCTTTCTTTCTTTTTTTTTCTCCCCATCAACATGCATCATAGCTCTCCCCATGAACAGCTTCATGGTACTGTCTTCCGACTAACCCAACCAGCAGCATTTTCAATGATGGGCTGATTAGTGGAAAGGAAGAAAAACAGTGTGAAGGATAATAATGAACAGACTGGAGAGATGAAGGATTATCAGGCAGCAAAGCCCTAACATGGTATTGCTAAGTTATGTACTCACTGCTCCCTTGCTCTAACAAGCAGCTGCATAGAGCTAGGTAGATTTTCTTCTCAAACAAAGCTAAGGGGAGAAAAACAAAGCAAGACTCTTGTGTGTATGTTGCTACGCGTTTCGGGGGGAAAAAATCAGGACATTGTGAGCAAACTGGCTCTGCAACGGATCGACAAGGGTTTATTATTCTGAGCAGCACTCAATCAAATGTGGCCCCTATGAACAGAGAGTAATGTTGGCGAATCATCCTGGGGGCTTTTTTTCTGTGTGTGAGTGGTATCCATCTGTCAGCTGTCAGTGCCAGTGAGAGATATACAGAGCTGTCACTTCTTGTCAGCCAGCATTTGTGAGGCCTTTTGCAGCTGCTACACAACACATACTGTCCTTATTGAAGGCCAACAAGGAGTCTTGGAGAAGATTCTGCTGGGCAGGGTGAAAAGGGGAAGAGAGATGTCAGGACCACTCTAGGAGAACAGCCTTGACCCATCAAAGATTTTTAACTTCCCTCTCAAAATCCTATTTTTTTCTGAATATTAATGATAATAAAAGGCAGATGGAGAGCTGAGGTAGTGGCACAGCTATATGCTCTGCATTCTGAGATTCAAGGCAAAACTTGCCCTACCTTTGGTACCTCTGGAACCTGTAATTATAAATATGGTGGGCTGTGGGTGGTGATGCATTCCAAAGAGTCCTGTGGTGTATCCTGAATGAAATGAGAGAGGGCACAAACAGTCATTTCTCCAAGGGAAAAAAAATCCCCATCTATCACTTCCAAGATATACATATACATATATATTTATACACACACACACACACACGCATGCATGCACACACACATAAGATAGATGTGTGTGTGTGAAAAACTTAGATGCGTACCAACACCTTTCAGAAGTGTTGGAACTGCGCTGGGCTTGTGCTGAATATAAGGCTAAACCAAAATTCAGGTTCCAAGGCACTGAAATCCTGACAACTGTTTTCTGAAAATGTTGGCTCCAACTGTTGAAAATCTCATGAGATCAGCTGTTCTTCTGAGTTTTCCTCCACCATGGGTTGTAGCAGAACCAGCTCCATCAAACAAGAAGACTTTTGGGTTTGTGATCTGCTGCAGATTTATAACACTGATAAGGGCAGAAAGTTTTGCATCCAGCCTGTTTGTTCTCACATATTATTAATCACAGATGGAATTGAAGTACTGCTCTTAAGTAAAGGATCCGGATTTTAGAACTGTATTGTAAATGTGTAGGTATGCCAAATTGTTTTGCATCATTTAGAAAGGATAACTGACTAAATCTATAGAGAACTTTTTCGTTTGGTTTATATGTTTACAGCCGCCTTTGCAAGATTGCTAAACTAACATGGCAAAAGTGCAAGGCAGCAGGGTTAGGAGAAATGAGTGTACGTGGAACTGGCAAGTGCTAAATTCTACTCTGCTTTTCCATTCAAGTCGCCTCAAGCTAGCCATGTCAATTCTCTACCTGTTTCCCATTTGGTGATAACATTTCATTACCACTCTCACAAGAGCATCAAGTTGATGGATCTTTCAACCAACCTTTGAACTTCTAGAGATCTCTACAGGTACAAATCTCTCCGGAGTATATCGTGAAACCAAGTTTTGTGATTCTGGTTGTGGGTTCGTAATGCAAAGCTAGAAACTTAGCCCTAGTTCTGCACCAATGATTTTGCAAGGGCAGCAGATCAAGTGATATTTACAGTTCTGAGAGTTCACTGCAGCTTTGGACATGAACAAATCATTACTTAAACATAAGATCTCACAACAGATAATTTTTTTTCAGAAGTTATTTTGCTCCTATGGCGAGATTTTGTCAAGAAATACAGAAATTCAGGATGAAAAAATGCAACCAAGAGTACTGTAGCAATGAAGTCCTGTTCAATAGCTAGGGTTTGTATATACTATATAAACTAAATAATGTAATAACAATATCTATAATATAATAATTAGATGGTAGTATTATATAAAAATGCAAAAAAATAATTTAAATTATTTTACATTGTTCCATTACATTACATGTAAATGAAATTTAAAATCCTGCAGAATACTAAAACATAGTCAGACTGGATAATTGTATTAGTTTTTTTTACTAGGGTGACTGGTTTTCTCAGGCAGACTGCTATTGTTAAGCCCAAGCAGCAAGTACTTCACTGATTCGTTTTGTGCCTGTAGAATTACTTTTTATTTAAAAGATGCAAAAAAGATTTATAATTTAGCTTAGGGTTGCTTGAAAGACTGCTCTGTTTGGTTACCAGTTTCAAACACATATGGTATAACTCATATTGCTGCAAGTAAAACAAGACTGACTGTTGAATGAGCATAACACTGTAATAGCAGAATGTCTGCATTTAGCCCTTTTAACTCAGATCTGCTTGCAAGCCAAAATCAAATGGGAAACAATTAGTGCCTGTCAGAAAATGATTTCCTCCTTCCCCCTGAGAAAATACAAAAATGCAAAAGAAAAAAAAAGAAGAAATTTTCAGATGAAAACTATTAATTTTATTGTGGAGATGCTTTTCCAATGTCTCATGGGAATTGTAGTTAGTATGCCTCATGACCCAATTCCTTTTCAACAACTTAATCCCTTAATAGTCTGTCTCTTGCTCTTACTCCCCCCTGCGCCCTTCAATGAACAGTTCAGCCGTAACGTGGAGGATCCCACCATTTTTATAGTAGAAGATACAGAAAACTCCTTAAGGGGAACACCATGCCTACATGACAGAAGTTTGTGACTCTGAACAACAACTTCTGCCGAGCCTTGGGGCAAAGTTCAAAAGTCTGGGCAATTTTGTGATTTTGAAAAGAAATCACAGATGTAATTGTCCTCTCTGAGTCAAAATCTAAATCTTATCATGCTACAGGTTATTAAAGCTTAGGATACTCCTCAATTTCTTTTCCTATTTAGAATAAGTGTAGTTAAAATTTTGAGGAGTCTGTCACGATGAACCCCTTAAATAAATCTATTGCGTGGATGACGCAGAAACCATGCTGCCAAAACATTGTATAGCTGAAGTGTTTCAGCATTTCTTGTGAAAGTTAGACGCATGCAGTGATTACTTCCTCATGAATCCCTGGAATTGTGCTGTATTATGGTCTTTGTCAACTAAAGCACAATTTTTTGGATTACCAGAGAGTACTTTAAAAGTAATATTATTTCCTGGGGGAGAACAAGAGAAGGACACTGCTTCAAATAGGAGTAGTGAGGGGAACATAATAGAAATTATTGTGATTAGAAAGAACAGTGGATCTCTATAAACTCATGTTATTCTTGGGTTTAGAAAATGGCAAGCCTGAAGTAAATTGGGATTGAGACAGAGAAGCTTGTTTACAGCAACTTGCTGTCTAGCATCTATTCTGAAAATTCTGGTGGGCACAAAGACAATCTGGTTTTCTGTGTTGCAATCAAAACAGCCTGGTGATCTCAGCAAAATGTGGCTACTATCTTTTTTTCTGTTAGTGACAGATTTACATATTCCATACCTCTCTAAACAAGACCAGGAGGACCTTTTGAGTCCTCAAATATTGTTATCAAATTGTTTGACTCTTCTCCCTCAATACTTTGTGTAGTTTTTAAATTTACTATTGTGCATTTCCCCAGTCTGCCTACACCATCTATATTTTTAAAAGGATTTAATTTCCTTCCCAGATTCTCCCTGCTTCTCAGCTTTATGTGCTGTCTCTGCTGATCCTGACTCCACTTTCCCTATTGCACCTATTTGGGCTTCTCGCCTGGCTCCTCAGTAGATGGGCCAGAAGAAAACATGGAACAAAAAACCCCAGTTGTGAAGGGTAGCAGCCAGATGGGGTATAGGACAACACAGTCCCAAACAAGAGAGAGACATCTCACAGCAGTGTCCATGGCTCTACATTTAGACCACAATGTCTCAGCTATCAGGGCACCCATTTACCTGGGCCCATAACACTTTGTAAATGTTTGTTGACCCTGCTGTTCAGTGTCTGTGATGTTTCAGGCACGAGGACAGCGTGGAATCAATCTGGAGACGGGTTATTCTCTTGCACATCTCCTCATTTTCTGACTGGCAGAGCTGTGCAGGCTCAGCAGAATCAGGCCATCAGAGATGAGCACAGCCAGAAAAGCTTCCCTGGCCTCGACACCCAGAGCTGCAGAAGATGGTGTGGAAAAACTGTTCACTCAGATTTTCTAAGAAACCTTCAGGAAACCTCAATGAAAACAGAATCAGGCAACTTGCAAGAAACCAGAGTAATACAACAATTTCAAGGTGTATTGAAGACAAAAGACAGGTCACTGAGAATAGACATAAACCCAGTAACACTAGGAATTAACAGATCCCAAATTAACTGTAGGAAAGGAATAAACTGAACTGTTTGATCAGTAAACTGAGATCATCAGCATTAGTTTTCTGTCACCCATAGCAGCAGTTTAAGTTTCCAACCTCATCCAGGTAACATAAGTGGAGGAAGAACGCCCATGGGAGTTCGGTGAGGACCAGGACTTGTGAAAAGCTGAGAGGACACCAGGAGTTAATTACAGGACACAGACACAGGGCCAACATAAAATCTGATTGACAGTGCCAGCAGCTAAGAGGACCACTGCTTCTGGCAGCATTTCTCTGTCTAGTGTAGTGATGACTCACAGATTTCCTCATCACCTGTTGATAAACCTGGAAATAACAGAGAGAAGATGTACATTGTGGCTTTCACACGCCTTTGGAAGAGAAAAGGAAAACAAGTGATCAGAATTCGGTTCTAAGATGGAGATGATGAATGCCAAGCTACACAAGTACACACACTTTCGTGGGATTGACCCCAAGGACTGGGAAAAAGGGCAGAGTCTACAAACCATAAATGAGCATGTCTGCTTCAGACATTCCAAAAGAGGAACAAGCAGGACCATTGGATTACATAGTGCCACCTATTATTCAGCATTGCTTAACTCCTGGCTTTGTGGGAGAGTTTCCAGTTACTCAAAACACTAATAAACTTTATTCACAGTGGCTGACATTTTCCATGCCTCAGGCTAAGTGCTTGTGGAATAGTGCAGCCAAAATGTGGCTCAACTATTTCTAAGTATTCGGCAGTCATGCTTATAGCTTGAGAATTACCCAGCTTCGTCCTTTGCCTTGTGGCCAAAACAGTTGATGAGGCTCAGACACATGTGTTTGTCCATCAGCTTGAGACTTGGATATGCATTTGTGCCATCTAAAATATGATATTGATACAATGCTTGATATTATGTGGCAGTTTAAAGGGTTTCTTTGGCTTGAGACCCACAAAGTCATTAATATTCCATGAAGGCCACACCAAGTTAGTCACAGGCCAACACCTCATCAACAATTTTGTTGATGCAATGCTAGAGAGAAAAGCCTAAAAAAGATTTTTTTTATACATTGCCATATTTATAGTTTTGTATTTCTTTGTTTTTAAAGCCAAATTGGATCACTGGCTATGTTCAGACAGTTGTGGAAGGGGAGAAATATGAGCTTAAGTTTGAAAATCCTTTCTAAATCATTGAAGATAACTTTTCTATGCAGTAAAAATGTGTTGTGAAGTGAAGATCTGTAACTGAAAGGTTAGAATTGTTATAAGCGTCCTGCAGTTATCAAGAAGCAACTATTAAAACACAGGAAATTCTGACTTAAGGTTAAACTTAAAAAGAACTCAAGACAGATGTTAGGCCATGACTTCAAGGAAGAAGTGTTAGTAAGATTTATTGGGCCAAATTCATCCGAATCAAACCTAGTGTAAGCCAACAGAGTTTTTAAAGTTAGTGATAAGAAACCACTGCTATGTTGGATAGATAAGAGACACTGACTTTTGTTTTTCTCAGGTTGTTCAAATAAACTGACTTAAGGTGGCTTGGATATCTTAGTCAGTAGCTTTTATCACTGTAGAAATTTATATTCCTTTTTTCCTTTATATTTCTGCTTATTTAAAAAGATGGAGTTTGTCTTTCTTCATCTTAAGCTGGGCACAGTTTCATTTTACTGATTTTATGTATTTTTTCTTGATCTATTTTTCCTGATTTTCTTCCTACCATTTTAAAATATCATTTTATTATTATCTTTCCCTGCTATGCATGTGATAATATAGGAAAGCAGGAGAAATATTCAGGGATGAACCAGTCTTTGTGTAGAAACATTCATTTTCACATCCTTCCCGTTCTGGAGCTCCATGTGGTTGTTCAGGTCCACAAAGGTGTCCCATGGAAGTAATCCACATTTTTTGACGTTCAGATTAATAGTCTGAGGGGCTTTCCTATTAGTGAATAGGAAACAGTAAATAGGCGAATGTAGATTGACAAAAGGAGAGAGAAATCCTTTACTGATGAGAGGCCATCTTAAGAATCTTTTTAATATTTTTATAGGATTTTAATAACATTTTATACAAAATTTAAATAATTTTACTACATCTATTGCATTTTCATCATGATTTTTTTTTAAGAATCTGAAATAAAATGCAGACACGAAAAAAGAAAAAAGTGGGGAATAATGTATATGCATCAACTTAGCTTCACTTGAAGCATATCTGAACAGCTGTCTCCCACATGAAGTGTTATTCTTCTTAGTGATTGCCAAAAAGAAAAAGAAAAGCCAGTGGTATTAGTGTATAGGGCATTCTAGATTTCTCTGGCACTATAGCAGAACAAAGAAATAAAAAAAAAGTGGTACAAAAAAAAAAAGAATAAAGGTTACCTCAAAGCAGGTTGTTCACTTGCTAGCACAAGTGTCAGTAATTTTTACTGACACAGTCACTTTGAACAGTACAGAAGTAAAAACAGTGAAACACAGGATGAGAAAGATCAAAATACATCTGTGTCCCCAGGATCTTCCTGCCTTTCCTTTACCAAAAACCTGAGGATACGAATCACATACACCAGGACCACCAAGCCCTAGCAGCTGATCTCTGCTCTGCTTTCCTGAGAAAGGAGACACTCTTTTCAGATTTCTGTCAATATGTCACAGGGGAAAGGAAAGCCATGCAAAAATCACGTCAGAGCTTTCCCAGTGATGAAGCTTTTTTACAAAAAGCAAATGTTTTCCTTAGAATTATTACCATCTGAGTTATTTCCATGTTGCAGCTGAAGGCCAGTAGTTTGCAAGTGCAAATACTTGGGGGAGGAATAGGGGAAGAGGGATCGTTTCCATTTTTTCCACTGTGTAAATCTTGTTTTCTGCTGGCTGCAGTCACCCTGATGGACTTGCACTCAGTGAAGGCCCCACTGTTCCATGACATAAATATGATTTTGGAGTCAATAATGTAAATGCTTTCTTATACTCAGCATAAGCAAGGCACAAGAGCAAATACTCTCATTTACCGTGAAGGTGACGTTTAAAATAACCATTACGTGTGTATCTACCCAAAGCTCCCAAAAGATCTGCATATGTGTGTCTACTGCCTAGGTGTTTCCACTGAAAAAGCTGAGAAGGCAGCAAATCTCCTTGGACTCATCAGCTATAGTGCTTTTGGCACAGCTCTTCATCACACCATCCTCTTCTGCCTGTTTGTTTTTTCCATTGTCTGCCTATACCATCTGAAGCTGTAAATACATGAAACTCAAACCATTCTGTGATTAAAAGCAGAAATACTTTATCTTGCAGTAAGGTTAATCATGCTCAGAAATGGGCTCTTAATACTGCATCCCAAATATCTTCCTTGAAAATGTCCTATGGGCCCTAATTATCTCTCTCCCAATAAAAAGGATTCAGTCAAGAGTTCTACGTATCTGCTTAGTTTTCAACTGGATTTTGCTGGTGGTTTAAATAAGCATGCTCATTAGCATCTGTCAGCTGCCCAGACTTATTATTTTATTGCTGTGTGTTGATTTGACTTTATTAAGACCTACAAGCCTTGATCCTGCCTGAGAGATGGACTCCAGAGCAGATCTGCCACAGCAGTTACAGTCATCGGCACGGGCTGTGTCAATGCCCACAGTCGTGTGAAGTCTGCTGCCCTGCTCTGCACGAGGTCTTCACCTGCAGATTTTTTCTTCCTTTCATCAGCTGAGTCCACAGCTTCTGACCATTAGGGCACACTGCCAAAATATTCCCTCTTCCCCAGTTTTTGATGGAAGCTGCCCACTTCTTTCTTCAGCTTAAAAGGAAGAATGGATTCCTGGAACCTGGAAGAGCATATTAATACTTCTAACAATAAGACAAATGAACCAAACAAGCAGCATATTCATCCCTTTCCTTGTCCTCTTCTCTCTTCCTTCCTCAACCCTGTCTCCCTTCCTCCCACGTGAGAAATGCTTATATGTGGTGTAATTCAGGAGCAGTTTGGTGTGTTCCTTGCCTGCCCCTGAGCTGATGGCTGTTTGGGCTATGGTCTAATTCCTTCTGTGGCTGCTCTCAGAACTGTGGCTCCAGGTTTGCAGACATTGCTGTGGGAGAACGGGAAGAAAATATTACTATAGCAGCCCATCTTCTTTTTCCAGGCTGGGGAGAAAACTCACTAGTAGTTTTTGGTCATGGTTTTATAATTCTTAAGTAAGTTTCTGAAGGATTGCTTGTGTGAAAGGGTGACAGACTAGTGAGTGAAAAATCTATGCTTGGGCCTTACAGGTGACTCTGTAATGGAAATGCTCCCCTAAGAAGGGCTTGCAAAGTATGAGAGCTTTTTCGTTTGAATTCTTCTAAGACTTCTTCCACTCACATGGTATGAGAATGTCTTCCGCGGAGGTCGATGCAACCAATCTCTATTTTATTCAGTTCTTTCTTTTCCAGTATTTCTCCTCTCCTTGCTTTCTCTTCTCGAGAGTGAACATGTCATTTTCCATCCAGGTCCTGTCAAACACTGCTGTGATGCCTTTTATTCCATCTGTTGTCTCCCAAAACTTTGGAGTCTTCCCATATTCTGAAGAAGGAAGATCATCCCAGACTGTCCTCACCTGACAGAGTCCTGAGACAAGGTTGAGAGGGATCAGAAAGGATGTGATTCAAAGGAGCATGCAGGGATCACAATGCTGTTGGAAAACAAAGAGTTACCTGACACTGCAGCCAGTCTGCAGCCTTGTCTTGCCTGCAGCTGACTCAGAGTTGCCTGTGATGGCAATAGAGACAAACTCTTCTCTGGCAATCAGGCAGGAAAAGGGTCCAGCCCATATCTTGTGTCAAGGCAAGAATGAAGAGACAAATGCTGTTTCCTCACAAGAAGTGAAAGCAGCTCCCTATCATCTCCAAAGGGTTAGTTATGATTTCACCACACACCTTCCCTGAGAGACAAATACTCACCAGGACTGATGAGCTCTATCAGCCTAAGAAGAATTAGCATCCATGTACTTAAGAAAGAAATGCTGAAGCAACAGCTTGCTATGCCACTTAGCCTGGGACAATGAGACATCAATGATCTCACATTTCAAGTCCTTTCACCTAGCAGTGTTTGCAAGCACTGTCCATTAGCCCTCCTCCAGCCCCCCAGAGCCACCTCTAGAAATGATGAAGTAAAATTCAGTTTGAGATCACACTCATTCCTGCATCCAAATCCATCACATATTATAGCCTCTCATGTTAGCACAAACATCCTTTAGAATGAAACTTTCCTATTACCATTTCCATTACAGAATCATTTCATCTGTAATAATTTTCCATCAGAGGCTGGAGAGGAGTCTGCTGCAGCTTTACCTGCTGTTCATACCAAGCACGATTGAGAGATACCATTTTTCTTTGTGTTTGAAACCAACAGGAGGAGGAAAAGGGTCTATAAATACAGACGATCAAGAGTCTTTTAGATCTAGCGGTATGCTGCGAAGCACACCTGTAACAAAATAGGAGAGCAGAAGGGGGTGGGGGGGAGATTTAGGAAAAATCGGAGCAGAATTAATCCTTCAGGCTGAACTGCCTCTGCAGAGCACAGCTATAGAGTCTTGCTGACTCGGAGGGCCATTATTCAAGGGTTAAATGTCACTCAAATCAACCTCATTATGAACTGAAGGATGAGGAGGGGCTCGGGGGAGACACTGCTTTCTTATGCATTTACAATTGAGCCGCTCTGGCCTGGAGATGACCCGCCGCACAATTTTTAAATTATCTCTGCGCGCTCTGCTTGTTTTGGAAATGCTCTAAATAAAAATAATGGACTGTCTTTTAATAAGTCTCATTGTGAAGATTCCACATATCAAACAACGCAGCGCAGCTTGGAGGCAAGCGACGGGCATGTGTGATCTAGCTGGAAGAGAGACAAATGGTGATGGGAGCAACTCCATCTAGGGACCGCTGACAAGAAAATGGCATTCGCAAACTGACACATCTGTCAGGGTGGAGAATATTGGCACCTGTCACGCAATTTCAGTCATGACTTTTAATAAAGCTGCTTTCCCTTAGGTAAAATTGGAACTTGACTGTAATATTAGCTGCAAGCACGTCTTGTTTTCCCCTTCAGAGCTCTTTTGTACGTGAGACGTTTCAAATGAATCTTAAAGCTGAAGTAATGATGTTTACTACTTCTTTCCTCCTCCCCCCCTCCTTTCCCTTTCCAAGTCTGGATTTGAAAGAGATGTTGTGCTGAGTTTTTTTCTTTGCAAAATGTCTCCCCTTCATCTACCAATACCAGATTTTTTTGTATGTGAGTGTGTGTGCATGCGCGTGTGTGTAGCGCTTTTTCTGTATCACTCTTTTTTTTTTTCCCTTTCCTCCTCCTTTTCAGCTGGGCTGTTGTTTGAGTGAATTTAGCCTGGGGAGGCATGTATATCATAAAAACTGGGTTGGGATTTGTTGGCTGTCAGTCAATAAATCAGTCAGAGTTTAATTACCAGGCATGTGATGGGAAGCGGTGACAGGCACCAGGTCTGTTGGATAGCATTTCTTATGGGGCAGCAGCTACTAAAAACAAAAAGTTAGAGAGTATGTGTGCATGAGTAGATGCCGGATGGGAAGGAGGGGGAGAGACTGAGGGGAGGGGGGGAGAAGTGGAGAAGAAGGAAGGGGGAAAGGAAAAGTTGAGGAGCCCTGCAGCTGGAATCCACTATTACAAGAGGAAAAAAAAGTTTTGTGTTCTTAAAACAAAGACTATGAGTGTCTATTTCAAGACAGAAAATAAGGTTTTCGAACTGAAGTACCCATGTTTTGCTTGAAATATGTCAACGTGTTCTGAGTGTTACCTGACGCCCGCATTAACTTATGCTGCACTAAAGTGCACCCCTTTGTTTAAAACTTGCAAACATTTTATCAGAAATAGTTTTTTAAAAGGAAAGAAAATAACTAAAATTGAGAGAACACATCGGGGAGATGGGGCTGGAAGGAGTTGGAGAACTATAGTATTACAAAATGACATAATGTGTTAAAGGACCTTTCACAAAGTGAGAGTAAAGTTTTTTAATAAAATATGAAGGTTATATAACATTCCCAATGAGGAAATCAATAACTTTTTTTTTTCCCCTTTTCTTTTCCCCTCCTTCTTCCCCCTTTTTGGAAGTTTTCCAGGCTGTCTGACCATGGAAATCATGTACAGTATTTTTTTCAAAGGCAATTCATACTTGACATGTTTTTTATTTTTTGACTAGTGATGAGAGATGTCATCTTCTTCCTGTCATATGCCATGAAGCATTATGTGGAGATACTGCAGGATGTTTTGACTGAAAAGATGCTCTATTTTCTTTTAACTATCCTCCTGTGGTGTGTCTCAGTGTGTGTTTCAGAAACCTTTTGTCCATTTTAAGGCATTATGGGTAATGGACACAAAAGTCTCTGGCTTGAGGTAGTGTAGCTGCTCCTCTCCTGGCAAAGCATTTGTCCGTGAACACAAGGGAGCACAAGGGGTTTGTGAGAAGAGGAGGAAAATGTTCAGCAGAAGAGGAACTAGTTACAAGTAGACTTCAGCTGGTGAAAATTTAGCTGGAAAAACTTATTGGTTCAAATTTCGTAGAAACCTCTGAACACAAAAAAATGCCAGATTCAATATGGAAATTTGCTGTATTTAGACATCTAATTTAAATAGTTACTTTATTCAATAATAAGAAAAAAGCCCAATATAGTTTTCCCAGTTAGCTGGACTCCCATGCCAACAGCCTGTTTATCTCCTTGTCAGGTTGCTCCACAGCTGCCTCTTTGACTTCACCAGTGTGAGTCTGGATGTCCAGCAAGACCTCCCAGAGATCACCTACAGGATCTCGTCCCATCGATACTTTAAATTGTTCCTGTCAAGTACAGCTGACTGCATGTAAACTTCCCATTGCTTTTGCCTCTACCCTTGGTCAACTTTTGGCACCACCCTTAGACGGCAAAATCCTTGGAGCAGAACACTTTCTTCTTGATTGCCTGGCAAGGGCCTAGCACACCATGTGGACTGCTATAAATGTGTAACAATAACTCCAGACCTTACCCTGTGTACATATTCAAACCACATGGGGTGCAATACCCACAGTGCAGAAGCTGTCTCTCAGTTGTATTCACAGTGGATCAGAAGAAGGAGAGGCTGGAGAGGAAGAAAGTTCCAGGTGGGAAAGGATACAGCCACATGAAGGTTTGTATTCAATGGAAACTTTTGTGAGTATTCCCCCTTTAATAACTTTTCCTCCCCCATTCCTTCCCTTTCCTCTGTCTGTGATCTGGAGATTTTGCAGCAGAGAAAAGCAGTTTTGAAATTCATGCCTTACTCCCACCCACACAAGCCACCATCAGTACTGCGTTAATCAGTCTAAAAGGGCCTCAGTCTTAAATGTCTTGTGGGTCTAAAGGAAAGGAAATATTTCAGTTTAAACCTTCTCTTTGAAGTTTCTCTCTCCGTTCCCTAACCCCACACTGGCTATTTTGTAAGTCCTAGATACAGTTTTCTCTCAGACTACTGGAAATTCCCCTGGTGTCCTCCCAGAGTTACTTTGTCCAGAGTCAGTAAAACTTGTGTAAACTGAACAATGGCAAAACACTTTTTAAACAGACTACCCAGCGGCAGCAGCACCTTCTGGTTGGTAGGAATTCAGCCAGGTCCCACCGGGAATCCCACCAGCTCCTGCCATCAGGGCCCCGGCTGCCTTGGACAGCATGCAGTTTCATTACATCAAGTTTGCCCTTCATGGGATGACCACCCTAAATCTCAGTGCCCTGTCCAGAACCGAAGAAAAAAGTCCAAAAGGACTCCAGTGCCTGATGGCATATAAAGCAGGCTGACCTCCATGCAAAATGCTCCCCCTGCAGCAATGTAGGGTGTCTGCTGATAGCCAGTGGTGGCTGAGAAACAGGGAATCAGGGAAACAGTTTCATAACTGGTTTAATCTCCTACTACACACCAAAGCTACATGAAAACCCATTGGGGTTGAATCCTTAAGCCTCATCTTAACACAGAAATAATAATGGGACAAAAGCAGATCGACTCTGAGGTTGTAAGTCAGAATCCGCCTCCCAAATGAGTCACTCTGGCTATTAACGCAATGCAAGAATGTCACATTATTATAATCTTTGTCAGAGGTCAACCTACATTAGAACAGCAGCTCAACAGTCATAGGATAAATACCTCTTAATAATATAGGAAAGCTGATTTTTTTTTGCTGCCAATAATTAACTTTACTCTGCAAACATTTCCCTCTGCCCTGCTGTTCTCCTTGGGTGAGTGTGGGCATCGGGCTCTCCAGTGGGGAGTTCAGCTTAATCACAGACCCATGTGGAAGCACTGGTAGTATTCCTGTAGGAACACTGATTTTGATTAGTGAGATTTTATACTTCCCATCTTCAGCTTTGAGTTTTGGAATAAAATCCTTTCAGGATTTTTACTGGCTTTTTACTAGCTTCAAATCACAATCAGGAATTTTCCTGGATTTCGACTGAAAAATTTGAATCCCCAGGACTAGTAAAGTATAGTTTATCAGAAAATCACTTGTGCCTCCAAATGTCAGAAAACGTTTACTCAGGCCAAATAACTCCTTAGATGCCCAGTCTGCTGCAAACGATTACAGTCTGTCACAAGGAGTGGAATGATTTGGATGTAGCAACCAGTTAAAGCCTGCCTCTGCAAGATGGGAAATTTGCTGAAAGTGGAAGCGAACAAGGCACAAACTTAGAAGCAGGTAAACTTTCCCCATTGCCCCATTTACCTGCAAATGTTGTTCACTGTTCTTGCCCGAGGAAAATGTACTCCTGGCCTGCTTTTTTTCACTTTAATTTGATACCTACTTGTCGTATTCAAATGAAAAGAAATGTGTGATGCATTCTGCATACGGACCAAAGGCTTCCTTAAAACAGCTTCTCTCTTGAAGTATATCTTGCACAGATCTATTAACCAAAGGACCTGAACCTTGAACTGAAGTACTAGTGCTGCAAGAGTAGATTAAAGGGCCCAGGACCCATCTCCTGGAATTCCCCAAAACCAAGTGCATTAATTGATATTTATTTAGGGAAGTGTGTGATGGCCTCTAGTGGTGCACACTGTCGACAAACACTGAAACATCACAGCTTCTCTCCTCTGTTTTTTGAGTGGCACTGGGAGAAAAGCGTTGTGGATGTACTGACACCGGTATATTGCTGCTGCTGCATGAGTAACAAGACAGCCCAGTGACAGACGGGCCCATTCCGTTTATAGCTCCCTCCTTCCCCTCTCCTCCGTGCTCTGAGGAGGAGGGTGCGCAGCACACGCTGGGAGCAAGTGCACAAACTGATATTTAGCAGTGACACATTAAGTACTACAGATTTCCTGTGAACATACCACCATGTTCCTGTGTCCAGCATCAGGGAATAACAACAGATTGACTTCATCACAGTTTTCTTTTCCTGCTAACTCACGAGGATCACACCATGCTCAGAAACAAAGATCTTGATTTGGTTCTTTTTTTGCTGTGGGGTTTTCCCCCCTTTATCACGATATATTGATGCCATCATCAGACCAAGACCGTGACAGGAAAATCATGACTATAGGACATTTCCTGCCCGCCATCAGACGGACTGAACCTCAACAGCACAAACATGCCGAGGCTTCTTGCTGTGAGTGCAGCCTCTACCATTACTACAGTGAACGTGATAGCCATTAACTAATCGTCATCAGAAAAAAATACAGCACTCTCTCCCTCCTCCACTGCACACTGAGGCACACACCGTATAAACATCATAAAGGACACAGTGAGAGAGAAAAAACACACTAGAGGCCATACTAAACCACATATAACCCTGATCTGAGAAGAGACTGTTATTCAAAGCAGTGAAAGCTTTCATATACTGTATGGCCATAGAGTCGGATGTTTTCTCAACAGTTTTCTAAGCAATAATACATAGATAAAGAGGCTGGAATCTGCCATCCCCTTTATAACATATGCATGTCTATTTATGAAGACACTTAAGCATGGATTTAGTAAGTCCGAGACAAAGCTCTAGAGGCGGCTGTCTCTTTAAATCCGTCTCCTACCAAGTGAAATTTGTGGCCCTGATGAATGGCAGAGCAGAGTCATCCATAAAAGGGCAGAGGAAAATCACACTCATTTGCATACAGTAATTATTCTCTGAATCGGGCCACCTTTATTGCTGCCAGAAAATCTACTGTCAGCATCGCTCTATAGATCATGTTGGAAAAGCCAGCAGCTGAGAAGTGGGGCGGTGGCTTCAGACCCACCGGCTGGCACCCCAGCCAGCCTCACCACTGGGACAGGTTGTGCTTTGCCTCACTCCCCACCCAGGGTACCCATAGGTCCATCTTCTTTTGGGTCCTGGGTATTTTCAGCAGAATAGCAGCATAGCAGGTGGGTCAATATTTGTCCCCAGATAATAGGTGGTGGGAGCTATGCGGGGCGGCTGAGGAGGTTCCCAACTGCACCAGGATAGATTGGATGCTTTTTCACCTTTTTTTTTTCCCTCACGTGAGGTCTTCTTTGCAGAAAAATAAAATAAAGGAGAAACATTGTACGAGCAGAGTAACGTCACATCGTCTTATGGTTAGGATACCTACGCTTATGCTCCTGTTTGTCTCTACATCAGTGAGCACTGGTGAATTAAAAAAGGGAAGAGCTGACCGGCATTTCAGCCTGCTGGCAGGAGCAGTAAGAGGGGAAAGGGCACAGCCAGGGACCGCACAGGCAAAACCAAACAGGAACCCTGAAACAGATCTGTGGGGCCAGATTCTCATCACAGCACAAACAAACCTGTTACCCGTCAGGGTCTTCTGTCCCTGGTCTTCTGCTGTGATGCAGCAGGAGGGCCTCAATATACAGCATGAAAACAGAATTTATTAGGGTGCCCTTGGATAGCTTTAGAAGAGCACCTTCCCATCCATTTATGTCTGTCTACTTGCGATGCTACCAAAAACTGAAGTCTGATAGAAGCTCTGTAGCAAGTACGTCCTTGGCAGGAATCCAGTTGTGATCACACTTCCTGTGAAACCAAAACCTGACATGCAGAAAACGTTCACTCCCAGTAATGAATCGCAAAGATGAGAGCAGTTTGGAGCTGGAAGCGATAACAGCAGCTTTGGTGCCAGCACTGCAATTTGCCACACTCTGGAGCAGCTACCATCCGACAAAAGTGCTTTCCACCACTGCAACAGCTGGGAATAGAAGATTGATGGCTCTCATTTTGCAGGATCTGTCCTCTAGCTCAGGTGTGTTTGCACATCAGTTTTTGCATAGGCCCAAACTCACAACCAAATGTATATTCAAATTTCCTATTCAGGGTGGCTGCAAGAGACTTTAGGGAGTCTGTGTGGATAGGGGATTCCCATGAGGGTGGATTTCTTGGACAGCCATTACTTTACGTCACTATGGCACCCCATGGCATCATCAATCAGCCAGCATTTGGTGCAATATTGAGTCCTTCCTCAAAAAGATCCAGTTTTGTGACCCATAAGGAAAGCAATAATATGAGACTGAAATAAAATCTAGAAGTCCTGTGTTCAAATACCACAGTTTGCATCTTCTGTTCTGTCCTAGGAGGTCTAGACCCAGAGGCAAAAGACCTGGGAAATAGGTGATGACTTCCCAAATACCACAGCAGTGTTACTTGCATGTCATGAATGTTTTGTTGGTGAAAAGCTTTGTTTCTGGTAGATACAGGAAACACTTGGTATGAGAAAATGAAGTAAGAAGTATATTTGAAACTCCATGGGTGAGGAGAGTTTTAAAACATAACCTGAACAAAACTGACCCTAATTCTGCTATAGACAGAGAATTAACTGATCAAAACTCTGTCTGACATCACGGCAAATAATTTTTACTTGATTAACTGGAAGCATTCTGAAGTTGCAGTTTTTCTCTACGCTCCATCCCTATTAAGAGACCAACTTAGGACCTTTAGTCTTCATTTCATTTGTGATCTAACCAATCACTTTGGGTTTCCAAACAGCCACAAACAGACAAAAAGCTTTCTTATGGTGCTTTTATGGCTAAGCCAAAATTAAAACTTCATGATAGAACAGAATGGCTTTTCAATGTTTCTGGCAGGTACTTTCAGCATTATCATACCATCCAGACAGGGACTTATTGAGAAGCTGCTTAAGTAAGGATGGTTTTTATCCAACCAGAACTACTGAACTGTTACAGATTTTGTTAGTGAACTGTTTTATGTTTCAGATCTATAACAAAAGTTTCAGTCAAAGCACAATCTAGTTTTTTCCCCAATAAGTTAGAGGTGATGGAAAGCCATTTTGAATTAGACAGTATTTGCTGTGTTCAGGTATATAAAGAAAATATATATATATATGTAAATATCTGCAACCTACCAAGGCTTCATGAATCTTCATTGGCCTATTTAAAACAGACTGTATTTCACAGTCCTGTTTCCAGAGCAAGCATCTGTCCACATCAAGTCCACTAATTTTTTCCTTTGTCCCTTCTCTGATTCCTCAGGAAGGGAGTATAACAGGCCAGAGGGAGACACCTGGTCTAAAGCAAATTTCTGCTGACCAAAACATGTCCTGCCCTGTGCAAGAGAAAGGCTTTCCCCTTGATCAGGCTGGTAATAGGGTATTTGGCAAACATTAACTTAAATAAGAAGAAGGAGAAAGAAAAAGGAAAGAAAAAATAAAGAGAAGGGAAGTCAGCATTGCTGAATGATGATACTTTACCTCGCCTAAAGCTCTGTCAAAGTACCTGACCCCTGACAGATCTAAAGTAAAATCTTTTAAATGATGTAAGGGATAATTTTTTTTTTAAGCAAATGGCACAAGATCATGGCTTTGCTGTTTATTAGGGGACAAAGCTTCCAATATTGGCTCGCCAAGGTGAGCACTTATGAAACCACACCAATAGACGTGTTTGCATTACTCTTCGGGTAAAATTTTGTCAGAGAAGGAAGACGTTAAACCTGTCACCTCAGATAAAGATCAGATGTTTGATTTCAAACAGGAGAAAGCAAACACTCCACTATAGCTCCATTAACCCCTTGAGTACCCCAAGAAAACTGCTCGACGGGACAGGCAGCTGGTGCTGCCCACGTTACTGACTCGCAGCGGCAGAGTTTCCTTGGGGAACACGTCAGCTACAGGCTATTTCTTTCTCTCTCCTCTGTCTTTCCAGCATTTGCAGAGTGCATCTGCTGCCTGCAGAAAGGAGTGAGATGCAAAACAGAAACTAGCTTAGATATTTACATATGGTCCTGGTGCCACTTGCTGGATCTGCTTTTTTAAAAAATATACTTTCAGGGCATCTGAAGGAGAAGCAGTACGCAGATCCTCTCCACTAAAGTGAGAGAACTAGGGTATTGTGAAGATTTCTCTGTTATTTCTCTGGCAACAAGAAGCTGCACTTTTTGTACCCTCTTTTCCCCTTAGACATATATCCAGGTTACAGCTGTTCAAAATGTCCACTGGAGTGGCATTACATTAGGAACTAAAACTCTCTGGCAAATCTATATATTGTAATACCTGGGACTTTACTACAGCTAACTGGCTTAGAGTGAAGCAAATAAACTTCACTGAAGAAAAAAGAAGAGAAGAAAAAGCAGAAATCAACCTCCTGTTTCTAGACACCCTCATGCATAATGTCAGGGGTTAAATCATACAAAAGAGAGGCATAATAAGAAGTGCTAATAAATATTTTCATCTGGAAAATCTGATCCATGCAAGACTGGGAATGTAACTATGAGGCAAACTTTTTATGGTCTCCAGTTTGAGGCAGATCATATGGAACATTTGGAAGTATGTGAGATCATGCCACACAAGTGTTTGCTATATTAATCAAACAGCACAATAGTTGCCTGGATACCCACATCATTTCATCAGCTGTGGTGGCCTGTTACCAGTTTTCAGAAAATGAAATGTGACCCCTGAGGACTGTAATTGGGTGAGTATAGTAATTTAGGAACGTTCAGGGGATCTGGAAAATCTGTCCAGCCAATTCACTTACAGCCAGCCATGGCAGAAGGGTATTTCAGCACCGAAGAATCATGCGTGTTGCCTGTTATCTGTGCTGATATCCATTCCTTTCCCTTTGCCTCTTTGCTGCCTGGTGCCAGTTACGATGAACTCCAGAGTTCTAATGAGACTAGAGATAATTTTGTTTAATGAAGGATTAAGGCAGTGCCTTAGAATACTTGAAAAAAAGAGTGGAAAAAAATAAAAGGCAGTCCTGTGCTGGCAGAAACTGTGGTGCATTTGCAATATAAACTGCTGTATCCTCTTACACAGAATGTTTGTTGCGATACAATTTGAAACATAAAGGGCAGTGATCTCATATTTTAGTGCAGGAGGCAAAAGCCCTTCTGGATTCATCCAAGCTTGTGGCATTTAGTTTAACTCAGTGTAACCTGATGCAGTTTTGAGGCAGGTAAACTGTGTGTATGTTTTAATTACAGCTGGGCTACGTACCCAGCCCAAAGTTCAGGTCAATAGAGTGATGAATTCTCTAGCCACACAATCTTTAATACTGGCCAGGCTGGTTATTAATTTTCTTTATTTGTACTGTTAAAGACTTATATAATTTGTGGCTTTGATCATTTGTTTTTTAAAAGCTCGGAAATGCTCGCACACTTTAATCAATTTATTTTCTTGGGGTAATAAACTTATTGTGTGCTCTTTTCATAATTTATACAGGGTGCTATTATTTACATATCTCTTATTTATTCTATTTCTAGTAGGCTATAAGGCTTCCTACTTCTGTGGCAGCAGATTGCATTAGATGCATGATATAGGAATACTAAAGGGCAGAAGAAGACCATATGCTCCATCATAGGCTGCATTTTAATCCCCGAAATACCAAATCGTCAGCCTAATCCTTCCAGTTGACTCAGGAGTGGTCTGTTATAACCCTGGAACTGGGATGGAAGACAAAAGAAGGCACAGAGCCAGAACTTCTGCTAATGTAAATCAGCGTGCTTCCACTGACTTCAGCAGTAACATCTTTGACAGCAGCTGAGGTTACATCCCAGATTGTTTGGCTCAGTGGTGTCAAAAGGAAAGGTAGGCTTTTTAGAGCCTGTTTTCCAGGTCAAACATTGGTAGCATATTATTCAGAGGTAAACCAAATCGTCTGAAGTGTTCCGAACACTGCTAGATGCATATTGCTGTAACAGGTTATAAAAATTTAATATGCTTTTCTTCAGAAACCTCCTCCAAGGTCTTTTCTAAACTCATCCAAGCAGAATGCATCCTTCATATTGTATGAAGACAGCAAAAGTGGCAATATTCCATGTTTTGATTAGTACCCATCTGAGAAGCTTGAATCATACATACATACATACATACATAGAATGGGTTTGAAGGGACCTCAAAAATCATCTCATTCCAACCTTCCTGCCATGGGTGGGGACACATCCACTAGACCAGGTTGCTCAGTTATTTACTGTTTTGTAGGGTCCATCATAAGTTTACAGTAAAGAAAACTTCTTATTTTGCCAAACAACTCGTGACAATAGGTAAGCTTGCTTCAAGATGGTTTGTTCTGCCACTGTTCATATCGTTGGGAGGCTCTTCAATTGTTTTATTGAATGCTGCCACTCAGCTAGAAAATGCTCTGGCAAGCATGGCTGTACATTTAAATTGTGCTGCCAGAAATTGTGTCTTTCCATGATAATTCCAGCTGCAGTCGATGTCCTATTGGCATTCCCTCGGCATGTCACCCAGGAAATTTGCAGTTGGTTATCTTAAGGGTAGCCACCTTCTCTAAAGTTTTCAACGAATACTGTGGGTGATCATTTGTACTTCTGCAATCCCATTCCCAATGAGCTATCCTATCACACACGGCAGCATTCCAAAGTAGCTTAGGCTGATTCAGTGGGGAGGCTGTCTCTAGGAATATTTCAAAAGAGTTAGTAGCAGGCTGCAGAGACACCACAAGTGCAACTTTTCAAAGTGAAAAGTTGCTGCTTCTCCTTCAAGGCTCACCGATAGCGTCCGAGTGGGAATTAAGCAGTACACTGATACTGAACATGATTAGCAGTGTGGCTGTGGGATGAGAATGGTTATATACTGGATAAATTTAAGATGACAAATTTGCATGTAGAACCAGAGATGCTTGTCAAAAGAAAGAAATCAATGAAGAACTGTCCATCTGATGACAGGTTGCCTAGGCTATCCGTGACAGCTAACACAACTTTAAATAGTCTGTCTCAAAAAGTATTTTAAAATGTTTTGGGAATGCATTAATAAAAATTACTTAAGATTTTTTTGTATGAATCATCTTGGTGGTGAGCCTTCTGAGAAACAGCTGGGGAACAGAAAACCTTTAACAGATTTTGTAAATATTCTCAGTTCCGAACTGTATGTTATTTTATTGATATACCCTCTCTCCAGAAGGCAGATAACACTGCAACAAGATTTTCTTACCCCTAAGAAAAAAAGAAGAACCTGAAACCAGAAGATGGGTGCATAATACATGGCTCCTCTGAGGCAGACATTCCTACAGTTATTCAGAGGTTTCTGCAAAACAGTATTTCATATTCTCTGTAATGGAGAAGAAAAAAGACTAAATTTGAAACATCTCTCTACTCCTGTGCACCAATAACATTCCAAGAAAACATTAATGGGCAACAAAAAAATTCTAGAAGCTACTGAAACTTATGTTGATCAAATAAATGCAGAACTCAAAATAAAAAAGCTAATAGAGGGATGACAGTGGAGGGGTGGGGAGGGAAGAGAAGATATGTTACATTGTATTAGGAGCCAGGTGATTTTGTGATTCTTTTTTTCCTCTAGGTAAATTTTTAGTGAAGGCACTGTGGTCTTGGAAAACTTTCTTTTCAGAGAAATGCTTTGAACCTCTGTATTCATTTTAGCCAACAAATTACTTATTAACAGTTTGCTGAATGTGTTGGATATTTGTGAGTCAATATTTGCACAGATTATTTAATCCCCCTCAAGTCATCTGGTATTATATTAGTAGCTTTATGCAAGTCTTCCATGGAACAAAGTAAATTAGAAATGGTTTCCTAAAAACGTCTGTAGGCAAAAAAATCACCGGTTAGAATTTTTGCAAGAAAAAAATGTCCACAGATCACAACTCTTAAGAACTTATTCAAGGACCTTTTGAGATATATTTTTCTCTATTTAGACACATACAGGTTGTCATCACAGTAGTTAAAAATAGCAGTTTTTACCGAGTTTATGTTGTGAAAACAGATTTCTAAGTAATAAAACTATATGACCCAAAGCAAATTAAGGTTTCTTCCCACTTAAACCGTACAATAGTATAACTTTCCGAATGTTAATTGGAAACTAGATTTTTGGATGCTCCATGTAAGCCCTTTAATAGACCTGATTTTTAAGAATCATTGTACTTTAAGAATCATACACATCGTAAAAGCTCCAAGTTAGGTGTCAAAGTGCAAGGACCTACAGAAATACTACTCTGTTCTGTAAATATTACCATTCAATCTCTTGGTCATTCATTCATAGCAGCCAGTGTTTTCCATTTGTTTATATAAGTATATAGAGATATGTATATGCACATGTACGCATGAGTGTGTACATATGTGCTTATATGTGTGTTGAGAGTACAGATAAAATTAATTTTGTGGAAAATCAAATTTGGTTACAAGAAAAAGATGCTCAGCTGGTCACACTGAAATTTCTCAAAGTGGTGAGACTTTCCCACAAGGCCCTGTCAATACAGGAGAAACATTAAATATAGATACAACACATATAAAGGACCAGAAAATCTTCCTCAGTGATGCCATCCAGGTACCTGCTATTCTTGACCAATGGCTTAAGAGTTCTTTGCAAATATATTGATCTTCATCATAAGACCAGCAGAATTTCTGATTAGTGTCTATTCAGAATCTCATTTCTCTGATGACTGGTGATCTGAAAATATCTGGCCTACGCTTATTTATGCTTAGACTTATATTAGTTTGTTCTTGTCTCAGCAGCTTTTACATACGTATTTTGATCCTCATAGCAAATACATTTTGTAGAGGAGTGTGGCAGGATGTGTCTGTTTTCATAAGACCTCAAAGGTTACGAAAGTGTAACTACAAAAAGCTTACAACTCATCTCCTCTTTTGCTCTATGCTTTCTAACCAATATTTACATACAGAAAGTTGCAAGGAAACTCTGAGCAATCCAGTGCGACATTATCCCGTCACATCTGGGCATTGCAGAAATACCTAAATGAACAAAAAGGTTACCACTAATGGAGCAACCTGGTAATTTGCTCTTCTTGAGAGCAAATAAACCCCACAAACTCCCGCTATATGCAGGTAATGCCAGCAGACAATAAGGTCTGGTTGCCCATCCCATTTGTTCTGTAAGGCTATGTGAACCTCCCTTAGCTAAGTAAGAGAAGTAAAACCTCCCTCCCTGCTCCATCCCACCCAGCTGTCATTTCCGCCCCACACTGATCCTCTGATGGGTTCTTCAAAGCTCTTCGTCTCCCTATCTTAGCCCCTTCGTCCGTCCTAATGCTCTTAAGAGCATTCCCTTTCTGTGCCCTAGCAAATATCCTTACAGTTTGTCTGCAGCTGGGGCAACGCGCTCACTCAGAGCCCAGCCAGTCCTATCTCCATCTCTCTTCTGACTCATCCAGGAGTAAAGTTCACCATTTCATATCACTCTCATTCCTTCAAAGAAGTCTGTTGAGTGCAAAGACAGGCTTACTTCCCCATCCTTCAAATTCATCCAGACCAAGCCAAAACGCTTTCTGGCTCTCTCACTGCATTTTCTTCAAGTGTCTTCTTTCTCCAGAGCCTGGATTACTCTGCAGTATAAACAACATATAATGAATAAAACAAGTAATTAAAAATTTTATTGTAGTCAAATTTTTGGAAGTCAGAATCTCAGACTTCTGACATATCAGAGTTTAAATAAGTATTAGTTGAGGAGGGAAGTGGTAAACAAGGAATACTTTGGTTGTTTAAGCTCTTGACACTGGAGAGCTTTTAGTGTGATGCTTTGGCCAGACCAGCATCATTCAGAGGGTGATCTTCTACCTCAGTTCCTGCTGAAGATGTTTGGCCAGAACTACGGGGGATTGTTTCCTCTCTTTTCCAGATGTGGACAAATTACCAGAGAAGTGAATATACCACAGATCATAAAGTATTCCCCTCCCTTCTTTAGTGTCACCTCTGATATGATCAGGCTAACTAATTCACTCTGAACATCCATTATTACACTGATGAGGTCTGACTGGCTGCCCTTACTGATTGACAAGGAAAAATGAGCCTTCCGAATGCAGTTCTAATCTATATTTCAGACAAAGAAGGAGAGGGGAAAAAAAAAAAGGCAAGAGAAAAAATTAATTTTGTCTCTTTAAATTTTGGAAATTATGACAATTATGCTTCCAGGTTTTTAATTTTCAATTTACAGATGTGGTGAAGCACACTGAGTCACTTGACCTCTCTAAGAAGCAGTCTTGTTCTGGCATCCTCATAAGTATCTGTGTCCATCTGGCAGAGATATTGTAATTCAAATCTCAAACTCCAACTGACTGCTGAGCTGTGAGCTGTGCTTCTTTCGTGCATCCTGTCATTTCCCCCTCCTTAACTTCAAAAGATTTAGAAAAATGCAAAGAGAACAATATCATATGGTGAATTCTGTTTATGTGGCATGGCTTAGTCATCCTTGTTTACATCACCCTGCCACCTAAACAGACCTATTCACAATGCATAGCTGTCACTCAGCCTGAACCTTAGATTACTGTTAATGTTTGCAAAGGGATGGTTATGCAACACTACACAACTGTACATCAAATACAGAGCCCAAGGACAACAAAGCTTGGTCCAAACTGACCTAAGGATTCTCATATTTCTGCTCAGCATACTGATTTATCTGATTACACAAGATACAAAATACACCTAACATATTTTAAAACACTTTTTTTTTTAAATGTCCAACTTTTTTTCATCCAAGCTTTCTTCCCTCATGTTGTCAAATACACCATGTACCGAACCTCTATGAAAAGTGATTAGGTCAGGTTTGCTTGCAAATAGAAGAATATACTTTAATTTCTGTATGAAGTGACTATAGACTTTTTCAGACAGGAAACTTTGGAGCAGTTGAGTGAAGGACGAGAGATTTAATGTGTGAAGAAGCACCAATAGAAGAGCAGCTTACGCCACGGGTAGGAAACATAAATTTGAAGTTTAAAATCAAATTGATTATCATTAACCTGAAGCCCTGGTCTGATTTTCTAGCCTGATGCCATTCAGTTCCTCCTCCTCAGCCCCCAAAACAAGATTAGCCATCAGCATCAAGGGGATACGATGGATGACCTGGAGCAAGCTGAGGCAGTTCATGGACTGAAAAACCCAAAGCTGACACAGAGGCAGTGAGGCATGCCAGAAGGAGGCACATTTCTAAAATTAAACTGACCCTTCACAGTGCCCAGATCTGCCCCTGGAGTCTGCTGGCAGCAAGGAGCAGCCAGCAGCTAGCTCTACCACATGGGTCAGGACCCGGCTGGTACACCTGCAACCTAAAGCTGTATGAGAAAAACCATGTAATTTGTATGGCTAGCCGTGGGAGACAATTAGGGACATGGGTTTTCCTTCTTCCTTTGCAAATGCCCAGGAAAACTGTCCAAAGTATTGGCTCTTTCAGTCCTGTAATATTCATCGCAACAGACTGAGCTGGTCTGTTGAACCCAGAATTCAAAGGGGAGACTTTTTCCTTCACACCCATCCTCAGTAATAATAAAGGACAAGTGGTGACATCAGGCACGACTCTGCAATCTGACTAAGGGCTCTGCCCAGATATCATCCTGGACTTTAGAAATAATATCTTGGTAATCATGCTTATGAAGAAAGAATCTATGGACGGTTTTCCATCAAGTGTGCATCAGCCAATACTCTTTCTTTCAGTTTTGGATAAAACTTTGTAACTGGTGTAGCTAAGGCAAAATACTCTTTTAAAAACCCTTCTTAACCAGCCTAGTTTAGCTTATCAGCCATTTCAACTTTAAACAGGTCTAAAAACACTTTCCACTCAGAGAGGCCACTGTCACTTTTCCAAATGAAGATGCTAATGCACAGAAGTTAAAAGCCTCACAGCTGTATCTTCTGAACACACGGAAGAGTTACACTGGTGAGCTAAATGGGGGATAATAATAAAAATGTTCACAAACAAGACTTACTTAAAAAAGAAAGGGTATGCATCCATAATTCATCTTATATTCTTGCCCAAATTGGTTTGGCATAGGGGATTCAGGGATACATAAATGCTCAAACCCTCAGCTGTATTGAACCTGAGCTGTGGCAGTTCACCTTAAAAATGTGGAGTTGGACCCATGCAAACCCACCAGCCAACAACATAACAGATTTCCAGAAACACAAGCCCAGAGTAGAAACATAAGTGGAGAAGGAAGAAGTGCCTGGGTGGAAGAAGAGGGAAGAAGAGAGCAGGACTGCAGAGCAGAGCAGGCAGAAGGAAATTCTCAGTAGTTTTGCCACTACCATTGCAAAGAGCTTTCTAGGCGGTTATTTACCAGTCACCCAGAACAGCGCTGTTGTTAATGAGTTATTACTTATATCTCAATAAACTAAGACAACCAGGTAATTACTTAATTAGATGTTCCCTCCCCCTTTCCTCCTTTCTTCAAAGAGATTTTAATGTGAGAGCTATCTTCTATGTCTCTGAGCAGTAATGTACACTTGAGCTTTCAAGCCCATGTATCATAGAATATAAGAAAAAAGCACCAAAATAATAGAGAGCTGTAATTCTACTGATGGTTTTTGGTGATAAGAAAAGCTGCAGTGGCGTGGCTTGAAAGGGTTTGTCACCATAACTCCAGGATCAAATTTCCTTGTATTACAGAAAGATGGCAGAAAGAGTCTGCAAAGGACACTCAAGGAGACGTGTAATAAATGCCATGAAAAGAGCAATTCTTTCTGATAGAAAAGCTTTAACACAGTCACAAAGTGCCTAATCATGGAAGTGCTGAGTGAGTTCACCCCGTCTTGAACTTCAGCAGGATGCAAGGTGCTCAGCACCCCTTTGCAGAGGCTCAGCACTTCAGAGAATGGGGTCCCAAACCAGGAGGAAAAATCATTTTCAGAAATACATGTGGCAAGATATAAATTCCTACCTAATAAGATAAATCAGGTTTTATTTAAGCATTGGCATAGAGAAGAAAGAGATCCCAGACAGGGCGATATATCTAAAACAGTCCATTTGTTTCCTCCCCCGAAGCGGAATCCAATGTAAGAGCCATTTTGAGAGTTCGAGAGGTATTTGACGGCTTTAGCTTGTACCAGCCTTCTGCGCAGGGGTGAGTCACAACCTTCACAAAACACTTCGTACATGTGAAGGGCCACAGCTCAGGCAACTCACAAGTAAATAGCATGAGAGCATGTAATGAGAGATTTTGTGCACTAAAGGCTATTTCTTGGCCGTGGTTTCAGATTCTACCTAATTATTTCATGGTAAGATTTTTCTACAACACAGTCAACAGTTGTTTTGTTGGTTTTGGGGGTTTTTCATTTTAAGAAGATCAAAAACAGCCTGGGACAAAGATCACACCTGAAAGAGTGGCCTATGAATGGAAATGAGGAAATGGTCCTAAGGATGTCAAATTCCTTGGTCCTAAGGATGTCAAATTCTTTTTGGGGATCGCCACAGGCAGCATACAAAATATATGCCAATTCCTTTACAGCGAAGCAGGATGTTCCAGGGAAGTCTAACCTGAGCAAAGCTTATCTCTTTCCCTATTCAGCTCGGACTGTTGGAACAAGCCATCCTTGTGCTGCCTTCAGGTTTAAAATTTGCTTTTCCATGTGGTCTTTAAACAGCTGGATCAAGCACATCTGTGTATGACTTGGCTGCTTTATCATGGAATTTAAGGCTGGATCCATGAGTGAAAGGTCAAAATAGCAAACATAGAGGTAAAAGCATATTTGGTACTTCCCCTCAAACTGCGATGGTATACAAGACGCCTATGAACATTTCATGTTATATTTGTGACGCTGTAGTGCTTCAAGACACCATAACTGCAAGTCATCCTAATAAAAAATCCAAACCCCGGATGATTTGAAAAGGAAAAAACCCCGCTCATTCTTTCACTGTGCAGTTCTACTTGCTTAGTTAAAAGTCAATATGTGTAAATTGTTTCTGAAGAACAGTCTTAGAAGCAGCCATAAACATTGAGATACTCCTGGTCTCTGAGCCCCTCATGAGTCTGCCCTCAGGCAGCCATCACAATTAGGGCAAGCTGATATTCATTACAGTTTCCTGAGTACTCACCAGATGACCTGATAGGGTTTTCACATAACCCTGGAAATGGTCTAGACTCACTCAAAATGCAGCCCAATGAAGTTATGCCTAACCTGGAGAATATCTGAGAAGTTATGAATCGTGTTGTAACACCACATCAGGAAGAGCTAGGCACAAAATATTCCCAAAAGTATAAACTGGAAGTAAGTCTGAAGAATGATTCAAACAGTCAGAGGAGTCTAGGATCTAAGGTCACACAACACTATGTACAAGCCCAACAATAGAAAAGCTGCATAAATGAATCTTGGTTGGACACAACCAATAAATACAGAATCTTGCTGAGCCCTGTAGGAAACTACATCATTCCTTCTGCTGGCCTCTGCTCTGGGCAGGCTTCGGGAACTGTCTGAAGGTGTGATCACAGAACTGGTCCGAGCACCTCTGGTTTCATGGCCTTTCAAACCATATGAGTGTTTCTGGTCTCTATTAGGAGAATCAGCGTGTTCTGTTTTGTTTTATTAGTCTTTCTGAAAGCTCCTTTGTTTCATTTTTCCCCCCATCATATACTGAGTATTTCTCTGACTCATAGCACCTCTGCATCACAGCCTTGTTACTCATCAGTAGAGGGCTGTACCTCAAGCTAAGTGAAATAAGCTGTGTGTCCCCCTCTATCTTGAAATGCTGGTGTGACTTACAGATACTAGAAATCCATCTTCGGGAGTAACACCTCATTTTCTGGTAATGAACTGTAGGGGCTATGCACTGGACTGCCTCTCACTGATTGCTAAGGTGCTAACATTAAAGAATCCAGTTTGCCATATAAAATCACACAGTTGTAAATAGAGGACATTTTCTACTGAATTATCTTCATAAATGAAGTTGCTGTAGCAAGCTTTTCCAAGAACTCGCAATCCCATATGCTGTAGTTAAACTGGGATAATGATTTACAGTGTAGTGAAGTAACCTCCCGAAGCTGAACTTTTGGGATTGCACAAGGGACTGTTCATCCACATTCCAGGTTTGATTGCTCAGAATTTATCTTAATTATAAGGGGTTCAATTAGAGTGAAGCGAGAAGGACTGAGAGAGTGAGAGTGAGCAATGTTAGAGCTCCATGCAGAATGACTGACAGTGACATAATGCCATCATGTAGCTAACATGTTGCAGCACAGCGTTTAGGAAGGCCCCATTCTTCAGGGAGATATGAAAGGTTTGCTTGGTTCTGCTGTCTCTTGCAGGTAGCACAATGGGTAAAGGGGCAGAGGTACACTCTGCAGACACACAGCTTTATTGTTACTTAAGTAGCTACAGTTATTTAAGCAACAAGACTCCTCAAGGTAGAGTGACGTTACACAATAAAAGCCTGTGGTGCACTGTGAGAGAGGATTAGAAAAATAAAATCTCCCTTAACTATCCATCTTGAACAAGGATAAAATACATCATGTCATGTTTTCTCAAACAGGTTCAGAAAAAAAGGTCTAATCCCCCAAAAATGGTCGAATGATGACAGGGTCCCATCTGGCCTCTCCATTCATTTACTGTTACAATGGCTGCTTATTTCCAGATTATTGATGTAAAAATATATGATTCACCTGACATTACAGACACAAGGCCCAATTACCAAAGAGCCTACTAGCACCCTGGACATGGAGCAGTGGAGTCACAGAGCAACGGGTAGAGAACAGGAGGAAAATGCACAGATGCAACAGTGAGACCATTCAGTTACTCACCACAGACACACATTCACGATGCCAGAGCATGTTTTACAAAATATAACTGACTGAAACAGAAGAGAAGTTGTTCCACATTGCTGTGATGATCTTTAAAGACATTTTAAAGCTTTCCTTAGTGGTTTGAGCACAGACCATTTATACCTGACCAACAGCATCACCTGAGCAGTGTGCCCCAGCTGGCCTTCAACAGTGCCCCCAAAGTGCGTGGGACCGACTGGGAACAGCTGGTGCCGTCCTCATTATTTCCATGGCAGCTGAGGATTCTCCTGCACTCCAAGAATCCTCAGCTGCTGCTTTTATCCTCCATCCCCTTTTTTTTTTTTTTTTTGCAAGAGGGTATATATTTCCTTTAAAGAAGCAATGGGGGCTCATAAATTAGACTGACTTCTCTCTGCAACTGCTTCTCCTCCATTTTTATGCATTCATTTACTCTTGTCATATCTTTCAGTAGCAACTCAGGAGAGCAGCACTGCTGACTAGAGATGCATTTGTTCATCTACATAAAAGGAAACCTTCCCTTCTCACTGCAGTTCTGAATAGAATATGACACTGGATTCTCCATGGCCATAAATGTGGGCCAGAGCCACATTCCCAGACAGGGAACCTTGATGGGACTCCACCTTTTTGTCTAAAAACAAATATGTGCAGAAGAACGCGACTACAGTGAAGAAGAGGGGAATATGGGTTGGGACAGAGATTATCCCTTCTTCTCACACTAGCAAATAAAGCATTCAAAGCACCAAAACATGATAAACTGTCCATGACTTTGTGGGGGAGGCTATACAATTGATTCAAGTCCCTCCAGCTAACAAAACTCAGAGGCTCACAGAGAAATTTTCTAATAAACATCTGAAATTAAAGCTCCACTGCTGACAGCAAAATTACAATTTACAGTTTAAAGACGCATTCAATTATAGTTACCCAGAGACAAAGAAGACAAGAAAAATAAAATAAATCTGGAAAGAAAAGGAAGGACTTCAAATTTGCATCAAATCTTAATCCAATAATCTGCCTTTAATTACCCATAGCAGACTCTCTCCTAAAGTGATCAGTTTTGCCTCAGATCTCCAAATCTTTTGGCCCAAAGCCAAACGTATAAGTGCTTTATCACTTGAGACTCGGAGAGCATCCGTGTCCACAGGCTCAGTGAGAACATTTATAGCTGGTATGCTTGGCTGCCATTGTGGATTTGGTTTAATCCACTGAGACTCTTTTTACATCTTTGATTCTGTTTCATGCTTTGAACCAGTGGTAAGATTTTACTGGATTACTCCATCTCTCAAGACAGAAAGAGTATTGTTCTTTAGCCAGCTTCTGAAAGTTTGCATTTTAGCCTGTCTGCATTTTTCTGCTATTTGTGTACACTTTGTCTGATACTGGAAAATTTGCCAGTGCAATAAAGGTAAAGGAGCAACATGAATGCCTACTTTGGGCTTTTTTACTTAAGTTTCTTAAGTTTTTTATGTCCTAGCTGTCTGATATATTAGTAGCAGATAAAAATGTAGCAGAAGAAAAGTGTTCCTAGAGACAGTCCCTTCTCATTCTTCTATTGCATGGTATTAAATCCACCTGATCCTATGAGAGAGCTATGCAGACTTTCCCTTTAGGGGGACAGCCTGAAAGCAGTAGCACTTCTTGGTGCCAGGAATCCTTGCAAGACAAGCTCAAGCAGCAGTCTATTGTAAAAGCATCACTCACAAAGGTGCCAGAAACCTGCGTTTATTGGATCAAGTCACACACATCTGAATGACAATTCCAACAATTATAGTTCTGTCCCGTCTCTCTGTGTTGACACCAGCAGTTAACATTATAGGCTGCTTTCTCCTCTGATGATGGTAAATCAAAGAATTATAGAAACTGCTGTCATCAAAAATGCAACCAGTAAACAAAACACAAAAGTTAAGAATTATCCCAGCTGTAGGACGGAGTGGAGCAGAGAGACATCATTTAATAACCACTGTATTAGCATGATCAAACCCACTTCTAACATCGACTCATTTCTATGGCCTCAGAACCACCGCTGGCAACAGGCAATTAATTGTGGTTGGGTAAAAAATTGGTTAGACTGGAAGAAAATAGTTTGTGCTCTCTGCTGTGCTACCAATGTCTTCTGCATTTCCTCTGTTCAAGAGTTCGCTTTGCAAAAAGGGGAGTGATAACACCTATTTAACACAGCTCAATGGGACAAGTCTGATTTGCACGTGTATACCTTTTTTTAATGTATGCTTTTCCTTGCATATCATTAATAAAGCCTTTAATACAGACAGAAATCAGAATCAGTATTTGTGAAATACTAAGATCCCAAGTTCAGAAGATGCTATACAGAAAAATCATAGACTGTATTTACACTGCTATGTGGATATTGTTGACACCAATCAATCATTTAATCTTTCACTTTTTAAAAATTTTACAAACTAACTGCACAGTTCTTAAGGTTTTCTATCTACAGATCACAGAACAAGATCTAACAAAGCTAGTTCATTTCAAAAGAATAGCATCAGGTAAGTTCAGAGCAAAAATTGTCCTTTCCTAACTAGGTTCCCTCTAGAAAAGGAGATCTTCATCCTTACTTCAGCAAATACGTAGATCAAAAAAGGAATCACTGACTACAAACTGGCTCTTACTGCTAAATTTCTTTTCACTAACAGAGGACTTTCTAGCAGTGATCTGTGATGAAGCAGCATACACTCTATATAAGTAAAAGCAACCCCACGTTTTTTGACTGAACTGGCTTTTGCCTCCTGTTTTTTCTCTCCTTTGACCATCATTGTGCATCCAATGTTTTCCACATCCGAAACTGAAGCACATCAGCTACTGCACCTCCTGCCTATGTTGTTTCATAAAGTTTTCCAGGTATCTCCCTTCTTTCCACTTCCCTTTTCCAGTGCATCTGTGCACTACCAAATGCATTTGGCATTCAACTCCAGATATTATTGCATTTTCAAGGTTATTATTATATTTTTGGTAAGACATATGTTCATACCCAGTGTACTGAACGTCATACCAGTACTCAAGAAGCCGCATGAGTTGGTCAGACCACAGATGAGATGCAGGAAACAGTCTGAAGAGATTAATCATCACAGAAGATATTTGAGGCTCAATTCTAGTACAAATCAGTACTAACATCTTTCTTATTTGCCAGATGCACACCAAAGTAAGATCAACAGAGATGAAATCAGAACTGAATCGTGTCAATAAGCATGCAAGTTATAGCACAGTCTCTTAAAACTAGTGTTATTTGTCTACCAGGGTAGAGCAGATGTACTTTCTCAGTATCCTGACGTGAGGTATGTTTCTAAGAAAGGACAGGGTTATATTGTGAGCACTGTAGAAGGAACTATAGTATAAAGCACTGTAGAAAGAACTATAGTGTAAAGCACTGTAGCATGCAGCGGGTAGTACTAGAACATACTGTTATGGTTGGCTGTACCTGTAAAATTCATGAAATTATTGGCTTCTTTCAGCTGCAGTACAGTACTTTTACAGTAATTTGTCACTCTGTTTTCAGCAGGGATAATGGACCATGCCTTTTTCTAGAAGCACATTATTTGGCCACTGGCAGCTCTTTATATTTGCCATGAGATCCCCAGTAGCTACATGCTCACCCTCACCGTCCCTCTGCGGGACACTGCAGGCAATAATAGATCTGAGAGGTTAACATTTCTTTACCAGAAGCTAATGGCATCTGTCATGATTGGTGTTAATTGGCCTGGCTACATCCAGTGTGTCTGTACTGTTCCTTTCAGCATGCTATTCCTCCACTTCTGCCTGCACAAAACAGCATGACATCACTGCAGCCAAAATCATCTAGAAAAATACCACAGTCATTGCTCCTCCCTATCTCACCTGACACTGCTTAATATTGCCATTTTTATATGGCCGGTATCTAGAAGCCCAGTAATAACCTTTTCTATGGCTGGAGATAAATGCCATGTAAAAATGAATGAAAAGGAAGATCAGGGAAAAAGCCCCTTCTGACCTGAGGGCTGATATTTATCAGCTTTAAAGTTCTCTTCTACCTACACCATAACATCAGCGATGAAACTACTCTTTTCCATCTTATTTGAAAACCCTAACACATTACAGGCATTATTTTCTGTGAAGAATGGTAAGTCATTAGAATTAGGAAAGAAATTGTTTTCCTGTCTAGCGACATGTTGTGAGATTTTCAAATTTTTCTCTGTTCTGCAGTGCAGCAAATCCAAAACATTTCTCACTCCTTGGGACAAAAGGTAGGGTGATTTTTTGCTCCAAAATTATATGGAAGCCTGGTATCCTTCTAACATAAAGTAACATGGACAACAGGGACCAAACCTCTTCCTCTCATACGCAGCCCCTATTAAAGAAATATTTTCCACATGACAAAGTCTTTCACTCGCTTTTCCATCTGGATTTTGACCATATGTGTGGTCATCCTGATGTTAAAAATGAGACAACTCTCCTCCCCCTCAACCACCAAAAGGCATTTTTCATAGAGTGTTTTAGATTTGCTAACCATCACCTTTATAACAATTCTTCTGCGAAGCATGATGCAATGCAGTGCTCCAGAGCCAGAAAGCACAGGGTTGCTCTGGAAAAGGTATCTGATTCCGAGGTCGAGTTCTTTTCTCCCAAGGTAAGTATCATTTACACACTCTCCAGAACCAGTGGAGCTAAGCACGTTTCACAAGGAAAAGGGCAAGTTTTTTTTAAAGCAATAATGAGGCATAAGCCAAAGCGGAAATAACACCTTTCTTTTAACTGCTTGATGTCTAACACAAAAACACTCAAATCAAAATGAAGCAAAAAAAGGGTCATCATGTTTAAGCTTAAAAGGTGGAAGAACTTTCCCCATTCATTTTTTCCAAACACTGAAGATGTCCACTGCTTTTAGATACACATAATGTCTTTCAACCTGCCTGGAGTTACTCAGATGCTTAAAGAGGAATATGCCAAGAGATAAAAGTGCCAAAGCACTTTCCTGAAGTAGGATTTTATCAGTTCAGGAAAGGGAGAAGGTACATACCAATCAAGTATTGAAGTTGGCAGGCTTGGTGCCATATGTGGCCACAGAAGAGACAAAGGTTCTCACAGAGCTCCCAAATTCATCTTCTGTACTGGAGGCATCTCTCTTTCCATGACTTACCCTGGGAGTTGTGGGAAAGTGGTGCCTAGTCTTGGCACCTGGATTCCTCATCTAGGTTGTGTTACACATAATCATCTTTGTCTTGTTTTACAAATACCATTTATCTGTTACTCCTGTTAATTCCAGTAAAACAGAATACGCTCATCTTTTGTACCTAATTAGGTAACTCTGCTCACATTTCTGAGAATAGTACTTGATAACTGTTGCCGCAAAACATTAAAGAACAGAAAAAATGAATGAAAATTTTGTCTGCCTGCAAACATTAGGATATCCAGCATTATGTACAGCAGTTTGCATGTTCTAAAAATCTTTTAAGCTTAACACAAGCCAAAATCTTCACCTGCTGAAATGACAAATACATTCCCACTGCCAGCAACATGCTTTTGCTGTAGAAGTGGCTGCTCAACACAGCCTAATCATCAGATGCACTCTCCCACCCCTTACATTAAAAAGAACACATGGAAAAGAACTCCCCTTGAGGCAGTGAAATGCCAAGAAAAACAGAAGTAGCTATTTAAGATACCATGTTCACACATACTTCTCGTATTTAGATCTTCTCATTTATCTACAATCAAGTTAAAATTCTCAAAACTTTCACTTGAAGCCCTAGATACTGGCAGAGAGGTCATTGTCTGGAGGTAAACCCATGCATTTATCTATAGCTGAGCTCCAAATTATTAGAGTTCAGCAAAATTCTGAAGGAATAAAAATTGTAAAATTTCTGTAAAACTTTCTGGACCAGCTTTGAAGACACGAGGTCTGAAGGAGGAGAGTTGTAAAGGAGCAAAGGGATAGGCTGCTTTGTGTGAAGCACATAAGAATGCCTTGGTAAGATAAAGCCATGATGCTGCCAAACACCATCCTTTGAAGGCTGTACACTGTGAATGAGCTGTAGATTTCCCCCCTTGTTTCTCATTATAAATACCATACACAAGCAAAGTTGCTCTATTAAGGCACGTTAAACTGTATTTGCAATAAAAAGGAACTGAGGCAGAGGGCACCAAATCATGTAATCATATTTGCCCTGCAGTGTCTGTAGTGAAGCAATACCCCAAAACCAGGAATGAGTCTTTCAAGTATCAGCTGCTGCGTAGCCATAGCAGGGAACTATGCCTGGGCATATTTTCCTGCAATTGGACTGCACCAATACCATTGCCAGCAAGCTGCCAGTCGGCACTCCATTTTGTTCCACTTGCCCTCTGAATTTCTTGATGTTCTGCTAACAGTACTATGCCATAAAATCTTGCAGGTCTTGTAAGTGGTCGGAGGAAAACATTTATGCTTTGGCTTTATTTAAAATCCTTGAGTCATCCTGTGACTACATAAGAACATGGGCAAGCTGTCCTTTTAATTATTAAGTGAAAGGACAGTAATGTATTTTTCTGGGTTTATAGCATTTCCACAGCAGTATTCTGCAGCACTGAACACTTCAGTTTGTCTACAGGCGACTTACCTTTGCATGGATATATACAAAAAGTTGCCTTGTTCTTAAAGATATTTCCTGTGACCTTCTCCTGCATGTGGCATGTCTCATACCCTCCCCCACCTAAGAGCACTACTGGTGGCCCTGCTATAAGCTGTGCAGATGTTTCTACCCCATTATTGCAGCTTTATAGTTGCAAGAGCCTTCCTCGAACAGATGTTCTTTCTGTGTGCATATACCATTCTTCCCACTGCAAACACTTTTACAACATAAACAGCAGATTGTCTTGCTTCTGTCGTTCGGATCAAGAGAGAGAAAACGCCTCATTCTAATGATGTGAGTTTTCTTCCCAGAGTGCTTAATGTCTTCCATTCTCACTGGCCCTGCTCACTTCAGGTGTTTCATTTCTGTTTCTTGGCCTCTTCATCACTTATCTTTACTCTAAAGGGTCTCACTAAAAATATCCTCTTCCTGAATCTCTTTTACTGCTTTCACTCTCTTTTAGTCCGTTCTGCTGTGTCCCCCTCCTTTTGTAGAAGCTACTCTGCCTTCTTCAGCTGTGCTCAATGAGGAGCTAATTCAATGGGTTTAAAGGAGAGTACATTTTCTGGAGTAAGAATTAATACAAATTGGTGAATATAATTCTTACAAGTTGTAGAATAGGAGACAATAATTCAGCAATAAAAGAAAGTTTGTACTGGCTAGGTATTGCAAAACCAAGATTTAAACACAATAATCCCTCTGATGCTTAATCGAAAGCCTAACTTTTAAGCAGAGTAATTTGTACAGATTCTTGTAAAATTATGAAAATATTGCGTAGATCTTTGGCCTCTTTCCCAGTGATCATGGTTGTTTTCAGAGGACATCTTCGTTCATGACTATTTCTGATTAAAAATTATCTGTTCCTGTGTTTTTAGCTTTTCCTGTTTTTGTAAGATATTTGTCAGTAATACAGCAGCAATAATAATGTAAATTTCATAGCAATTACAAAAAGTAACATTTGTGATAGAATAGTAATACATCATGAAGAAGCAAAGGTATGGAGATTCCTTCTGCCACAATTAGTTTGCTTTGGATACTTGAGCTGGACTGTTTAGAGGTACCTGAAGTATCCTAATGACAACTTGTACAGCAGAGATGTGACAGGAGGCTGAGAGCATCTTCTCTGAATCTCTTCCAGCCTCAAAGTCATGGAAGATGTCACTCTTGTGCTCTGCAACCTCCTGAAACACAAACTCTGTCACAGACCTAATATCTGTGATAAAAATCCTACCCTTTGTTTCCTTATCATAATTTGCCTTTTTAAAAATCTTTTAAAATCACCTTACATCTAGCTTTTCAATTGACCATATTGTTCCATTTTTGCTCACATTGTTTTCTTCTGCATCCTCTCTCCTATAGTTCTCTCCAACATAAACACCATTCCACTGAAAAATACTCTGTCACCTCCTTGTATTAGTTTCAGTTCTCACATTACAACTTCCCTCTTACTCCTTACGCAGATGGGCTAAAAGCTATTTGGCCTGCTCATTTCCAGCTTCATGGATACAACATTAGATGTCTGGCATCTACTATGCAGGCAGTCTTTGAGGGTTTTGCAGCTAAAAGCTGTGCTTACAAACGGTGGTCATACAGCTTAAAAAGTAGATCAGGTTCCATTGACAGTAAAATCAGACTATGGTCATTTTGAATACGAGAATTAAATTAGTATAGGCTGAAGACACAGCTCAGGGTTTCATAAAAAGCTCAGTGATACCCTCTTTTGCCTTTCTTAAAGCAAAATTAATAATAAATTTCTATTTGTTTGAAAATAACTGATTTGTCTGTCTGGTAGTCTATGAAACTTTCTACATCTGCTTAAAATTACTTTGGAGATGACACCCGTGACACAAATTTTTGTCCTTTTCAGTCTTTTTACTTACTCACAAATTAAATCTAGCCATTCTTTAAAAGTAACAATATACTAGTGAATTAATAATAAAGTCTAACTGTAAAATTTTCTCTCTCAGAAATGTTTATAAACCCATTCTATTAACTCTTATTAATACCTTAAAAATACCATCTGCGTTACACCCGTCTACTTTGACATTATGACCCTGAGCTAAGCATTAGCACTAGTTGAAAATTCTTTTGAAAAATAGCAGTTGGGAAGAGTGTGTGTGAAAACTGAGGAAAAACAGATTTCTACTGTCATCCTCTCTGCACCATGCCCATCCATCTCACTGGCATCCACCATGGGCCTGTTCAGTTCCCTTCCAAGATGCCCTGTGCTGGCTGCTTCACTGAGGAGCAACAAGCCAGGGTAGCTCTGAAATTACTGCTCAGTTTGGTCATGGCTTGACATGGTTCTACTTATCAATATTACCAACATTAACTGTGGATTCCCCACTGGGTAAGGTAGTTCTACTGAGCTAGACCCACAACAGAAATATTTAAAAGTGAAAATTAGTATTTTGCAAACAAGAAATACTTACTACCTCCACGTAAATGCAAAGATATTCCATAAGATCATCATGTTACTGTCAGAATTTAGCTATTATTTTTGAATACTCAGTTAGACCTTAGTGCTCAGTGTTATCATGTAAGAGCAAAGGTGTAATTGTATTTAACCTTTTTCTCCCCATGAAGAAAAATAAACAAATAAATAATCAGATCCCATGAGACGAATAGTTTACAGTATTTGTATTTAAACAGTAACTATATTTTCCTTGAAAATAAAGGAAGACTCAACTTACTCAAAGATAACCTGGAGTTGCTAAGATTTCAGTGATGTCACCAACATTATCAGTGTTTCTATCACTTCTTCAGGAAATTATGGTCCAATGGAAATATGAGAGGGAAAGTGCACTCACATATTTTCTCACAAATCTCACATTTTCTTAGCCAGTGTTTCATCTCAGCCATCCTCATCCACAATCTCAGTTCTGTTAAATCAGAAGAGAATGAGCCTCATCTTTTCTGCATAGTGCTTCCTCTCCTACCCCAGATTTTCCAGCTCCAGTTTCACTATGAGATGGGTGTTCTCATATTTTTCAGGAGGACAGTAGATCGAGCTACATTTACTGTCTGCTACACCCACATAAAACTGGAGAAAATAATTTATTAGGTGCAATGAAACTTTATTTACCCAATCAAGTAAAAAATGAAACAAAACCCCCCAAAAACTAAGAGTGGGACCTACTAAATATCAAGAACTTCAGTTTACTGAAATACTATAATGGATTGATGAACTGGAAATATTTCTTCATTATGGGCTGCATGTAGGGCACCAGCATTAAGAAATTAAAGTCCTGAACTGACACCATGAGCCATCTGAAATCACATATACTACCTGAAGACAATACATATGTTGAAATACTAGTGTATAAAGTGCATTGTATTTCCAGTGCCAGTGTGCTTAATTTGCTTACTAATTTAGGAGAATTTAGACTTCAGGGATGGCACAGGCATGGAACTACCCAGTTTGGGAAACTGCTTTATCTGGATAAAGTGGGGAGTTTGAGTCTTTTCTTTTCCTCTTTTTTTTTTTTTTCTTTTAAGTGAGGAGGATGGGGAGCAGCTGCCTAAAGGAGAAATTCAACAAAACTCATTAGCCATAGTAAAATTAAATTAGTGCTCTCCAGATAATCCCAAGTTATTATCCATGAATCTTTGTACAACAGTGACCTGCATCTCTTTTCCTCTCATACATATTATTTCTGCCTTTGGACTGCTGTTTGGTGCCTTTTAGAAAGTCCATGGTTGAGCCATTGAATGAGTATGATCCCTGCAATAAAAAATTGGGGTGATTTTTATTCCACCTCTCCTTGCAGCTGCATGAAATGCTTCTTCTGTAGCCCTCTGCTAAAACAGGAGACCAAATTCTCCAATGCCTCCCATTCCATTTAGTTGTTTAGATCTGCATGAAAAGTCTCCAGTCCTTGCCTACAGTCAGGGAATTCAGAGCACAGCTAAAGAGAAAAACTGCAGGGATAGCCCTGAAGCACATTTTTGAGCAATGCAGTTATAGTGGATGTCAATTACAGAGGTCCAAATGTCCCACAGAGCAGAAATCATAACTATGGCTCAACAGTACACTGGGACATCTTGTTCCTGCTCCCCTTTTTCCAGAATCAGAGACTGGGTGAAATGTAAAGATGTTTTAAGGAGGCCAGACCAATGAGGTAATTCCCCTCATGCTGTCCAGTTCTCTGAGATGTCTGGCATCTCCACTGCTCTCCATGGTGCAGGACTGAAGCTTCAAGGACTTTCCCCAATAAATTGCAGGAGGATCTTTGTATCCTCCTTGACAAATGGGAGAACTGTGAGAAGGTTTTGGCAGATTTCAATAATTTCATGCTTTGACTTCATTCTTTCTTGCAATATGGGTTGACTACAGCATGAAGACAACATCTGAGCCCTAGCTTATAGCAAATATTGAGGCATCTTGCTCAGTTAGAAGCTCTGCAATACTTCCAAGCTAGATATTTTGTAGGTGACTGGGAGACAATTGGAAACAACACTTGAGTTAGAGCATGCAATTAACTCCACAGTACAGATGCACTCTCAAATTCTTTCACTCACATTCACTTGCAAAGGCAGCCAATATTTTCTTAATCAAAGCAGTTTTATTTTAATCTGAAAAGGCTTTTCATAAAAAAGTCCTTTGGATTCCCTTTCTACTGCTTGAATAAAAAGCTGAGGGAAAATTTGGTTTTCAAGAAGCTGAGTTAGGAAATCCAATCCTGTTCCAGACTAGCAACAGTTGAGTGCCTAAAGGCAGTCTCACAACACACCATCTGATTAACTTAGAGCAAATCTGGACAGCTTTCAGAGAATACACAACGAACTATTCTCAGCCATGGGAACAGAAAAGTAAAGGGAGAGGATGCTTTCAAGGAAGATCATAAGTGAAAAAATTATTGAAGAATCATCTACTAAAAAGAAAAAACCCCTTTGTAAAATGATGATTAATCAAAGCAAGAAACAGTCTGCAAAGGGGAAAAAAGTTAATTTTGACAAATCTCAGCAATTATCACGTTAAAATCTTATAAAATTTTATTTATTTTTTTATTTTTATTTTAGCTGTGATCAGGTCGGGAAAGACTTCCAAAACTATTATTTATCATTGCCAGATCAGAGGTGTATGACACTGAGAAAAATGCAGAATAACAACATAAATATGTAAGTTTCTCCGAAACCAATTTTTACATCTCTTTCCCTAATCTTCTTTGTGTCATTGTGAGGAGTAAAACACCCTCCTGATATTGAACATTTACATTAATTGATGGGTAGAGAACACCTGCATCCACAAAAATTGTACCAAATGAGGTAATCACCAGATAAGGTTCTAGGGACCTTCTGCTCAACCACTGTTACCAACCATCTCACAGGTTAGACGAATTCCTCCAAGAAGCAGACACACCAATACAAATATTTGAGAGAAGTTTTTCCTGGAGGCATCCTTGTGGTAGTTCTTGCAGAGATGATTTTTGAAGTTTTTCTGCAAAAATGAAGGAAGACATTGGCTCATCTCTACTTCTTGCTGGGAACCGTTACTTCCGAAACAGTGCTAAACCATCTGCGCTACGTACTGCCCCTGGAATTTACCATCATAATGCTAAAGAACGTATTTTAGACCAGACTGCACCAAACCAAGACTGTAGATTGTTTTTTCATTTCCCAGTGAAATAGCCTCTGCTTTTTCCCCACTTTCAGTCTGCAAAAGCTATGTCATAATATCAATAAAATTGGTACATCACTAGAAAGCCACAGTTCCCAATCTTTGCTTCATGTGCAACATGTTGCCCACAAGACTTTCTGATATTGCCTCTTGATACAGTAAATTAAAAACTTTAAACCAAGGCCAAGAGAGAGAGCAAACCTGTCCACAAAATGCAAGTTACTCAGTATTGCTCCTCCTGGGACCACTGTTCTAGAGTAATGTGCAAATATTCCCAACAAATCACAGCTTAAATATCAGCTTGTTTGCCAAGTGATTCTCCCAACTCCCTGCTTACAGCCATGAGAAAACATTTTATTTATTAATTATTATTTGTAATTTGGGAAAACAAATGGCTGTATTCCCAGTCAGTCAACTTTCCTATCCACATATGTGCATTCCAGGAGCACAAGCTTTACCTCTGGCTTAGAGAGGTATTTTTTTCCCTGGGATCCTTCATTAAAATATTAGCAGCACATTACTGCTTAGCAGGTGCACAGACCCCATAGCCAAATGTTACTTGTTAACTGTGGTGCAACATTATATGGCCATAAATGTTTAGGTATTAATCACATGTTTTGATTTGTATCCAAAATGTGATTTATGCGCTGAATTTCTGAGACTGTATGCTAAACTAACAAGGAAGAGTGAAGGAATTCAGTTCAGTCAGGCAGCTGAACCACTCTATGCCATGAAGCAGATGTACCTGTGAGCAGGCAGGTCAGTGCTGGAAGAGCAACTGGAATCAACCACATCAGCAGTGGGGAAGGGAAGGAAAACAAGCCATCTTTGACAAATTCAGCTAATTTCTTTCTTTTGCTAAGGAAAAGAATACAGAACAGTTCACAGCAGGGTTCACAGCATAAGGAAAAACACAAGCAAACAACTTTCCCAAATCCAATTTCCTTTCAAATAAAAGAACAGAGCAGTTCCCACTAGAAATGGAGGTCTACCACTATATTCAAAGCAGGATTTGACAACAGTATAGTAGTCTGTTGGTACTTATATACTAATTTATATATGATTTCAAGACGGAACAAAGCACTGACTAGCAGAAGGTCTGTAGTCCAGTTTCACTAAGTCTTTCTGAAGTGCTATTTATTCTACTAAAAACTCATTGTGCCGCCATGAGGGTCAGCAGTAGAAATGTTGTTGTCACTACTTATCCCACCTGATAAAATGGTGACCCCTTGACACTCCTGAGTTGCTTAGTTGTGTCGATGAAACACAGTACAGATCATGCTTCAAGCACAGCACCTCACATGGGACATAGATGCATCAAGACAAGCGCTAAGCAAAACTGTGGAAAAGTCAGAGGAAAGCCTGTAGAAGGATGCTTCTTTCCAAGCAACAGTGGCTTGATGGTTTTCTCTAATTTTAGGAGAAAGTCCCATATGATTTGGCCTGTAGCCAAGCTTAGGAATAGATGAGGACACTCAGACGGATTTTTGAAAAATCCTCCCTCTATTCTTCTTTTGAACTTCCTAATTCCTACTTTGGCCTAAGGATTGTATTGAAAAGGTCATTCACGAAAACACGTGAAAGCAGTACTTGCATTCCACCTGCACATGCAACAAGGTAAATAACTGGCACCTGAACTCCAAATCAAGAGAGGAGAAAAAGCATAGGATTCCACCCAAAAAGCAATATCTGAAACAATGTACTTCAAAACACCTGAAACGGGATAAGTGTACCCAGTTTCTCACAGAGATATCCAAGGACTGACTGAACTGCATCTCACTGCATAAAGACCCTTAACTTTCCAAGGGATTCACTGTGATGCTATACCTCAACTTTCACTCAGAATCCCATTTCCTGGCACCGATTTTACCTTCACCCACACTTGCAATGATTGGCTGTGCTTTCTGTTATAAGGGAGGAACCCTGTTGCTGGCCTAAGACATTACCCAGGATAAGACATAACATATGCAAGATATGGTATATCCTTCAACCTTGACTTCCACCTTCCTCACTCTGACATTCACTTTCTCCCGTAATTTCCAAGCTCAGTTAAGCAAATCACAATAATCAATTATGATCAATGAAATTTTTTATCTGTGACCTCCCTTTTGTGTGTGTGTTGCTTCCTATTAGCTAATGCCACACAATTAATTTCTTCTTGATATTCTTTTTGTACTCAACAAGTAGTCATAGTTATGGCCAACCCATCTTTTCAATGTAAACCTTGCTCTAACATGGGAATGAAATCACTACAGATCTATTATTTCTCGGAACAGGATATTTCATTTGCATAAAATATTCTGCACTTGACACAGTGCCAGGAAGAAACACCTAATGTCCATTCTTCATTGCACTCTTGCTGTGGCCTTAGGAACAGAAGGAGTCACTGTGTTAGTCTCATGCCTCTTACTCCTGAGTTCCCCATTTCTTAGTCCCATCTCTGATTTATACTCCCATGACTCTCTGAGAGCCCTGACAAGTCAGTGACCAAGATAATGGACAAAAAGGAATTTCTTACATGATGTAACTTCACATTAAACAGGATGGTTCACAGGTTGTAATAGAAGGTCAATAGCAGATATTATAACCCCCAAATTGGTTGGGGAAAAATGGTTATTTGAATCAAAACCTAAATAAAGTTCTATACAAGTCAAGACAGCTGAAGGGAAGCTTCTCCATGCGTGTCAGTGATATGCCTGGTCTAATAACCTGGAAGGAAGGCAAAACCCTACCTTGCTCATTTTCGTAGCAGCGGGACTTACTGGCAGGGAATGGCATTAGCACTCTGTTCAAATGTCTCTTTTTACTTTTAAGTTGGATGGCCATATTCCAAAGTAAAAAAATTATCTAAATGTCATTAGTCCAATGGGAACGCAGAAAATGTACATTTTGGAGACAGATCAACCTGTTAAGCAAGAAAAGGAGACCAAGAAGAAATTAATTAATTGAATGGATTCATGAGTCCCTCATTTGTTATTAATAAAGCACCGAGGAATAAAATGTTGATGAGACACAGTCATTCACCTTGGATCAGTATGCAAAAGGAAAATTCAGTGCACTGTAGATAGTTATCAAGGCCATATGCACAGCTTTTGGTACTGAGTTATGAATGTTATAATAAATGGTAGACTCAACATTGCATATGTATACTTTGCCTAGGGATGAATTTCACCCTAAAAAAATCCAACGAGGTAAATTCTAGAGAAGAAGGGAGCTGATTTAATACAATGTATAGCATGTAGTCACTAATGGACTTTTAGTTATTTCCAAAGATAACTGACCCCATAAAGGGTTTTAAGTAATTCTTAACATTATTTTCATATACTTCAAAGACAATCAGTCTCTTAAAGCTATTTCTATATTTCTCCATATTACAGAGCTCCACGCATTTTAGAATATTACACAATTACCTATATACACTACTTTCTGCTTTCATGGGCAAAAGTGTCCTGTGGTAATGACAACCACAGTATTGAACTTTCCTGTTTCAGAAGTCTAACGTATTTTAACTCAGCTTTTAGGTCTTCATTTTTTGTTACTTATATTTTATATATAACTATCCCGTTATTTATAGCAGTCTGGCTGCTGTTTTTTGTCTCTAATCAAATACCAAAGTGAATATGATTTTAGCCACTGTATGATGTAGTCAAGGCCTGCTCTTACAAAATGGTGTCTGTCTGCAAGATCTGCTGCAGCCCATTCTCTGAAGAGGGCAGAATTTATAATCTATTGATTTGCTAAAACTTGCTTAAGTTACTTGAAACTGCCAAGGAGTGAAATCCACTCTTGAATATGAGGCCAGGCACAAGGCCTAAGAAGTGCTTAAGCTCATTTCGAAGATATAAAAATGATTGAAGTGGTTACACAGGACTGGTGCTAGTACTTCACACAGGAGAGGAGCTGACCATGTGTAAGCACTTCAGGAAACCACGCCAGGTTCTGATTTTCCCCCAGATTTCAGCAACTACGCTACTTCTACCAGGCTCTCACAGCCATGTTACAACTCAGGACTGTTTCATTTTTTCTAAGTAATCACAGAGGGATAAAACCATTCTAGGTCATGGTAGAAGCTCAAGTCATTAGAAATACCTCCTCACATCTTTAGTGCTATGATTGTTCCAAAGGGAAAAAGAAGCCTCAAGGCAATTTTAGAAAAATGAAAGAAGGGATAGATTTATCTAATCCACTTCTACTACAGATTTAAAGAGTACTTTGCTTTCTGCTTTACTTGAAACCAGATCTCCCACATATCCTTGAAGGTATGCCATGTGCTGTGACTGGTTAGGACCAAGCCTTCTAGTCTCGAAAAGTACTTTTTTTGTTCACTAAGTAAGCCCAGACAGTACTGAGTTGCAGAAGATAGAATAAGAAAGGGGGGAAGAGGTTTTTTTCCAGCACAGAAAAAACTCAAGCTTCATTACATCTGTTTACTGCTTTATTTCTGAATTTCTAAATCATTGGCAAATTTAAAGAAGGGCCAGCTAGTATTGGAAGAGATCCTGAATAGTCAGCAGTAGTTTAGTGAGATCAGTCAGGCCACAAAGCCTTGCCTGAGTTGCTCCTCCCTCAGAAATGTTTGAATCTATATTTAAACATCCTTGATCTGGCCATAAGAGACGTGATAGGGCTGACAGCGAGGGAAGAGGGGCAAGGAGGAAATTAGGGTTTCCAACAGAAGGGGGGGTGGGACAGTGCTTCTAGAAAATCTGGGCTCTTTGGACATAATTGTCTGGCAGTGTGTAGGTATTACTAAAACCCAGGATTATTTCCAACACTACATCATCATATCCACTACTACTGTCTGCCAGTGTGTTAGTAGTAAATCTGAACAGCCAGGAAAATAAGTGGAGCCTGTCTGCCTGCAGTGAGGATCTGGCCTCTGTGCTGCAGCAGTCAATGCCTTTCTCAGAGAATTAAATTATCTGCTAAATATCTAAAATATTCCTGAGACAATAAATGCACTTTGCTAAATTTCTGGGGGTGGAAGGTGGGGGAAGTCTGGGATTTGAAGCCAAGAACGTCTACGGGTATAAATGGAAAGTAGAGCACTCCTGGAAGTGAAAGGCCTTGTTGGCATCACTGCACTGGCTTCACCAGCAGCCGGTCCCAACCTGGCCAAGGTGCACACTTTGTGCTTTCCTTTCTCCCCTGGCATAATAAAACCACGGTTGTTGCGGTGGCGAAGTCCACATCACACCCCCCACATTGCTACGAAATTCTCTCTCCCCACAACACGGTGCCAGAAAGTTCCCCTTTCCTCAGCACCCCACTGGTTCCTGGTCCTCTTGCCCCCTCCCTTCCCCTCTTCCATTGGCTCCTGTTTTGTCACTCAACCTTGCCTCTACCCCCCAGCCCTCAGATTATTGGTCACTGATGCTCTGCCCGCCCCTGGGACCCCTCGGGGTAAAACCGTGCGTGCGTGATTGTTTTGGGTTCTTTGCCTCTGTTCCCTTTCGGGGAGGTTTCTTCGCGGTCCGTACAGACCCCAATAAATGCCTCGGAATTGCACACAAAGAATCCCTCCTGCTTTTTCGTCTCCAGAACACGCTGAGACTTTGTGTGTGTGAGTGGCTGCTTGTGTCCACCGGCAAGGGTGAGACTGTGTGCTTGTGTGGGTGCTAGCAAGGCACTGCCAAAGCAGCTCCATGGGGGACGCTGTGGGAAAAACACGGCATCCGTCCATGGACCCCACACACTGCATTATGTGGTGAGATTTGGGAGAAACTCTTTCCCTTCGATTCTCTCTGAGGTTGTCACACATCAAGTCAAGACCTTTGGGGTGAGAAAACCAGTGCTCCTCACACAACGCTAGAAAGAATTGCTTTTAGGAAAGATGCTCAAGAAGAGGATGAAGTGACAGACATATCGAATCTGGTGGATTTTGGGCAAAGGAGGGAAAGAAAGCTCAGACTGAAGGCAATCCCATAGGCTTGTGAGTTCAAACAGGAGATCCACAGGTTTCTGGAGTGTAATTGTGAAGAAAACAATTTTTGAATTTTTAGTAAGGAGCATTTTGCCATCCAGTCAGAAGATCTTTCTTGTGTATCAGCAGCACTTCTGGAAGAGAGATTGGAACAAACTTAACCCACAGTTAGCCTGCTCTTTTAGGCTGTTCTCTAGGGCAAATGGGGCCTTATTGTGTCATCAGTTTTAATCACAATTTTCCATCGAACTCAATGGGAAGTTTTGGTTTAAAATAAATGTAGCTCCACTGCCTTTGCATAGTGCAGTTGAAAGTGTGCAGGTACTGAACTGGACACCAGCTGCCGTGGTAGGAACCACCCTGAAACTGTCTCTCATACCAGTAGCAGGTGCTGGTAACTGCAAGTGCCACATGGCCGGTTCAAGTCATTATCTTCCTAGAACCTAGGTAATATAAGAGAGGCCTGTCTTTTGAAACCATCCATCCATAATGTACTGGTTTTCTCTGGGATAAAGATAATTTTGTTCATACCAGCTGGCATAGTGCTTCTTTTGTATTTATGATGAAAAAAGAATTGGTAACACAGTAACACTAACATGTATTAGCTATGGTTGAGAAGTGCTTATACTGTCAAGGCCTTTTCTGCTTCTCATGCCACCTCACCGGAGAATTGGCTGCTGGGAGTGCACAAGAAGTTGAGACACAGCTCCCCAGCTGACCAAAGGGTTCCCCCGCCATACAGCCTTGTGCTCAGCAATAAAGGCTGGGGGAGAAGTTTTCCAGGGCTGCAATTGCTCAGGAACTGCCTGGGTGTTGGTCAGCTGGCAGAGAACAATTGTGGGTGGGTTTACATCCCTTTTTTTTCTTGGTTTTTTCCTTTGCTTTTTTTTTTTTGCCTT
>VZRV01002758.1:3264128-3345963 GCA_013398115.1 Falcunculus frontatus | reverse complement strand
TTTTTTTTTTTTTTTTTTTTTTTTTTAACTTAAGCTGCCAACTCAACTCACAAATTTTTGCACTTGTACTCTTCTGCTCCCAACCTCCAGCCCACTGGGATGTGATCTGAACAAGCAGCTGTGTGGGGCTGACTTGCCCACCAAGGGTAACCCACAACATGTGTCTAGGTCTTTCAGTGGGCTTACCAGAGCACTCTCAAGGGAGCCCCTTGAAGCAAGGACAAGCCGTCACTCTAACGGGCTCACTCTAAATGTACAGCACTGCTCGCAGCATTCAGAGTGGAATAGCCTTTCACAAGCCCAGGGCTTCTCCTTCAGTTTCCAGGCTCAATTTCTTCCCATTCCTTTTCATCTGTTTGCACACTGATATCATTCTTCAACTCAAACATCTTGTCTTCCATATTAGTGATTGTCCTCCTTCATGCATGAAATAATTTAGTTTCTTGATCTCTATGTGAAGGCCAAGCAAACCGAGCTCTTCTAGCTTTCTCTTATTTCACATGCTTTTATTGCTCCCAACCATCCTAGTAGCCATCCTCTGAAATCTATATTCACTTTTCTTAAGCATGGGATACCACAACTGCTTGCAAGATTCTGTATGAAGTTATCTGCCTGAATAATCTTATGAAAGCTAACAAAATTATACATGCAGGAATTTTTACTGCAGTAAAAATCATAGCCATAAAAAGCAGTTCTTTCACATCTTTTCTTGGTATGGGTGATATTTAATATGTGAATGATGGCAGACATATGAAAAAAAAGTAGGTGGCTGAAACCTGGAACTACAAGGAAGGTTTTAATAAGTATTTTTTTTGGTATAATTGCAGTGGATATTAACTAACAGTTATACTTCCTCACAGAAAAAAAAAAAAAAAGCCTAAAATAGAACTTTTCACTGAGAATATATTAGTCACAGAACAGAGGAGGATTCTTGGAAATTTTGCACACCATCAGTGAAGAGACTTGCAGGAAAAGTATGAGATAAGTGGCTTGTGGAGAACCACAATTCCATGCCGGTTCCATGCAATTAAAGCCTGATAAAGCCCTTTTGAGAAGCCTCTATCAACACACTGGAAGATAAGTCCCGTTTTCAGAGAAAAACACTAACACATCTCAAACATATGTGAACACTTTGTTCAGCCTCTTAACATACGACATAACCATGTAGTAGAAAGTAACCACAAGAACTGAGTAGAAAAATTTCTACCTCTCTTAAAAAACTCTGATTTTTTTCTTTAAAAATACAAAAAACTATAACAAGCAAAAAACAAACCCCACACAAACCAAACCAAAAAACGCAACCACAACACAACAACAAAATAAAAAAAGACCTCTTAACATCTCCACACTCCCCAGCTGCAGCATTCAGCCAAGAAGTGGCCGTGCTGACTCCAGCCCGTAGTCTCCCTTCCCATACTGCAGGGTCAATGTAATGCCACCTACCTTCTCCAAGGAAGTCTCACAGCAACTTCTCAGCAACCATTTCCCTCCAGAGCTGAGCATTGAAGCCTGAGGCTGTCCTCTGAGTCAGAGAATGTGATTATACCCTGATTTCATTCAGTGAGAGCAGGGGCTTAATTGATGTTTCTCACTTCACTGGTGTAGCCTATGAACACCAATCATGGGGCTCATGGGGGCATTGACTTCTCCGAAATGGAAATTCTGGTGCCAGGAAACTTTTCATAACAAAATCTTCTTGAATTTGCTATACTTTCTGTCTCCAAAGTGTGTTTTCAGTGAAATGACATGTTTCAATGAAAGTGTTTCTATTGAAAGGACTTGCTGGTAAGCTTTGACGAGCATGTTGAACCACGGATTGTGCTCCCACATAGATGAAGCTAAAGGTCCCAACATGTTTTGTGCATACAAGCTGAAAGGAAGTTTCCAGCCACATCTTACCCTACCTACTCTTAGTAACTCTTATTCCTTGCTGACCTTCTCCAGCAGATTCATGCAAAGCATTGGCTTTAGCAGAAGCCAAGGAAATTTTTGGAGTTCTGTGTGAGATTTCACTACCTTAACTCAAGCTGACTGACTCTTGCTCTAGACAAAGTCCTTTTCTTTTTACAGGCTTTTCTCCCTCTGCTACCCCTCTTCATGTAGGACAGCCCTGGATCTCCTCCAGCTGGACAGTTTTTCTGTCTGGTTTGTGCAAGAGGAGAGACTATGGCCTTGCCTGCTCCTTCACGCATCTGAGACTCCTTTCTTCACAAGAACAGTTCTGCCTGGCTCTCTCGTGAGTTATATAAGGTTGCAGTTGCTCTGAGAAGCCCTGGCCACCACAACTGTCTTGATTTTCTGTTTATGGTATTTGTTGCAAATGTTATTCCCAAGTCCTCATTTCTTTCTGTAGCCCACAAACTTGATGATAGCACAAGCCCTGCCATTCTTTCCAGTTAAATACATTTTCAGCCTGAACAGTTTCCCTGTAGAAAAAGAGACTCTCACAACCTTTTGATGCCTACTACTAATGCTTAGGGGTTAAGACTTTGTAGCAAACACCTGCCAACTCAGCTCCCAGTGCTACTTACATAAATATGCTTTTGTTCTTAGAAAACGTTACACCAGGTTTCATAAAAGCACCCGTGTACAGCTATAAAAGATTTAAAAGATATAAATAATAACCTAGGAGTCATTTAAAGTTAGGATCAGCAAATTTCAAGGAAGGGATCAACCAACTTTGGTAATTTAACAACTGTTTAAAATACATTAGCAATATCTGATTTAATCTTATGGTAATTTATAAGCTATGAGGTTTTGTAAGAAAAAAGTCACAGTAATACAGGAACACGATAAATTAAGTACAAGCCTACAAGTGATTTTTTTAAAGAAAAAGTCTATTATTCTACAGGATTGCTAAAGACACATGAGCATGAATATAAACAAAAAAATGAGCACACAAAAATATGTATATAAGCACTTCAAATAGCTGTGCAGGGTTGGTTTGGAAAGGATTTGGAAATCAAATATTTGATTTGTCCCTTCCTTTTACTATTGTGTGCCACAGTATTAATGAAGAGCAGGTACTCAGAATTAGTGCACAGGCATTTTTCATGCCTGAAAAAGAACACAGTACCCCTGCTCCAGGGAGACACGTAAGGAACTGATTCATTGTATGCATACCTAATGTCTTGTTGCACATGTACCCCATTATCTTGTGTCTGGGGGTTCAGCACTTTTTTTCAGCTTTTCTTACACGCTTTATAGCCACTAAGGCAAGGAGTCGAAGTGAGAGCTGTTCACTCTCCTATCTGAACTTGGGCAGAACCTGTTGTAAGGTATCAAAACTGTTTAGCTTAGAAAGTACAGTATAAGGAATCTTTTGAGAACATAGCAAGGTGGCCAAATACCAGGTGCTCCCCACTGAGGTTGTTTTTCAACACCCCTGTTGTCACTTTGAAGCCAAACCCTCATCGGGAAAGAGAATCAAGACATGTCTGTCTGCACAAGGGGAGCAGAGATGGCCTTCTACTCTAGGAAGGACTGGAGTCTGGGCTGGTACCTGAGAGGAAGCCTCGGGTAGCTCTAACACTGCCATGCTTTCAGGTGCTGCCAGGCAGCACAGGGCCAGGTGTCCCCCACAAGACCTGGGCAAGCCCCTGTGCCCAGGCTCTGCTACACAGCACGGACTTTTCTTGGCACCCTGTTGCCAGTGGAAGCCAACATGGCACGGACCCGAGGGCATGGTTTCTGCTTCAAACAGTGGTTTCATAAATGGACGTGCATTTTCATGGTTGCCCTTCAAAAGTTTCCACTTGAAACGATAAAACAGACACTTTTCACTGGACCCAAACTAGGACTAAGGACAATTGTTACGCTTTGGAAGGGTTTAATTAGTGACTTTTTCTTGCTTCTTCCCTTTTCCCCTAAGAATAAAACTTAACTGAAATCTCACAAAACTTACTGAATCTTACATAAAGGTTCATGGAAGAAATCATGCTCCTCAGTTTTAAATTCTGTCTTAAAAGCCCTTTCCATTCTTGCAGGGCTTTATTTTACAAATAATGCTGAAGCTAAATCTATTATTTTGATATAACTGGTGTTTATGATTTAAGTAATCAAACAGGATCCTTAGCATCAGGAACCATGAAATCTAGACCTACTTTGACCTACTTCTGTTTGATGACTTTGCCTAAACCAACAAAGGGTAAAAAAGGGAAGGTTCTCAAAGAGTAAAAAAAAATATTTATTCAAAGTTCTTTGGAATAGAGAGACTTTCTGCACCTTACTGTCCCAGTCTTGGCTATGTTTGCCAAGTCTTTCCACAACACAAGAGGTTAATTTGTATTCTGTGGATAATAAAAACAGCAAGCAAGGTAATGCAAAACTAGCATTATACAAATGGGCTTGGGGCCGCACAAGAGGAATATCAATATTATTAAAGGAAGGACTTGCCTTGTGTTATATGTTTCCCATTAAAAAAAAATTCCTTCATAGAATTCTGCTGAGCTCAAGTGCTCTGGTAATATAAAATATGTTTTCTTCACGTTCAAAAAAAGTCAAAGAGGCAACAGGAAGACTACGTTATTAACAAAGTCATACAATGTCAATAAGAGTAGAAGATAGTAAAAAAATAATATAAGTGCAAAATTCGTAGTGCACATTTCATGGCTTTTAAACATACAGGTTTGCAAGGGAATATAATATTCCTGAAAAGAGGATAGTCATAGGTTTGTCTTTTGTGGGACTCAGACTGCTGAGAACATCTCAGGATTGGACCCCAGCATTCAGGAAGTCACAGAAGAAGTTGCCCGACACATCTCTGCCAGCCTACTTCCAATCTGACCTAGAAAAACCCATGCAGGTTTTGTTCTGAGTCTCTCTGGAGAAGAGTCTGCCAATTGTACCAGACTGCAAGGTGGTTTAATGATGTGGACAAAACGGGCCTTTTATTTCTCCTGTGTTCGTCTGGGAAAATTTGGAAACCACACATTGTAGTACCTTTCAATGTTCCTGCAAACTGAATAGGGAGCTTTCCAAGGTGTACAATAAGTTGCCAGAGGTTCAGCAACGAGACAAAACCTTACAGCCTGTTACTGATAGTTTGCCTGCACATACAAAAGAAATGGTCCTTTATAAGCACATTTTGAAATTCAGGAAAATTGTTTTTTCTTGCTGATATTTAGAATAGGATCATAGAATAAAATTTTCACCGGATGTATTCATAGCCTAAAAAGACTACAAATGTAAGAAAGAACTTAAATTATTTCACAGATATTAAAGTATCCCAGGTAGAATGCAGAGATGTTTCAAAGAGACTGAACTCCATCCTCCCTTTCCCACATCCACTGTTTTCTACATTTGCTCATGTATCATTTGATTGCCATTATCATTCCCACAGAATACAAAATATCCTTTCCCAAATTTAGTAATATAAATTAGACAAGAAATAGAGAAAGGCAGAACCCAAAGGAACTCCTGTAACTTTTATAAATAGTCTTTTAGAAAAGATAAGAGCTTATGAACTGAAAAGATGATACTGTCTATTCCTGAGCAGTTTTCTGGTCAATACCATTTTACATGTCATCTTCTCATAATGGATAGTCCGCCAACCAAAGAATTATTCCAAATATTGTTTTTACAATTTGCAAATTACTTTGTGAAATTTTCTGTCTCTTGTAACAGGAGCTGTGCCTAATCCTCTTTGTAGTTGATAATCACATTTCCCATTAAAGTAATCTTCTCTTATACCCACAGGACAAGCTGGAGAGGAAGATTTCACAAGGGCAAGTAGTGATAGGACAAGGGGTAATGGCTTTAAACTGAAAGAGAGTAGGTTTAGATTAGATATTATGAAGAAATTCTTTACAGTGAGGGTGGTAAAGCACTGGCACATGTTTCCCAGAGAGGCTGGGGATTCTCCATCCCTGAAAGTGTTCAAGGCCAGGCTGCACGGGGTTTTGAACAACCTGGTCCACAGCGGGTGTCCCTGCCCATGGCAGGGGTTTGGAACTAGAGGAACTTTAAGGTCCCTTCTAACGCCAACCATTCAGTGATTCTATGTTTCTAAGACAAATAAGCATGAGGTGGTTCAGGTCTATCTTCACAGCTTGGAGGATCCTTGCTGTTCATAACAGCCAGAATTTTCTCATTGGAAGTCCTCTAATGTCCATTTACACCCTTGCCATTCAGCAGCCACTTAGGCAGGACACAAGAGAGGGAACTCAGGTCATTCAACCTGCAAGTATTCTATTCACTTAAGCCTTAGTTCTTAAATTTTAATGTTAAGTTAGTGGATTTTTATGAATGGTAACTAGGAAAGACATAGCTGTTCTTATCCTTCTATTCTTTATTCTGTCTCTCCCTCCACATGGAATTATACTAGGGAATATACTGTTCTGGAAGGAAGATGGGTTCAGAGATTCAGCAACCTTTTCCAAATCATATCTTGTCCGAGTTCATAGCTCCCTGCACACATGCACATGAATGCTCTTCCTGGGTCCCTGCTTTTGCTCCATTTTTCCTCCTCTCTATACCATAGTTCCTCATCACTGGAGCACCAAAATTTTTGTTTCTTTGAGAATCTTTGATTGGCCTTTGTATGAAAACGTCTGTCTCACAAATAAAAGGTACAAAACTGATTTTGCCGTGAGTTCTGTTGCTTTCCTTGAGGCCATCACTACACAAGATGGAGATTCACATATGATAATGCTGACATTCAAATCCACAACTGAGCTGTCTAAAGACAATCTCCAAACACTACTCCAGTGATTAATCAACTGTACATTCACACAAAAATATTTGATGTACTGCTCTGCTCACCAAAGTCTTTTATTGTACAGTCAAAGGTTATTTGGAATTTATCCATTGCCACCAGGCTTGTGCTCACTATTATTAAGCAAAATTCAACCTGGAGGGCAGTGAAACTGTAGAAGTAATATGGAGTGTTTTGATTCATAAAAAATACTGTAAAATAGTTTGGGGACCTAGATTTAGGAAAGATTTTATCAGTCTTTTAAATTAGTCCCCCATAGACACAAGCACCCAGTACATGTGTAGTCCAGAGGGGTCACGAGAATATCTGTTACTACTGTCTCTATACACCACATATCCTAATGTCTTATAAAACATCTGAAGAAGGCCAGAAGCTACAGCTATAAATTACCATGGAAATGTTGCCATTATGATGGATCCCTATAATAGTACAAAATTTTCCTTTCTACTCGTCTTTCAGATGGACAGATGCTTCAAAACTTGGGCATATATCTTGAGCTCATGGAAAGGAAAGAAATGAAAGACAGACAAATATGAGGATTATACTGCAAAGATAGACTCAAAAAAAGCCATAAAATTCACACTAAAACTTAGAATCTCTACTCTTTTACTGTGGAAGAATCGCCATATCTTTTCCTAGTATACATTATATATAACAGGGAAAAGAAGTGCACTCTTAATGCCTTGCAGGAAAAAAAATGCACTCAATGAAAAATGTGCATTTCCAAAATAAAATAATTAACTCCCCTTATTGATCTGTGAAAGGAAGTTATAAATTCATCTGGCCTTATGATTATAAACTACACATCTCAAAAGATTTCTGAATTTCCGTGAAGCACAAGGACAGTATACTCACTGAAGAGCAGGACTATTTCAGAGTCCAAGCCCCGCTCGTGCCCAGAGGTTACACTGCACTCCAGCTCTCACCATGCTCGTGCACCTGTTTCTTTCCCAAGTAGCTGGAAACTGGGTACATGGTACCAGGACTCTGCTTTTGTGTTTAATGTATTGTCCTGCAGATTGCATACAGACAAGAAATCTTGCATGAAAATCAATAAAAACATTGATTTTTGAAGACCCAGACAGAGACTGAAGCTACTTGTGTATAGCTTCTCACCTATTTCAGCGTGCACAACTGTTCAAGCTGCAGCTGCAAGAGACAACACATTTGATGAGACAAGAGTGTCGCTGCCACAAAAGGAGAGCCTTTAACATCATTGGTTTTCATTCTTGCTGTAAATGAGACCAGAAATTGGTAGAAAACCAATGTTTCTGCTGAGACAACTTCGGAGCCACACATTGACCTGATGGATCTGCCTATTACTATCAGTATTATTCCTTGTTACTAGAAGAATCAAGAAAATCACTACCTGGGCTCCTGATCCTTCTCTCAAATGTCCCAGGACCCCAAAGCCTCTTTTGTTGCCCTGCCAGTTTGAACAATCAGTAGCGGGTAGTAATCAGAGGGCCTTGCAAGAATAGAGGGCCTTACTAAACTTGAAAGTTTTCCAGTAATGTCCCTTCTCTGAGCCCCTGGGAGACAGCAGACTTCCCTGTGAGCTGGGTCCAGACCGCATATCACGGCCTCTGCTCCCCTTAGAAGGGAATCTCCTCTTGCAACTATCCTTCTCATGTTAACAGAGGAGGTCTTGATGCAGGGTATAGGTGGTGTTGTTTTAGGAGGCCCCACTATCCCAGAAGGACAGTCTCCCACCTCATCTGTTGTGTGGCTTTCTAGTTCCAGAGCCTCAGGCCTGTTGTAGAAGGTACCAGTCCCACTTACCACATTCTGAGAAGGAGGAGGAACCTTTCTCCTGCTGTGTGTAGTGACCTGCTTCCAGCCCTCATCTTTAACAGATCTTTGACTAATAGTCTTTTGACTAATTACCCTGCAGGGTTCCGAGTCCATCTGCTTCTCCACTACAATGCAGATTCAGGTTTGGGAGAGATATTAAGCAAGTTTACAGACAATTGTGAGGAGCTGTTGACTCCCTTGAAGGCAGGCAGGCCCCGCAAGAGACCTCAAAAAATTAGAGGCCTGGGAAATCACCAACAATACGAAGTTCAAAAAGGGCAAGTGCGGTAATCTGCACCTGGAACGCAGCAACTCTGTATGTACAGACAGACTGCGGAAAGGCATGCTGGAAAGCAATGCTGCAGAAAGGAACCTGGGGGTCCTGGTCGATGCCAAGCCAAATGTGAATCAGCAGTGCCCTGGCAGCCAGGAGGTCCTGGGGGCATCAGGCACAGCATGGCCAGCTGGGCAAGGGAGGGCATTGTCCTGCTCTGCTCTGCACTGGGGCGGCCTCACCTTGAATATTGTGCGCAGTTTTGGGTGCCACACTCTAAGGAAGACATTAAGCCATTAGAGAGCATTCAAATGAGGGCAACAAAGATGGTGAAGGGCCTTGAGGGGAAGCCGTATGAGGAGCGGCTGAGGTCACTCGGTCTGTTCAGCCTGGAGAAGAGACTGAGGGGAAACCTCCTCGCAGTCTACAGCTTTCTCATGAGGGGAAGAGGAGAGACAGACACTGATCTCTTCCCTGTGACAGGACCAGTGACAGGACCCAAGGGAATGGCCTGAAGTTTTGTCAGGGGAGGCTTAGGTTGGACATTAGAAAAAGATCCCTCACCCAGAGACTGGGAGGGCTCTGGAAGTCAAGGGTTAGGTTGGACATTAGAAAAAGATCCCTCACCCAGAGACTGGGAGGGCTCTGGAAGTCAAGGGTTAGGTTGGACATTAGAAAAAGATTCCTCACCCAGAGACTGGTTGAGCACTGGAACCGGCTCCCCAGGGTCACAGCACCAGCCTGCCAGAGTTCAAGAAGAGTTTGGACAATGCTCTCAGGCACATGGTGTGACTCTTAGGGATGGTCCTGTGCAGGGCCTGGAGATGGACTTGATGATCCTTTCAACTCATCTTATTCTGTGATTCTGTGTTTCAGTGACTACATGGATCACTGGTTTCCTAAATGGTGAATCTTACCCTGTCTTGAAAAGTTCTGCAGTCTTCTTTGGTTTTCACAACCTCAATATTGAAATCAAATCCAAGGCCGATAATTTTGGAACCCCAAGAAAAAATATTCTTCAAGCCACCAGTTCAAACCATGCGGACAATGATGAGCTGAAAAACACTATATGAAATGAGGTACTGGTCTTACTAATTTTCTTATTTGTGAAGTATTTTACATCAGAAAATCATTAGGGAAATCCGTATTAAGTTACTATACTTTTATTACACCCTCAGAATAAATGCTTAAGACCTAAGAAATCTTAACCATCTGGAAAGTGCCTCTAGAAAAGGGGTGAGACAGTGGAAAAAATCACAGAATCACAGAATATGCTGAGTTGGAGGGGAGCTACAAGGATCATTGAGTCCTACTCCTTGACCTGCACAAGACCATTTCTGTACTGAGGATATTTCAAGCTTGAGAGCTAGAAAGAGTCACTAGTGAGACACACTGTGCCTACCTGTCTCTCCTTCTACAAAATGTACTTTTCTCAAAATGAAAGAAAAGTTTTGTTTTTATGGAATTTGAATTAATGTGGTCTAGTGATTTGCCATCAGGAAATATGTGCCTCTACCCTAACACTTCATGTGATAATTCTAAGACTCATAGACTATTATTTTATCAATAACAATTTTGTAATGTTTTATTTGAGTTAAAAAATTCAGTGTGCTCAGTTTTGAAATGCCAGAGTTGTTTGAATAGCTTGCCACAAAGTTCTTTCAGTCTCTCTTCCATACAGATTGTAGTTGCTCATCCACACATTCCCAAGCCTTGAAAAATAAGTCGGAAAATCTATGTAGGGCTGTAGAACCAAGACAGCTCAACTCTGTTTAGTTAGAAACCATTTCACTTTCACCACAGGGAGAACTATAGTACAAAAAGCTAATAACACAGAGGTTATTTACATGGACAGCTTGCTGGGACCAGGAAAATTGCGCTTACATGAAAAGTTTGTTTTTCCTAAGGTCTAACATTAAAGCTTAGTTGTCTTTATTTTCTTTTTTTTTTCTTTTTTTCCTTTTCCTTAAACCTCGGTGGAAAACAGGTGCTCACTGTGAAAGTAATCCAACCAGATATCTTCAAAATCTTAATAGGCAAAGTGGATTGACCTCAGTTCATCTTCATGGAGCTTAGGACAAATTGATCAATTTACTTCCTAAATAATTACCATTTGAATGTTGATTTTACCTTCCCAAGATTAGTACATTAAAAAGCCTGTATTCAGGAATGCTAATGCAATGCAGCTCTGCACACACACACAGACTCACAAAAAACACAATATATTCTTTATATAGACAAGCCTCAACTGATTCTGGGTAATGAGGATTTACTTATTCTTTTGTTGAAGAATGAAAAAAACTCAACAGAAATAAAACAGAGAAATGGATATAGTTAGAGCTCTGGAGGGAAAGACTTTATTTAGCATTTAGATTTTTGAGGTTAGGCATTAAGATTCTATGGATGCAACAACTGCAATCCAAAATTTATCTGTTTAAAATAAGCCCATGGAAGAAAGTAGGCAAGAAATTATTTGTGTATGAAAGGAGGGATCTAAAATGGGAAAATTAAAACACCATATAATTATTTCATAAATGTTGTAAGTTGCCTAGTAAGATTTCAATGGAAAATGTTGATTGAACAATAACTTTTGAAATTTATTTGCAATAAATGGTACTTTTTTTATTCTCCAAAGGAGTCAAACATTGATGTAGAGTACACACTTGGGTGTATACGTGTTCATTTCAGTGAAGGTTGGGTTAACTTAACTGGTATGGTTAGAGTTTCCCAGGTGGATGAAGATTCAGCAGCCCAGACTCTTAACCATACCCAGGTAGGCTCCATTCCCATAATCAACCTCCTTGGCAGTCATTTTCTTTATTAAAAAAAGCTTTCTCTGATGCAGCAGGTGCTGGCACATCTCCCTAAGCATCTTAAAGGAAGAGGAGCAGAAGAATTTACACTGGTTTGGCATCAGCTAGAGCATCCGCCCCTGTGAATGTGCAGCAAATGAAGAAAGTTAAAAAATGTGTATCTCAATTTAACGAGGAAATTCTTTTTTTCTCTTCTGTTTCCTTGTCTCAATTTCTCCCATTTCTTTTGGTATCAAAAGTTTTACATTTTTTCTTGCAACATTTTGCATTCTCATTCCTCTCTATGAGTGTTGTTTATATCTCTCCATTTATCATCTCTTGGCATTTGTCTCTCCTGGAAATTCTCCATGTCAGCTTTAGTATAGGTTGCTTTTTTTGCACTATTTCTCATAAGAAAGCTGAAGTCTTTCTGGGATTCTTTTTAAGAGTTTTTGAGTTCTGATTCCAATACCCCAGGATCTTGTTTTTCCCATCTCTGGGACAAATATAAGCTCTGAGAGGACTCTCAAAATCCATCTAACCTGAAGAATTCTGTTTAGAGGCAATCTCTGCAAGATGGGGTCATGTCTTTTATCCTATCCTTTATGTTGAATTTTTTAGAGTTCCCACAGACAGATCACAAAGATGATGTCTGGGCTTGTTATAAAACTCATTAATTAGTATATAACCCAAGTAAGGGTCACTTAGGTTACTTACCTTCTCTGGTTTATAAAAAAAAAGCTTAAGAAATACTGTTAATAATTATATATTTTTTGTATTAATGGGAAATGGAACTGGCTACCCTCAGGCCCTGGATCAATTCAAGCTTATAGCACTAGTGTCTTTCAGAGACGCACTGACTTTCAGAGACAAATGCCCATGTTACAAAAAGCCACCAAATACAACACTAATGGATGTTCAATTAGCTTAAAATTTCGACAGACGTGGAGATTGAGCCAGGCTGTAAAGTTATCCTGCCTGGTTAGAAAAATAAGGCCATGTCATGGAAAAGCTGTGGTGGTAATCAGCCTTTCTAAAGCTATTGGCTGCATTAGAGGATTTTAAAGTACTTCACATCTTGGTGCACTTGTTATGAGCGCTGTTGCATTCTCCTCAAATGTACACATATGTTGTGTAACTGGTTTTGGTCTTTTGTTTTCAATGGCATCTTCCTAGTCTGGATTCCCCTCTCCTTTCTATGTTCTCAGTACTACTGGTATTTTATTATAATGTAATTAACTTTTTATTAGTTGAAAATACCCATAATGCCTTATAAGTGAAGAAAACTAAACAGGTTAATATTAAATAACTACACATACTCTGGACCTGACAGTTAAACAAAACTACTTGTACCTGGAAGAATTCATAGAGAATATAGAGAAAAGTGATGAGGCAAAGTTTAAATTTTATTTTTTTTGTGCTTAATTAAAGTGTGGAAGAAATATAATTTTAAGTTGGATTAGTACAGGATATGTATTGCAACTTTAATGGCTTTAAAAATATATTCTTCTTATCCATCATGAAATTTGAAAGTTACTGTCCAAAATATCTAACTTTGGCACAAGATTCAGTTCAGCTGGCACACTTCAGTCTGACACCTCAGGGAGTGTGATCCGGGGCTGTTAATGCCCCATCACAGAGTTATTTTCATCACCAGGTGAACCATCTACAACGAGATTACAACCTTAATCATTTTTTAGCATAGGTTTCTGTGAGGATGCTGAGGGAACAGAAACACTGATTCAAGTAACAAACGTATTTCCACCAGTTGGTATTTGGTGGCAGTGCTGAGAACACCTCACTTTTTCTGTCTTTGGTCACTGGCAAGGTTGTATTTGCTAACACAACATCGCCATTGTATAGCAGTGATACTGCTAGACACAAAATGATGAAGCAAGCAGCTGAACACATCACATTAGGTGAGTTCATCTTAATCTTTCTTCCTTTATACTATCCCGACATCCTATCAGACCCGTTTTCATATAGCCAAACATGCCACATGTAGAAAATGTGCGAAATTTGGAGCAGACAGGTTGGTCTTAGCCCTAAGAAGTAACACACTGAATGAAAAATGCTGACAGCAATTTATTTAGACAAATAGACTCCAAAGTGACATTTGTATTTTGCTATCGTTGCTATAAATACTTTGTTTTAGGGAAAGCTTTTCCTGGATGTTATTCTGAGAGGATCAGTCACAGTGCTTTTGACCTTTTACTGTATGCTACTCCATTAACATCCTGTGGAGAAATTCTCCTTATATATGTAATTGATGCATTTTATGAGACACAAATCAAAATAGATAGTCAAAAAATAGATAGTATGGAGCTCAGGAAGAGCTGCCTGCCTGAGTACTTTGTTGGCATATTGCCTATAGTTGATAGTGTCAACTCAACATATGGCCCTTCAAATGCACTGATGAATCCTCTTATGGGAATAAAGTCAGACTTGTCTGTGAAATGTTTAAAGTTTCAAAGTCCAACAAATAAAGCAAGTTGTAGCTCTAGCAAGGAGGAGACCTTACAGGCTTGTGTGCAAACAATGTAGCTTTCCACCACAAATATCTTTTAGTTACTTCCACGGGCCAATGTGAACAGCCTTGCACACAACCAGAGCAATTGTTAAAATAGTTGCTACTCGAACACAGCCAAACTATGCTACAAGCTGATTTAGTTGGATAAGTACTGAACTTCAAAAAAAGACAGTTGTTAAGCTTGTTCTGAAGTCATAGATGTATCCTCAAATTAGGGAGAACTTGAAACAGTGCAGAAAAGAAAGGATGGCAGAATTATGCAATTAAAATTCTCATCTAACCTCCTGAACAAGATCCAACAACCACAAAGTGTCTGAAATTATGTATTCAGTGTTCATATGTGGCAGTGATAGAGTAAAAGAATTTGTACTAGTTTGGCTTTTCACATAGACGTGCAAAACAAACACAGTCTTCACGCCAAGAAGTACAAGGGTACGTGGCAGAGGACTGGGAACAGAAAGGCAGCCCTACTGCCTGCTCATCTGAATGAAGTAAAGCGATGGGCACATGACCCAAAGGGCGTATAAATGACTGAAATAATGACCCTCTTCAATAATTACTCTTTTTAGTGTTGCTATTGTTAAAATGAAACAAACACTGCTGCAAAAGGATTTCCTTTCCAGTATTTTTTTTGCTACTCTTTCTAGTGGCCCTCTCAGGCAATGAATAGAACTTGAAGAAGGGCAGTCTGGTGCACAAATGCTCTCGTTATCTTAAAGGGGTCAATGGTCAAAGGTGAAAAAAATTCATAGAGTAGTTATGATTAAAGGTAGGTTTTTATGCGCATTTGATAAAGACTTGTAAAACAGCCAAAAGAGATCCTGCAATTTTAATGTTAAGTGGCTTTTGTATTGGAAAAATGCCCAAGGGCCATGTCTAGCACGGTCACTTACAAATGACTGATGGGAGATCAATACAGACAGAGTGGGGATGCAGCTTTGTCACTGGGAGATGTAGTTAGTGTGTGATTAGCCTTAAGTAGCATTGACGGGGATGTAGATGGGCAGTAAAGTGCTGAGTATCCAGTGAGCATGATAGCTGTTTGTACACAAAAGTTAATGAAAGAGGAAAACCACATTATCATTAAACACTCACAGGGGCTTCCCACACCCATTCGGGGATTTTAGGATCAGATCAGATCATCTGACAATGAGCTATTTAGAGCCGCCAGTCCCAACAGTATTAACTCTGAATTTGGTTTTCTTCTATGAGGAGCAAGCCCGCAGGACTTGGTAAACCACCTAGTTAGGTTTTGTGTGCAACCTGATTATAGGGGAACATGTAGTCCACTTTGCCTTTCTGAGAGACAGAAAATCCTGTAAAGCAAGCACAAATTGGAATTTAAGAGTGGAGAGAGGAAACAAGAAGATACCTTGAGGAAGGTAGGATCTTCTGGCACTGATAATATATTGCACTAAATCTTCTCTGCTCCTTAGTGTGGGGATCACTATGCTTAATCGTATCCAGAATTTCTCACTCGGCATTTCACATTTATTCTCCTTTTGTTCAGATGCATTACTGGCAACCAGGGATTTTAAAATGCATTTTATTGCATTTTTGATAAAGCATTTTTACCCAGGGATGTGGTAGAGTTCCTATGACTGGAGGTTTTCAAGATGCAGTTGGAAAGGGTATTAGATGATCTCCTTGACTCTCTTTCCCATGAAAGTTTGGACCAGACAATCTTATGAGTTTCCCTCCAACCTGAGTTGTCCTATATTTCTGTGTTGTTGCTCAGAAAAGAAATAGCACCTTCTTAGTTCACAAGCATACATACACATACATGCACTCTCTTTATTTTCAAAACACAGATTTAGAGGAGGACCCATAGTTTTTAGCTCATGCATGTTAGATTTACCCCAATTTGTCTTTCTGGAGAGTTTTGAGTTTCTTTTTTTGTACAGGAACCTCTGTATTGTACCTCTGTTAAACAGCAAAATAACTTAAATCAGATATGAATCCCACTTGATACTAAATTATAAACTCCCTCATTTGTTGCATGAAAGAAAAGACAATTACACTATTGAAGAAAGTGACTATGAAACGACAAACAAGAATTTAGTAATTTCAAGTGTTCTGATTAATATTTNACTAATACAAAGTCTATATTGTTTTATTTTTTTTTCTTTTTTTTTTTTTTTTTTTTTTTTGCTACATGGAAAAGAATTAATCACTCTCTGAAAAAGCATCATCTATGCTGTCTTCTCTGACCTCCTACCCCACTACTCAAGAGTATTAAAAGGTTTGCCTCAATTTTAGTCACATGGTGTAAACTGAAATTATTTCATGGCTAACCCGATATTTCCAGGGCCATGGTAAAAGCCAGAAATCTGTGGCCTGGGGTCATCACACGCCTTTCTAATGGACCCTTAGTACACAGTTAATTACAGGGAGAATTTGGGCATCCTGCTGTCAAAAGCCGCTGCAGCACAGCACCAGTCAGAAAAGCTCTTCACTCGGCATCTCTGCTACATTCAAATCTGGACACCCTTTCAGGATTCCCACTAGAAGTGGAGATGACCCAGAAGAGACCAGAAGGCTTAATATTGGACAGTGCACATGTAAAATTTGGGGGCTTTATAGCAACATCCATCTAAAATCATTACACCCTTTATTAGCAAACGATAGTGCACACATCATCAGCTAATTAAAATTGGGCCAAACCACTAATGGAGCCACAACCCAGGTCATTGATTTCCAAAGCATTTCTTCTTTTACTAAGCTAAAAGAGAAGCTCTGTAGTTCAAATAAGGCAAAATCCCTGCTATACTTATTCCATCTTTTTTAACTGCCTGAACTCACTGTTGATTAAAACGCTTCTGAAAGCATTGAACTGAGTTAGTAGCTCAGGCTTTCCAGTCATGGTTATTTCTTGCCTGTTTGATTGCTCCTAAGTGAAATGCAAAAAACATTATTTATTAGTATTTACAAGAAGGAGACATCGTTTGTTCTGTGAAGAATCTGTGTAAGCATACTCAGAAGACTAAACAATCTATTTTTCAAATTACTTTGTACAATTTATCAAAACTTCATAGTTTGCCCAGGCAAGATTTGGCCAGTTGTCAGAAGAAGCATGATTGTCCAGTCATTTTCCAATAGGAGCAATAACATATTGGTGTCCTTTGGAGTGTTTTGTTAAATGTACAGTCAGCTAACACTCAGGAGTAAATATACAGCCCACAGCTGAGGCCTTCAACTCGACATTTCCAGGTTCACAAGTCCCAGACCTGTCACACATTTCCTTTTTGACCCTGGACAAGATATTTAATCTCCAGTCCTCCATCTGTATAACAGCTAATATATTACTTGCCTTTATTGCTATAGACTGCAGAACAAGAACAGTGTCCAATTACAAATATGTTCATTGCTGGATATGGTGGAGATGTGTTGATAGTTGAGGCCTCAGAAAGCTGCTCTAAAAAAAGCAATCAGAAATTACAAATTATGATTTTGTCATGTAGTTTCCTGACTGTGTTTCTGTGGTCTACTTATCCATAGTCTCCTCACATGTGAAATTTGCTAGACCCTACATATCTACAAGGGCAGGTGAAGCTCGACCCAAGGTCTGTTTCCTTTTCCAGAGATCTCCAGATAAATTTGAGAACCATGCTGAAATGGCTGCCCAGAAATTCATAGCCTTTGGAATAGTCCTGAATCTTTATGCATTTGACACAATGAAGGAGAATTATTAATTTGGTCCTCAACTTCCATGAAAGGTATTCACTTTGTTTGCACGGTCATATATATTTACCCCGCAGATTTTGCCTCCTAGAAATACAATGCTTGCCAGTGAGTTGTTTCTCATGACCTGAGAAGCTAAGCGATGTCTAATATTGATCAGTGGTTCATACATTAATGGAAATAGCTAAATTGAAAAAAGATCCTCTTTATACACTGTGGCAAATTGTATCTGTTTGACTGGAGAGGGCAACCTTTTATTGAACTGCATAGTGGTTTGCTTTTAGTTGAGTTTATTCCTCTCTACAAAAGATTTTCCCCTTTCTGAATTGTTTCACAAAAGAAGTGGTTTTTTGTTTCTGCTGCATGTATGTAGTACATGTCTGTCCTAAAAGCGACTCTCAATTTACTTTCAGTCATCCCTGTGATGTAGGAAAAGCCAGTTTGAGTTTCCTACTGAAGTACAGTGCAATAGGAGACTAACTTATCACTACCAACAACGGGCAGGACTTTACTCCACCTTTTCCTAGCCTTTTGCAGGGATGAGGGAACACAGCAGGTTTATCTACACCTCTTTTTATCAGGTGATATCCACTTCAGAAGTCATGCTGCCTTCCTCAGGCCTGGGAGATGTTGCCTTCTGATGTGCCATAATTATCCCTCCTCTGGAAGAATTGTACAAATGTGAAATATTTGCACCAGAGTCTCAGCTGTTTTTCCCCAAATCCATGTCTATTATCTGTGTCTCACTATTTTACTTCATCATGCCTGTATCACCTGTGTCCTTGCTCCACCTCCTTCCACTACTCTGTCGTGGTTTAACACCAGCTGTCAGCTGAGCACCACACAACCACTCGGTCACTCCCCACTGTGCGACGAGAGAAAGAACCAGGAGGGTAAAACTGAGAAAGCTCATGAGTTGAGATAAAGACAATTTAATAGGTAAAGCAAATGCCACCAGCGCAAGCAAAGCAAACCAAGAAATTCATTCACCACTTCCCATGGGCAGGCAGCTGTTCAGCCATCCCCAGGAAAGCCGCACTCTACCACATGTCGCAGTGACTTGGGAAGGCAAATGCCATCTCTTCAAACGTCCCCACTTCCTTCTTCTTCCCCCAGCTTCATATACTGAACATGATGTCATATGGTACAATGTACCCCTTCAGTCAGTTTTGGTCAGCTGTCCTGGCTGTGTCCCTTCCCAACATCTTTTGCACCCCCAGCCCACTCACAGGTGGGGTGATGTGAAGAGCAGAAAAGGTCGTAACACTCTGTTAGCTCTGATCAGAAGCAATGAAAGCATCCCTGTGATTATCAATGCTGTTTCCAGCAGAAATCCAAAATATACCCCCATAGTAGCTACTGTGAAGAAAATTAACTCTATCCCAGCCAAAGCTAGTACATACACTAACCAGCATCAGTAAGCTGGTTAACAGGAAGACAAAAAGCAAGCCTCATGGGACAGGGCAAAGGATAGCCCTTTATTCAGGCTGGATGAGAAGGAGCCAGGTAAGCCTGACATTACACAATAGACATAGGAGATTTTTCAGTTTAACAGCTTTGCTTATGAAGAGACAGAACAAATGGAGTTTGTGCAAATCAAGCTTAAGGTGAGCTGATAGAGCAGTTTTGTTTCTCAGGAAATGAATGCACTCTGCTTGGCATCAGTCATTGCCTCCTGATCCCATCTTTGAAAGATCCCAACATTTTATATTTATTTACCAACACAAATTACATTGGCAGCCAGTCACTTCAAGCAATCTGCCTGGTCTGGTACAGCCAAGCATACAGGGTTTTGACAAAGAAAACTAAAAGATCTGTTCTTCCTATTCTGAGAGAGACAAATATAACCTACCCCAGGCTCTTGGTCAGCCAGCTGGCACTGAATTACATCACACTTTAAAAAAACACCAAACTCCTTCTTTAATTAATACTTTCAATGTGGCTAACTATTACAGAAGACAGTTATTGGCAGTGCAGTGTCTTTACTTCAGCTAGACTGAATCTCTTTCTGTTTCTGACACATTTTTTGACACAGCACTGAAATGTGATGACCTCAAATGAAGACATATCTCAGTTGTGGTCAAGCTGTGTTCTCCTCATTTTGTTTTGATTATAAATAAAAGAAGCAGCAGAGAAAAGGTCCTGTTGTGGATCTGGGCAAAAATAAAGCATCACAAGCGAGTAGAAAGATGTTCTTTGTTCTACAGGGCCTCTCATTTCCATAAATTTTTCATTTGCTGTATTTGGTGAATCCCCATCAACACTCGCTTTTTCTGTCCCACACAGAATTATTGCCTAGTCATCTGACAGAATAAATAAGTAAGAAAGAATAATCACAGTTCTTAAAAGAGGGGTATCTAAGAAATAGATACCTCTTTTTCAGGGATTTTCAAGGAGATGTGAATGGTAAAAAAAAAAAAAAAGTGACCTAGGGGCAGCATGGTGCAAGAGACAAAGCTTAAGGCAAGGGCACATTAATCAAGTTATTTAAAATGTTGGTTTTCAATTTCCCTATCAGTAAAAGTGTTACTGTTACGTACCAAGTGAATGCTGTGAGGGTTAGTCAAGGAGTCAGCTTCTTGCCTTTGCACTTCCTGTGTGACCCTGTGGACATCAAGAGAATTTCTCCCTGTACCGGAGAGGTTTGCCTCAACACACACATAGTGGCTCAAATCCACGGAGCACGAAGCTTCATGCAGATCAAAGTGACAGCCACTTCTTAGCATGAGATGTGAGGTTTGTTGTACGTTGTCAAGCAAGACTCATCTCACAGTCACATCTCATTACTCCCATAGCCTCTTTCTCAAAGCACTTCATCTTCTCCTGCTAGAAGGTACTGGCTCTGTTCAAAAGGTTAAACTGTTGTTTCCAAAGGATGCAAAAGAACAAATCTTGACAAGGAAGAGAGCTGCAACTCCCTGATAAATCATGCACAGCACTTGGTCATGGGGCTTGCGAAGTACAAAATTAAATTGTGTTCACATTGGTCTGTGCTGACTCATAGAAATGCAATATGCATTGTTTAAATCAAGTCACATGTGTTAGGTCTTTCTGTAAAATAAAAATTAGAGTGGGTTATACAGACTAAGAATAAATACTAAGGAAAAGAGAGTGGTCTGTGGAAATCAATCTCTTCTTTATATACTCCCAAATTATACTCATAAAGAAGAGGCCTCCAGCAGCTCTGTCAGTCACGATAAAGCTATCACTCTCAGATTTATTACAGGTTCTCTCCTTGTGTTTTCAATGGCAAACATCCTACAGGTGTGTTTGCATTACTACCAGAGCTATATGAAGATTAATTACATGTCTAAGAGACGAAATTCATTGACATATTTTCAAAGATCTAACTTGCAGTCAAAGTCATGCCTTAAAAAAAAGGGGGGAACTAGCTGAAAAAGCCAGAATGAGAAAAAAATACCTCCAAGGATCAAAGAGTAATCATTTAACTCTTAAACTCAGCAATGTAGCCTGAGCTTTCTCCCTGGTGCATTAAGGAAGCTCTGCTTTGTGTTTGCTCTCTTTTGACAAAATCCACATTCTATTTTTTTCACTATGGCTTCCACTAAAAAGACGTGTGTGTGTACTAAAAGCGTCATTTCCCATTTCCTAAAGTCCTCGGGGTCCTCACCTGGGACAGCTATTTCCATTCTATTCAGTGTACACGGAGTGACAAAATCAGACTTTTAGGAAAATTAAATTAATCACAGTGTTGATTAGATTATTTTCCTCTGCGAGGAACTAGTGTGTGCTGCCTAATTTCCTGGGATGGGAAACATTGTTATTTTGTATGTCCTGCTCTCTCTCTCTCTCTCTCACTGACCCCTCAATAGCAGTTAGAAACTGGAGTTCAGTACTTTGGGGAAAGGCTAGCAGAGACAGGTTCTCTTTTTCTGCACATCTGAGTTGTTTCCAGGAACAAAGAGACTGTCCCTGAATTTTGGAATAAACTTCCTTGGAAAGGGGAAATGTTTAAGGTCCATTTTGCCGTGGGGTTAGACACATAAAATAGTAATCAGATTTGCTGTAAAAAAGCTGCTACGTGTTTTAAAGCCACCATCTTGACAAACATCATCTAAATAAGTTGCTGCAGTCCAAATGTATTGGTCCTGTCATGAGAACTGAAGGTAGACCAAGAAAGGATTTTGATTTACTGCTTTTCAAGGTCTTAGATGAACAAATAGAGAGTGGTGCTTTTTATTTATATTCTTGCAATTGATGCTAAAGTAGCACTTAGGCAATGAAGTATATAGGTTGCAATTGAAATCGGAAAAACTTAATCCCTAAACATTGTATATCTTTGTCCAAGTAAGGAAATGAAAAATCTAACCAATGCAATCCACAGTGTCTGGACCTTATTCAGCAGAAAACCAAAGAGAGCTGATTTCTGAGAGCTGATTCAGTGGTATGGTGGGGATGGCAATGTCCTGGTGAGAAAAAAACAAGGCCCACTGCAAAAACAGACAAGTACTTGTCTCACCACCTCCCTTCTCCTGCCTCCTTAATCCTCCTGTCATGGTCTGAGTCTTCTTACCCACTAAGTCCTCTCAAAATTGCACAATTAAACACAGTCTGTCTCAATTCAAATCAATTCAAATAATCAGTAAATAATCAGTAAATAATCAGTTAGGAAAGACACAGAGTAAGTCAAAGAGACAAGAAAGACTGCGAGACAAGCGGTTCGTTATGAAGGATATCTTAACACCGCCCAAAAGATATAAAATATGTGTGAAACAGGAAATCTTAACAAAGTCTTTCTAGCTGAGAGCTAGCAAATTTTCAGCTCCAATATTAATTTATGTTTTTAATCTCATTGTCTTCAAAACAGCAAGATTTCAAGATTCATTTCCAAAAAAGGATAATTGACCCTTACGTGAAAAGACAGTGGTAGGTTTTTCCAGAGTATCAGCAGAAGACATTTTAAAATAGGACTACATAAGGCAGAAAAGATATGAGTGGAACTTACTGTTGTTACCTCTACCTCCAGCCTTTACTAGTCTAGGAGTTATCTGTAGGCAGATTGTAGTGGCAAAGTTTTTATGTGGGAGGCTGATGGTTCTCCTTTAATGAAGAAAGTTAAAAGTCTTTAGTAAAATTGACTAAATGTAGCAGGTAAGCCGAAAGGCGTATTCTGCCAGCAGCCAGCCCATCAGTTTTCAGATAATATTTCCAAAGCCATATCTATTAAGACAAAAATTAAACATGAAAGTTGCTGCTCAAAACTTATTGTCATGGAACTACTGTCAGTATTGACAAAACTCAAAACCAGAACAGGCACACAACAGCTTTGCAAGGGAAGGTGACAGTCATCTGGCAGCTAATCCATGAAGTCAGCAGGTAAATCCAACAGGCTGAATCTCATCATACATTTGTGAGCTAAAATGATATAGGAAAAAATGTGACGTCTTACTGAATACCAGGGGTAGGTTTTGATCCTTCATAATGGATTATGAAAAAATTCAAATAAATCAGCCCTCTTTGTCATTAGATCACAAGTGCACAGTTTAATGTCAAAAGCTAACTTTTTGCAAGCGTTATACTTTCTCAACTCCAATCAGCGGGTGCAAGCTTTTCGAATAGTATTCTCTGCAATATTCCATGCTACCAAAGGACTACACTGGCCACAGGACACAATGGATTCTTCTATCTCCAGTGTCTGGAGTTGCTTTCCAGCCAACTCTAAAATTTGCTGTGTTCCTGTAAAGATCTGTGGCAGGTACAGCCAACCTAAGAAAAAAAGGATGATACATCTGTATCAAACATGTTTATTGATTATCCTTACATAAACAAAGCCCCATAATTACATATGCAGTAACTAAAAAATTAAAAGTAAGAAAGAAAAATATTGTTTGATGTAAAGTGTGGCATGATTTTTGTCAGTATTGCATGCAGCTTCATTGTTTTGCCCATGTAGTGAAATGTTTTGTGTGCATGGTTCTTTCACATAGCAGAATGGAAGAAAAATGTTTGTCAAATTGGAAAATCTGATTTTAAAAACTAAACACTATCAGAGCTGCTCCAGGACAGACTGGGGATTCCATACTGACAAACATATATGTTTATAAATCAAGACACTGACTTAAAATCAGATTATTTTAAAAGCGATACTGTGTTCCTTTTCTTGTTGTGTAGGATTTAAACTTTTATGTGTCATGTCATCAAGTTTTTTCACCATGATGGAATTTAGAAGCATCACATTTTGTAATTAAAACCAAGCTTTTCAGGTAATTTAGTTAAAACGATTAGGCCTTTAAGAAAAAATTAATTTATCACAAAATGGGAAATAATGTCCAAGTATGGAAAAAATCTTACACCACATTAAAATAGTTCTTTAATAATTTGTACCTCAAGCTGAAATTGGAAGTTTCTTTAATATGGCAAAGAGTACCTGGGTTTATAGTAATTTATTAATTTCTCTACTGGCAAGGTAAGGCTACACTATACTCCTACACTTTTAAAATCTCTTTGATCAAGGCAATAAAGCATAATCTAAAAATATACAATAATGTATTACTGTCTACAGAAGATTGTAACTCAGAAAATTTGGGCCTTTTTCTAACTTTTTTTTAAATTAAAAAATAAGCTCAGTAAAGAGAGAAGCTGGACATGAGGAATGAATTGTGAATTCTGATTAAGATCACAGGAGTTCTACCAGAGAGAGATTTGCAGGTATCCAAGAATTCACAGCAAACACAGTGCAACTTACTTGTACACAAAAGGAAATCATATTAACCAAAGAGATTAAAATGGCTAAATTTCAAAATAATTTCAAATTTTGCAGGGATGTCAGGTTTATTGTAGTGTAAATATGTCAATGACTGACTTTATCTGTAAAGTCAGCTCAAAGCAGGTTAAAATTTTCCCTTTCTCTGAAAGTTTAAAAATATGTGACGGAAAGTTCGTGTTTGGACAGTTTGGAGCACTATCAGTAAGTTCAGAGAAGACACCAAGTTGGGTGGTGGGAGTGTAAATCTACTGGGGGCAGGAAGGCTCTGCAGACAGATCTGGACAGGCTGGATCAATGGGCTGAAAATCAGGGAATGAGGTTCAGTAAGTTGAAGTGCCGAGTCCTGCCCTTGGGTCACAACAACCCCAGGCAGCGCTACAGGCTGGGGGCAGAGTGGCTGGAAAGCTGCTGGTGGAAAAGGACCTGGGGGTGCTGATTGACAGTGGCTGAACATGAGCCAGGGTGTGCCCAGGTGGCCAAGGAGGCAATGGCATCCTGGCCTGGGTCAGTAATACTGTGCCCAGCAGCAGCAGGGCAGCGACTGTCCCCCTGTAGTTGGCACTGTTGAGGCAGCACCTTGAATCCTGTGTTCAGTGTTGGGCCCCTCAGGGCAAGAAGGATATTGAGGCACTGGAGTGTGTCCAGAGAAGGGCAACACAGCTGGTGAAGGGTCTTGGAGCACAAGGCTTATGGGGTTGTTTAGTCTGGAGGAAAGGATGCTCAAGAGAGACTTTATTGCTCTCTATAAGTACCTGAAAGGACATTGCAGCCAGCTAGGGGTTGGCCTCTTCTCCCAGTTAATAAGTCATAGGACAAGAGGAAATGGCCTCAAGTTGCACTGGGGGAGGTTTAGGTCGCATATTAGGAAAAATTTCTTTACTGGAAGGGTTAGGCACTGGAACAGGCTGCCCAAGGAAGTGATGGAGTTATCATCCCTGGAGGTATTTGAAAGATGTGTAGATGTAGCACTCAGAGACATGGTTTAATAGTGAACATGGCAGTGCTGGGTTAATGGTTGGACTTAATAATCCTAAAGGTATTTTCCAACCTGAACAATTCCATGATTCTATGGAAAATCTCGTGCTTCAGCAATTATAAAGGACATTATTTCACAAACATGTCTAGTTGATAAACTAAGTAAAAAATTAAGTTAAATTCAATTTTGCTGGAAGAAGAACAGTGGCAATAATAGGAAAAACTCTGACTCTTTGGAGAGTAAGCCAAGAATTCCAGATGCACTTAACACATCATATCAAAAGACATAAAAGTACTTCTGGTCAAGAGTCAAAACTTGACGTTTTCTGATGACAGAATCTTACTCCCTGGCAAGATAAAGACAGTTGCCTTTGCTTCCTAGTGATATTAAATTTAAAAATTGCCTGATGTCCCATACCTTCACCAGACAATGCTTCCTCTAAATTTTTCATATCAGTGGAAATTTTGCTGAATAATAATTGCAACATCAAACCAATAGATAGGAAACACTTGTACTGTCTATTCCTTGTAGCGAACAGTTGGCATCTTGTCTAAAGTGTAGTCTGTAACCCCTGAGGAGAGTCTGTCACTGTGTTACATGTTTGTAAACTACCTCCCTTAGTATAATTCAGATCCTATGATGCTACCATGATAGTGACATCATTTTTTAAATATATGTATATTTTCTCTTCCAATCCAGGGAAATGAAAACTACAAACAAAAATCCATTTCAAATTCGTATTAGTTTGAATTCAAAGTGGATTTTACATTCCATTTATCCCATCGCTAATCAATTTAATATTTTGCATAAATGAAACACAGAAGTAAAAAAGATAAGGGATATGTAAAACAAATCTGAGATAATTTCTTTCCCCTAAAATTCCACTTATTCACTTGGGAGTCGATATTGCTTGGAAGAAAAGAAACACAAACACTTGATCATCCTAATAGTTGAATTGCAATCTAGAGGTCAGGTTAATATTTGGAACATATTAATTGAATAAGCATTCATATTAATTGAATTAAGCTCTTCTTAATCTCAGTTATTTCTTGACTCTATATATCAAGCACAAAGTACAAAGTTGTTTCTTTCAAGCACTTGGAATCTGTTGTTGCCTATAGCAGTATCACTGGTTTTAACATCACAGAAAGCTGCAATACCAAAATAATTAAAAAATTTCTCTCCCTGAAGTTATTGTATTATTAAGGCTGCGTTGGTAGCTGCTGAATCAAGCATGGTTGATGATAGTCACAGCTAGCACAGGGTTCCTATGCCTACACTGGTGAATTGTTAGAACAATTCTTGATCACAGCGTGGCCTCTCCCAAATAGCCAGAATCTCCCTTAGCCTTTTCCAAGCTTTGTTTGCTCTCCAAGGACCTTGTGCCATAATACATGCAGAAGTTCACTAGTGGGCAGTTCACTAACAGTCACTGAGGTTGTGAGACCCTGCCTCCAAGCCAAAGAATATTCCTAAATGTGTCAAATTTTCCAGACTAGACCTAACTGATTACATCTAGACCAGAAGGTAATTTTGTTTCAGTAATACTTCTAATGCCAACCTGAACCTAGCAGTTTTGGATGCGATGGACACAAGCCCAGCCCATAACTTTTGCACACACCCGTGGGCAAATCTGTGTCCATGAGGGATGGTGGAGCAAACTCTTTGTAGAAATTTGAAAGAAAAAGTGCCATGATGGTTGTCCCTCTCTCACACTTTCTTGCTCCAGTTATTTCTGGCCATTGCAAGCATTTGGGACAGCTCAAAGGCTCAATCACCCAGAAGGACCAAAGCAGCTCAAAGACTGGAACATTTAGCAGCATTTAGTATGTTTTGTACCTGGTTGCACAATTACTGTAGCTCCTGTGGATCAATACTAACCTCAGAGAGACTTGCAGTTTCTAAGTCATGAATTCTGCATCAAGTTAATCTATCAAAAAGAGAAAAAAAAAGAAAGAAAGAAGTAATAACAATAATTAAAAATTGATTGACATGAAAATGATAGTACTTCTATATATCTTCACACAACAGGGCTGGCACTAGCACAGCATAACTAAAACTTTGACATATATACCAACACTCTTCAAATCAGGGATGCAGGACAAACTCATGTTATCTGAGCATTTTAATATTTTCTTTAGATCTCATATGTTTTCGTGTTAAACACTGACAATAATTTAGCTACAAATCTGGACTTGTCCATGGAGGTCTGAAGGAGGAAGGTTTCTGAACCTTTTGTTAGTCAAGATTTCAGTGGGGTGACATCACTTTATATCAGGTGAGGATCTTGACTAATAGTTTAAAAGGATGGTATAAAATAAGAAAGAGGAGAAAGCAAAATGATAGTCAAGGTTACATGAACTCTTGCTTCTATTCTTCTGTTAATGAAGGTAGAGAATGCTTTACTTAATGAGGTAACTTTTGACCAGCCTGAATCTTGCAGATGAAATCACTATTACTCCTGGTAAGCAATAAAAAAACTTGCTGATAGTAGTAGTATTAAAGGAGAAGCTGCAGGAAAGGAAAAGAAATTGATAATTTGTGGGGATTCAAAACATACATCAGGGTTTAATATCTGAAACTGCAGTGCAGATGCAGATGCAGCATTTAAAATTTAAACAAATACTTCAGAGGCTTCTAGATATGTTATAGTCTGTAGTTATTTTGCGCACATTCCTACATACCTTCAAAGAGTAAAAAAAGTTATTAAAAAAAAATCAAAACTTCACATAAACAGAACCCAACTGCTTCATCACTCATCTCTGCAGCAGTGGCATATTTCCCTTGAGTGTTTCAAAGCCATATGAACAAGGTAACTCCACAAGGCAGTGTATTTTATTGGTCAGCAATGAGGAGTTCATATCTACACATTCTCCTTCACACAGATGCAGGCAGTGACCAGCCTCTAGCTCTGTCACAAGCAAGGAGAGAGACACCCATTTTATGCCCTCTTCTGATGTGAAGTACAAAATGACCATGCTGTTTAACATGATAGCCATGATTAAATTTTTTGGTAAAGTTATTGCAAGTCAGGGAATTAGAAATTGCTGTGATGTGAGTATTTAGAAGACTGATAAACCAACTTTAAAATTAAATTTTAGTAGACTGACATTCATTAATGACAGATGTGCCAATGGTTAGCCGTTACAAATTATCACTGCATAGCTTTACACACACAAATCCACTGGTCCACTATATGGACTAGTGAATTAGTTGTATGTAATACCGAGGAGATGATGCACCAGTGGATGCTGGAGAGTCGAGGAGGTCGCGGTGATCAGGCTTGAGAGCCCTTTTATGGGTAAAGTTGCTCTGAAGGCTTGACACTATGCAGCTTGCCTCTCTCCCGAAAAGGGATCCCCTCTGATCCGAGTGCTGCTTATCTTTGTTTTGCCTTTGCCAGTCATCCAGATACTCGTGCACTCAGTAGGATATCCTGCCTATTTGCTGTGCCTTGTGCTTATCTTGTTCTTTTGCTCTTTGTCTTGCAAATTCCTTTATTCAGCTGTTGATTATCTGTTTTCCCACATTTCCCACTTGCAACCACACAAGTTTTTGTTTACTCTTGGGTGGACACATTGTTCATATACTTTAACGAAATACTTGCTCCACGTTGTTTTACCGTGCAAACATATGTGTTGAATATATATATGTGTGTGTGTGTGTGTGTGTATGTGACATTGGCTACACTATTTTAGTATTCTTCTAGTTGGTTCAAGGCAAGCAAATACGAATTCTATTCTAATTAATCCTACACTATAATGTGCATCCTGACTCTCAAGTATGGCAATAATTCATAGATGTCACATCCTCTGGTTTGGCTGTAATGCCTAGAGTTGGCACTTGAAGTGACCTCAGGTAAAACCATTCTCTCTGGAAAAAACAAGGAGGCAAAGAGCTGTCTATTAGACAGCTAGAAGAACAGAATAATGAGCACACTTCAGTAGCGTGCTTTAAAATAGAATTACTCTACTGGTAACACCACTTTCTTTAGCCAGTACAGTGTCACTGTAGTGGTGGTCTGCACATTTACTGAGATAAAATCTATTTCAGAGTAGAAAAACAGAGATTATGTGAAGATGATATCATACAAGGATTCACTATTCATAAAATGAATCTATTCTCTCTTGTGCTGCAGAAGCTGTTAAATTAAAGAACACAGTAGTTAGTATCTTTGATGTAGAAAAGAAGGCAAGAGAGAAGAGAAGGATAAGTGTTATCATCAGGCTGTCGAAGGGAGAAGCAGAAATAACAGATACAGGAATAGACTGATTTTGACTTAAATAAACCACTTTTTTCAGCCTTAATGAAATGATTTTTGAGCCCTAATGTGCAGTGGAGCTAGCAGCAGAGGCTCTCTGCTTTGATACAGATGAACCAGTGAGCAATGACATGCAAGTATGTTTAGGAAACCTGACATGACAGCTGGTTACCCAGTCTCTCTACTCCACAGATGTACTATTGCACTGGGGAAGAAAAGGCATCAGTCACACTCTTCAGCCAGAAGGCAGAGGAGGATCGTTTCAGGAAAAGTTTTCACAGCTTCTCTGAAAAAAAATGGAAGCCGGGCCAAGAAAAACTGTATTCTGGGAAAAGCCCGGAAGAGCCTTTTCTGTGAAGAAAGTTCACTGCCGGGGTTTGCTGTGGTGCCTGGGCCGGAGCCGTGCCGGGGAGCCGGGGGCTACCGCAGCCCAGGGGCTGAGTGAGCCGGGTCATCCAGAGCGCCCTTCAGCCGGGGCAGGCAATCAGCGGTGCTCAGTAATCTCATTATCATTCCTCTCTCCTCCGGTTAAACAAACTCTCTGCAATCAGCGGCACAGACCGAAGCCGTGTGTCAGGAGCAGGAAGCCAGGTGGGGTGAGGGGGTGTGCAGAGCACAGCAGGGCGGCTGGAGCCTCCCACCTGGCTCACGCACGGCGGTGGCAGCGAGTCTCCAATGCCTCTGTGCCCCAAACCCTCGCTGCTGCGGGGCTGGCAGTGCTCACCACCCCATGAAGGTCCTGGATTCCTATTACCCACAAGTAGCAAAAGGAGCGAAGAGAAATTTGTCCCCGGTACCGGCACTTGTCAAAGGATGAATGAGCACCGCCTGTGTCCTTGGGCCGCCTTAAAAGGCTGCCACTGACAGTGGTAGGAATTACTGACCTACCTCCGGCATAAACTTGTAGGGAGAGATGTGTAATGCATGCCTTCTGACTGCTCTGTTGGTGATCTCAGTCCTGACCCAATGGGTCTAGTCTGAAATTAGTGGGCTTCTAATTGCTTTTTAATTTAAAGCAATTACAAAAGGGGACACTACCAAACGTCGTTTGTACTTGTGGGATCACGCATGGCATTTAACTGGGAAAATACCATGTTGGGCAATTTTTTCATTAGAAATCTTATTCTAACCACAGCAAATGCTGTAATATCTGAAATTCAGAATTTATACGGCAAGTTGTACAGGCATTTTTATCAACAGACATTTATTTTGTTTAGAATATTGAAAGGAAAACCAGACTCAACTATTTAGACTGGCCTGAAACTTATGATTCATACTCTCAGCTTTGTGGCATTGTTCTTTATTGTTTTAGCCACTTAAAAAGAGACCACTGTTAAAGGTTAACTGAGCCAAAGAGGCATCTAGAAAGAAAATAAATTCCTGGTGGTCCTTTATCTTCCTTCAGAATTTACAGCAGTGTGGAACATGACCTTGAGAAGCCACACTAAGTGACACAATGATGACCACGGGCTCACTGTCATTGCAGACAGAGATAAGTTGTGTCCTGCAACAACTTGTGAGTCAGTTCTCACTAGAGTAAGGTATTTCTGTGATTGAGAAAACACTTTGCTCCTGCCTAGGCACACGGTGTAGTCACGGTCATCGTTGCATTTGTTAATATGAGTTCTCAAGGACATGTTTTAACTTGTCATGCTGTTACGGTGATGTCAAGCCCACTGAGAGGGACATCAAGAGGGTATTTGTGAAGTATGAGGCCAGCTCCATCAAAAAGGACAGATTCTCCTGCAGCAGTTCATAACAGAGAAGCGACATCTCCGGATTGCCACTTCGAGCCCACAGTGCTATCCAAAGTGACATCTTCATGTTGCAGCATGAAGCCCATAGCGTTATGTGGAGTGACATCTCCACAGAACTGACTGAAGTCCATGCTAATTGCAGCTCAATCTTGAGAAAAGAGTTTTGCAAAAACATTACAGGAAACCCTCTGAGGAGAGCACCAGCTAGCAGTGCTGAGCTCCAAGTATCAGAAAATGGTTACCCCTGTTAAACAAAAAATAATGTGGCATCTTCCCCAGAGTTACAAGAACAGATTGCCTTTGATAATAAGAATTCGTTGTACTATTTATCTAAAAGGAGAAAAGTCACTTCATTTTTCCTCTTGCAAATATGTCGGAGAGAAAGCAAATCTCTTCCCTACACTAACAACTGCTCAGCTTTGCCTAAGCAAAAGTAAACATGTGACTTTCTTCCCTGAAGAAAATGTGGAGTCTTATCTGATTTCTACCAGTTTGAGGCTGTGTCTCTATGACTGTGCCTTTAAGCAAGTGACCTTAAGCTCTTGCTGGTCCCGGAATCAAGGCTCACAGGTTCATGTCTATCCTTTACAGCTGGGTAGTTCTCTTTCTTTGAAGGTCTCACCAGGGCTGCCTCTCTAATTCTGGCTTTGATGTCATTATCCCAAAATCCCTACCTCCTTCCCAACAAAAGAGCCCAGCAGACTGCAAACAGCCAGAATCCAAAAAAGTGCTGGAACAGAGTTTAAGAGGGGTTACAACAGACATAAGCCAGTGTGTGTGTATGTGCATGTTTGGGGGTGGAGTAGGTGATAATGTAACAGCATGCTTCCATCACCCTGGCTTCCAGCCTTCAGAAGCAAAAGGGTGAAGAGGAGATACTCCTTCTCAGAACTTGAAAGCTGTTACTTTATATATTCGTAGATCATTATGGGATGCTCAGGAATCTGGTTTTGAGCACTAGCCAGTATTCTCAGATGGCCACATTCTGAAGCACCATAATGCACTTCAGAAGTAAAGAATGAATTACCTATGTAGACCTTGACCAAATCAGATCTCAGCCCCTAATAATTTGTTTTCAGAAATATTTTCAACCTTGAAGTGATTTGATTTTTATCGCACATTGGTTCAACTAAGCCCTTTACTCACAGGTTTTGTTTTTCAGGTGTGTACTTTTAATAATTCTAAGTACAGGGAAAGGAAAGGTTTTCTCCTCTCCGAAATTCTGGTTTTGAGGATATTTTACAGACCCTTACATGCTTTCTTCTGCTATACTGGTGGAAACTTTCTATCCAGATGGGAATATTAAAAGTTGTTATATTTACCATGAACCCACATTTTGTTTTTCATACATGGGTCTGGTTTAAATTGGCAGTGACAGAAAAGTTACCTAATATGCAGTACAGGGGAATTCAAACTTGCTGCACCAGTTACTCTCAGCATTGACCTGATGCAATTTAAGGTGCAAGGTGAATACCCATCAGTAGGAAAATGTCATTATTCACCACAAATAAACAGAATTACCTGTTCTTAAACAGTAAGGTCATCTGTTTCACATTCTATCCACCTTGGGCTGATTAGAGCAAATTAGGCGCTGTGCTAATCAGCTCAAGACATGTGCTGAAAATGTAGAAATCCGCTATTTGATTTTCCTCCAGTAATTATCAGAGAGTTTGTATGCCCAGTGAAGAATGCAGAAGTATTTAACCTTGGTAGGGCCTGATCCCACAAGGTTTTGGGACTTAGGCTGAGTGGTCTCAACGGGTTAAACAGGACCCCTCACATGAGTGAACACTCCATAATGGGCATGGTGGGAAGGCGGTTTTACAGCCTCCCAACAACATCTTTTTAGCTCTTTCTGCCAGTACCTTACTTACTTCTTAACAGTGCTTACTGTATCTTATCTACCCTAATTTTGCAGAATCTAGAAATTAGTAGGTTTAGCTGCATCTTTTCACTCCCATCAGAAATGAAATGACAAGACCAACACCGGACAATTATCACTTTATATTAGAATGAGACTTCATTTAGACATGAAAGGTCAGGGGACAGTTAAGTCACTCCTTTTTTAATTTAAATTTCATTAGTTTTGCACATTACATTTGTCATGACTATACTAAAATAAGTCCTAATTCAGGTCATCTATGAAGAATGTAGGAATGAGAGTCTAAGTAGATTGTTTCTATTCTTTGCTTTACTGTTTCTTCCCATATAAGCTTGGGCAAATTGTATAAATGTCTTCTTTTTCAGCTGCTAAATTAAAAAAACAATGTATAATTTCCTCTGTGAGTTTTACTTTACTCATAGAATTAAAATGCATTCAGAGTCCCACATATACTCAATAAATCCATATATATATACACCAAATAAATGCATTTATTAACAGTATTTTTTCATTTGTTTTGTCATCATTTCAATATATTTCAATGTCACACTACCTTAGGACTTTAATCATTATCGTCTAAGAGATGCACATCTCCGCTTCATAGGTGACTGCCTTAAAATCAATTCACATTTTAAAAAATCATATTCCTACAATCTGGGTTTTTTTGGCTAAGTTTGTGGATATTGTAATAAAATTTATTCAGGCCTGAAAGGCAAAGTGACAAAGCAGAGGTTGAACAAGTTTACAGGTCAGAAATAAAAATTCTGCATGGACACATATCAGACATTTTAGTTTTTGTCTAGCACCATATTGGTGAGATTATCCTTCTTTAAAACTTCGAATTAGCAATGTCATTCTATTACCTCTGCTGCATCAGAGGTGTGGGGAGTTCTCTTCATTACATTTATTTGCACAGTTCTGAATACTACATCTCTTGGCTGATTTGTGTAACGGTGTCCGGTCGATACCCTGGAAATAGTAAGAGACTTTTTAGTTCAAGGTAAAGATGCTGTAGGTTTGTGCAGCTGGGGATTTCCTTCATTACAGGTGAATTCGGGGCCACGCTGAGGGTCAGCGCCAGGAGACCAGACACTACGTAAATTCCCAAAATGGGAATGAAAAAGAATTAGTGGCTCTATGACTTGTTACTGGATGAATTTCCCTGTAAACGGGAACTGCTTCATTAGCACATACCCTCTCCTTATCGCAGGACTAAAACCAAATAAATCAAACCCTGGCTAGACTTAACCAATATTTTTTGTCATCATAATGTCTCCTTTTCAAAAGAGTTACATGATTCAAGTTCATTTTAATAGCAAGCAATGAAGAAATTACAGTTGTTTCCATTCACACACAGCTCTAATGGGAAAAGCTTGACAGTAACTGCCGTTTCAAGAAATTCTTAACTTTTTCAGGAAAGGCACTAGTGTTCCTACATAGGTAATTACATCATGATTCTGAGGTTTTCCAGAAAAAAAATGAGATAATATCTTTTGTCCCTTAGATTGGAGAGGACTAACTGGGAAAAAAAAATCTCTTTAGGTTAAAAAGGAAATGATTGTTATGGAAAGAGTCAATTGCATCATTCATTTCCATAGAAATTTCCATTTTACCAAACTTGTAAAAGAACAATAATGTTAGCAGAAGTTATTTGAAACAGTTTCCTTGTGTGTTGATGTAAAACTCCAGTGAAAAGGTGAGATAGAAAGATTTGCTCCTTCTATTGAGACCTTATCTGCTATTTGCCCTCCTTCTAGATCTTTTCCCCTTAATATTTTCCACTTCTTTGGAAAAAAGAAATACTCTTTTGACTCTTAGATACCATAAAAGCAATTTTCTATTTTTCATCCTTTCTTCCTTGGCCTCTCTACTTCCCCCCTGCTCTTCTGCTATCCTATTCTGTTTGTTTTCAGCTACCTTTATCATTTGCCCTATCCAGAAAATTTTCTTAACAGACTCAACAAAAGAAAGTATGTAACACTGGAATAAAAACAAGGAGGTAAAGCCCAGAAGAAAAATCACGAAGTACCAAAATGTTGATGTCTGAGGAAATCTCACTGACAAGCTGTATCGGCAAGGATTCCTTCACTTGTACTTTTCCTCTGAAATATTACCGTATTCTTCTCTAATCAAAGCTCAATTTAAATGCTCAGGAAGGCTGAGGGAAAAATGCTTATCTGTTGAAATCAGAGGCTTCTTAACCTGTCTTTACTCACAATACATAGCAATATGTTCTGTAAGTAAATCCTGTAGGTTTTGCTGTGACTACTTTCAAAGTAAATTGCTACACAATAGTAAAAAGGATACTAGGTTAAAACTAGTTGGGAAGTGCTGCATTGAAATAACTCCTAGAAATGTTATGAACTTTCCTTTGCAGCCAATGACTTTTTTTACAAGAAATGTGGAAAACATTAGCTAAAATTGTGTTGGTCTGTACAATTTTATTCTGTTAAAGACAGGTTTTATGATACATTTAGCCTTTTAAATGACACTAATAGTCTCTGGAGACACATGGTCTTTCCTGCAGTTCAACAATTAAGTCTATTTCAATGTTATTTGGGTAAGTTGAAACAATTCAGTTACTGTATGTCTGCTCAGTGGCATGTACTGTAAGGCTAATGGAAACCACCTAGAGTTAGCTTAATAATAAGGCTTTAGCCAGCCTTAGACATCCACCTAACTTTTGGAGAGAAAGCTGAAAAGTGAGAGGGTGGAAGGGTCATTTTATTGGCAGAGAAAGGAGTGTATTTTTCATCTCTCATTCCACACATATGCACCCCTCCTCCTATCCACCACCACACACACACTTCAAAAAAAATGGCCTGAAATTCACACAGGTCATAAGTCTGAGTCGATAATGAGCATGATTAATCACAATTGTGTTTCTGTTTCTCCTCTCTCTCTCTCTTTGAAATGTGTTACTTGCTAAATTGTACTAGCAAGGTTTCTAGATGTGTACGTATATATACACACATCATGCAGTCCTTGCACATATATACATATTTACACACACACACACACACATATATATATGGCATGTTCTGAATTGCTCACACTTTTGTGTAGTAAGTGTATGTTTATATAAATTGTCTTATGCTGCTATGGCTAGACTGCTTCCGCTACCAAACTAGCTCTTTTAGACCTAGCTTAAATATCACTACAGTTACCAAGTAGATATATATAGATATAATCAGATTTTTACCACATTATTTAAAAAAAAAGTGAAAGGAAGTAATTAAGAGGGCTCCAGATATAAAATCTTGGCTTTATTTCAAATCTCAAGCCTTGAACTAATCAGACATAAGAAGGATAAAATGTACAGAGGGAGCTAAATTAATCACTGGTTAAACTGGCTAATAGCTCTCTATCAAACTGTACTGGGAGTGGGACAAAAGGTGCCGATAGAAATCTACCTCCTACAAACCTCAATTTTCCCAAACTTCTGGGTCTTGAGAATCAAACTGAAAATCTTCCGTTAGGGTTGATTTAATGTCAGGTATGTCTTTGGGCTCAGTTAAATCTGTGTTAAAACTGTGAGGCTCCTGAAGGACATAACAGACACTGGTGTGACACAGGATAAACCACAGGCCTGACCTGTACATGAACTACCTGAGGAGTCTTGTCTGATCATCACATACCACTGGAGATACAGACGAGAGAATAATAGCAACCCCATGGATGAAAATACACGCAACATGTGGCCATTCAGGCCTAGAGAACCTAAGAAAAGTTTAAAAAAAAAAACATAGGAAACAGATGTGTTTTTCAAAATTTTTTGTGCTGCCAAAAGCTTGACTTTACACACATACGCAAAACCAAGATGCTGGTGAAGACTATTCCAATATTACTGAAATTACTCAGTCAAAATACTCAGCAGCTATGGGTGCAAGGTGAGGCAATCTACCCTCCAAAACTGAGGTTTGCCTAGGAAACCATCTTGTTCATCAGGACCAGAGGTGGAGAATTTTTGGGGTAGAAATTCTGTCAAAGGACAGCCCCGGAGGATTCTTCAATATTAATTGTCAAGGATTGACTTAAAACTCATTTTCTTCCAAACAGGAATCCACGCAGGCATTTGAGTGGCTGTACTTACTGATGTCCCCACATTAATGTCAGCTCCACGGCCACGTCCAGATTCACCAACAGAAACAATTGCAAATGCACCAGGCTCCAGAAGAGATGTGTCCCATACATCCAGAAAGCCAGTAGAGCCTGCCCAAAGCCAGCCAAGTAGTAGCATACAGCTAAAAGGGATGATCTAACACCAAACCCAGTAGGACTGGAAGGTCTACAGTGCCCTTCTCAAGGGCTTTGCTTTTCTCTAGTGATGACCCTCCTGCGAACAGTTATAGCAGGAAAGTTTCCTCAGAAATCTCCTGACAAAGCATATATCCAGGCAAAGCCATTAACTATACTCACTGCTGAATTTTGGGGGTATCCAACACTCAATTGACCTGGAAATTATTAGAATACAGCATTGCAAACAATTAGCTCCTTTGTCCGAAAGGTGTCTTTTTGCTAAAGCATGTTAGGTTTTGAAGACTGGGCTCATCCTTCTGCATTTATTTAAGAATTTTCAAGGGACAACAGGAATACAAAATAAGGTCTGTGGAAGAGCTTTTCTTTGATCTAATACAAACAGACTACTATTCTGCAAGCTGCAAAAGTACATTTTAATTACCACAGTGAAAGCAGATGTAAAATCAATAAGGTGTTTTATTTCTCTCATTGATGTGTATAAATACCTACTTTACAGCAAGGTTAAGCTGAGTTTTCTGTCATTAAATGTAAGGATTGATGCAGACCATTCAAATCAGGTTAGAGCACCAGAGAACAGAGTACCCCTCTATGTCACACCCTCATCCGAAAATATTCATCCAGTGCTTCAAAAACTATTTTCTGGGATATTCAGAAATTTCTGACTTCACCCATTTGGGATTGAAGGTTATAATGGACAAAACTTTATTCCAAATAACTGGGTCAGTGATTCCAGTGTTTATACAACTGTGCTTGCTTGTCTTAATTTATGAAGTAGTTCAATTACGATAGAATTTCTTGGGGATGTCTCGTTTTAATCGAATCATTAATTCTATGCTCAGAGGATGTATAGAAATTGATGGTCAGTTCCTGTTCTTCATTTTAAGTAGAGATGGATGCAGTTCAGAGCCTCCCACTGAAACTGTCTGAAACTTTGAGGAAAATTCAGGCTGTATTCACAAGTACCAAAGGCCTAGCTTTTTTTTCTTTTTCTCTTTTATTTTCTGCTTTTGTTTATTTATTAGGTGAAAGAATCAAGTCTCCTACTACCCTTGACTGACTTCAAGCACATTGTCTCTCACCTCATGGTTCTCATTTATCTAGGAGAAATCAGAAGACCCCTTTAATCCCTGAAGTCCCTCTGTCAAAAATACCAATGATCATTCCTACAAACCATCTTTTACTTCACTTTGAATGGAAATAAGCCCTGAAAAACTCCATGGAGAAAAGACTGACCCAGCCAGAGCAGGACCAAAATTGACTATGCATATACTACAGATGCATCTGAGACACTAGACAGAACAACAAACCCAAAATATCACAAGGAGTAAAATATTTAAGCATGGACTACCAAAGCACTGAAATCCAATGCAAAGTTTTGCATTTTAAATCTTCATAGATTTTATACCTCAGTTTTCTTTTCTAGAAGTCATTTCCCTCTCTGACAGTGGCTCAGGGAATATACCTTCAATTCCGAGAGGCACACAAGTATGTTGCTAATAGGTGCTATAGAAGCACTACTGATTTGAAGCCAATTTCACATTATTCACATAATTTTAGGTCTTCATTTAGAAGTTGGTTTAAATGAATATACCACTGTTTACAAGGCTTTCCAACCACACCATTATGCACATAGTGCCCAGATGACAGTCCAATCTGCTCTACAAAAATCTGTAAGTTTTTCTTCTGCTTTTTAAGAAGTACTTTCTGTATTTTTTAATTTCATTTTAGTTTAGTTTATGACCTGTTTTCACACATTCCTCATGTATTCCATTGTGAGGCTTCTTGGAGAAATCTACAGGAAAGAGGTACTTGTAGTGTCTGTTCAATGATGTGCAGAGGGACCCAAACTACAAAACATCTGGTTATGCTGTACAGACAGGGGAACCATGGAGGCAACTTTGCCAGTAGCAGAATTTTAGTCTTGAATAAATTAGAAGGGAGAGATCATTCACAGGCTCTTTTCTAGCAAAATTATATGAATATCATATTAACATGGGACAGGAGCCCAGTGAGAATAGAGCCCTTATGATTCAAAATGCAGAAATATCAGAGGAAACATGTCACAGAAATAAGGAACAGCAAGCATAAGGATGTTATGAATCTGGGTTTTTTCCCCTCTTTTACTGCAGTCACATAAGACAAAATGCCTTATCAAGGCATATGCTTTAAGGGGCCAATTTTGCATCTAATGAAGTCAATGGAAAAAAAACATTGAGTTGAATGATGCAACATAATGTCCTTAATGAAAAAAGTAATCTCATGTTAAGACCCACCTTTGAACCCATTTAGCTTGATGGAAATCTTTCTTTTGATTTCAAAAGCGTCAGATTTAAATACCAAGTATTCAAGAAGGAAGACATCTAAAAGCTCTCTTTACATGGAGTGCACCCCATCTATTCAAAGTTTGAATTAAGTCATGGAGAGACCAGTTCATGATCCTACAGATGTGATCGACTACCCATGTGTTTAAAATGACCCTGGGATCATACACTGCAGGACAATAGTACCTGAATATCTTTATGTTTAACTCTTTCTGCCAATAAAATTCTCTCTGACATTTATGGACCCTGCCATTTTGACTTACTGTGTGCTTATGTTAAAATTCCGAGGAAAAGGTGTAATTTTTTTTCTTTCCACATATAGTCTACCTTAATAAGGAACAATCCATTTTACTTAGACTTTTCTTTTTTAATATCACTGTAGCCCTGAGACCAGGCAGAGAAAATATCAACTGGAATGTTTAAGGCAAGAGATGCTGGCAGTGGGGGAAGGACACAAAGGGAAGAATATTATGAAAGGAAACCATTGTGGCTGGTCCATTTTTTTAAAAGAGCAAAGGCCTGGAACATGACTCCCCTCAGTCTGAATTCAGAAAGCCCAAATTTGGGGAATAAAGGGATCAGTACTTCAGCTGATGGGGTACAGTTTACCTCAGAATAAAAGAAATTTTAAAACCCCAGAAGTTCTGATGGATCCAAGAGTTAGGCAAAGCTTGTTTTGCTCCTGAACTAAACAAACCTTTAAATTAAAAAAGACAAATTCTTATCGTTAGGCATGATTTTTTTCCAAAGCAATAGGAATAATAGCACAGGAGAGAAAGCAAATAAACTGAAGTTATTTTTTTTCATATTGATAAGACCATCTACTCAGTGTGTGATAGGAAGGTCATCAGTACAGGGCCAGCAAGGCTGGGCCTCCACACTGATATGCTACAGGTGCACATTGGCCACAACAAGTCCCCAACATTGGTAGGGAACGTGATGGCATTGGCAATTATTAGGGCAAACTTGTAACTTAGAGTGGTTTCAGTACTTCCCCCTCCCTGGTACTAACCATAATCTAATCCTCTTATAATCATCTAACTACTAAGAGGACTCAGATTATTTAATAACACACCCAAAGCTTAGAGGAAATGAGGTTTCTTTCATCACTAGAAAGGAGAGCAGCAGAAATTCTGTTGAAGAAGACACCAGAAAGAGGAAGAGGAGCACTACTTCCACACAGCCCCCCAAGCTGCTGACACTGAAATCAGAACAGGGAACCTGAATTTTAATTGCCAGACTTGGTTTCCTAGATTAATAAAGAGCAGAGACATCCCTCTGGCAATCAGGTCCTTCAGCAGGAAAAGCAGAGCATCCACGGGTATGACTTAACCTGTCCCTCTCCACTTAAAACCTTGAACTACCTGAAACACATGTACAGTTATCTGTGCTTTTCATTTTAAATAGGAAATTTAGGGGCAGGGACTATCTTCTTCCATATATTTGTACAACTAGACAGCACTAAAGAGACCTATTTAACATTAGGGCAGAGTATTCATCCTTTGATGCATATTTAATGTCAGTTATACATCACTGTTAGATCAGTGTATAAACACACATATGCTCTTGGACAAAAGCATCCATGCATCAAAACTCTGCATCCATACTTTAATGTATTTAATTGAGTAAGCCATTATCACTAATTATGGTTTATATTTTCATAATACTGTTTTATGGTTATTACCTTTTCCTTTCTATCTATCCATCTATAAGCCTTATATGCTAGGGTGCTATCTGAAGAGCTCTTTGTTTCACACAAGGACAGAAGTCATCACCCAGGCTGATCTCAAAGCTTTGACACCACCCATTCTGCGATATCTGGGCTGCACACTGACTTACTCAATTTCACATACAAATTTCACACGTTGTGAAATGTTCACACATGCATGAGCACACTCCCCAGGGAGCTTTCCCAGTGCTATGGTGCCCTCCATAATAGCAAACACTACAGGGAGAGGAAAGGTGGCGCAAAGATGGAACCAACATTTCAAGTATTTTATTAATTCCTCCTAAGAACATGAGAACAATGCACCAATATAGGCAGAACACCTCAAAAGAGAGAAATCATACAAACTGGACACTTACAGAGAAAAATATCAAAAAAAAGAGGACGTTTTGAAATGAAAGCTAAATTTTGAAGAACATTGATTTGAGCACTTTTTGTATCCTCTGAAAACTTTTCATTCAAAGGACTGTCACTGGGTCTTTTTAAATGGAGAGAAAAAACTTCACCTCCAGTGGTGTCATCATGCTACTGACTGGCTGTTGGGGAAGATGAAAGAGGAAAACCTTATAAATATGATTACCTGGCAAAAGATGCTGAGAATATGGAAACTGTAAGCGAGATTGAAATGGAAACAATCTTTGAGATACCAAACCCCAGTTACTGAACAACTGGAAAACAGTGGTATGGCCAGCTGAAGGTAATCCCCTTCTTGATTGAACAATCCCCTCTGCTTGCAGACAGGTCCAAGGGTCAGAGCAGACCCCACCAACCTGGCAGGAGGTCCATAAAGCAGTTTTTAGAGTTTAAAATATAACACCGTATGGTAATGCAATGATTCTTGTAGGCTTTATGTAAATGTTGTAGGATTTGTAGCTTGTTCTAGATTGGTTAGTGAAAATTAGAATATTCAGCACAGAAGAAAATTTATTGTGTTGTAAACGGGAACCAAGGATCTTTTCTTCATTCTTTTTCTTCTATCTTTTCCTCTTTCCTACTCTCTCTAATTTCTCTGACCCGCTTCGAGCTGCGTCTGGCATCTCCTAGCAGGTCCCCTACACCCACACCCTTTCACAATAAACCTCATGCTCTAAGACCTGACTTCAGAGATCTCTCGTCTCCGTCCCGACCATCCAAAACTGGACCACAGTCACCGTCCAAATCCTACAACTGGCACAGCCTTTCTCCTTCTGAGGGGTTACTCCAAAGTCACAGTTCGGCTGGCAAGGTGGGGATACAACACCTCACGGTTTCCCCATCACAGAGCAGTAACAGGACACACCACAGGTAGAGGTAAGAGAGCCGCCAGTGCGCAAGCACACGATAGGAGAAGTAAGTACTATGTCAGCCCAGCAATTAAGAGTTGCTTTTAAAGCATACTCCATTTTATTTAATTTTAAATATTTCTATTAATTGAAAAGTCTGATTCTTCTGAGCACTGCTGGTGGTAGAGAGGCTACAGCCATGGCTTGGTGTCAGAGCAGCACAGGTTCCTTGGATGTAGTGTAAGAAGCAAACCTGGCTCCACGGAGATCTGCAAGGTCTCCTAGATTTTTGACATATGATACACAACTTTAGCTGGGGTGGTCACTCCACAAAATATATTGTTTTTCCCAGTCCATACCGCTGCCTTTCATTTTTCGCGGCTTGCATCTGTTATCAGGCACAGAAGAAACAATGTCTCAGTTGTCAATACGGTGGTGCAGAAACACCACAGCAAAAAAAACCCCAAAAAGTAGGACTATAAAACTTTTTTTGGTTTACTAGGATTTGAAGCCCCAACTCCTGATAAAATATTCTCAGCAGGAATCACTGGAAGTTTTTTAAGGACTCCAACCAATCCATGCAGACTTCAGCAACAATGGGAAAAATAATTTAGAAAGAGTAAAACAGATCAAATAAAGCTCAATTCTCAGAAATAATAATGGCAATTTTTGAGCCACAAATAAAGCAATGCATGTTAACATATATAAGAAGGTAGGCAGCAAAAGATCCACATGTAATTCGAGTCATTCTAGTCTACGGCTGTAATGAGCACAGAGGTAAATTCAACTTGTTACACTGCAGCTCAGTCTAACCCATGCTCAGCCTGACCCGCTCATCTTATCACTGATTAAATAAATATTATATGAAAAAAATTCTAGGGAATAAAAAAGAAAAATAAGGGAAAAAAAAGAGAAAAGGGTAGACAAAGAGACTAAGAAAGAAAAGAAGAACTATTGAAAGCCTGTGCAGACAAGTATGAATCAACTATTCTAAAAAGCAGATGCAAAATGAAGCTGCTTAAACATATAAGGCACTTCTACATTGTATTCAAATAATGCTGAAATTATAGACCTGTCATTTGCAGACCTGTCGAGGGTGCCTTTCTTACCACATTGTGATTTAGCATTTCTCTTAGAAGGTTGTAGCAATTTTGACATTAGAGTCATTGGACAGAAAAACCACAAAATGTACGCAGAGCATCACCTCTCTTTTTTGTAGTCTTAAAAAGAGCTCTGAGATTTTTGCTACCAACAAAAAAAAAATCTAAAAAACCCTGAAATTATTTGTAAAAGTGCAGAAATGCTAATCTCAAGAGAGAGAGTGCACACATCTGTAGAACAAATGTAACTGTGAAGATTTAAATAATTTGATGGCATGTAACCTAATCTGACATGGCAGGAGGTTATTTTACAAACTGTGAAGGGCTCTGCCCACTGGTGTCATTAGAGCCTCCTTGAGAGGCAACTCAAAGATATGGATTTTTGTGGAGGCAAACACCCAGGTGGTAGAAATGGAGGTTGAAGAAGCAAAGTAACTGAACTGGCTCCGGACATGAAAAAATATATGCATATATGCATACCACCAAAATATAGGAACTGCAAATGCTGATGAACTGTGCAATATATTTAAGGGGGTATTTTTAATCACTTTCTCAGATTGTTATCATTTGATTAGATAATCCTAACCATTTAGCTCTAATAAACTTACAGATCACGAACAATGGCTGCATTAAATCTACTGTCACTAGCAGTAACATGAGGAGCAAAGGCTCAATGGCTCTTCTCACGGCGTTTGATTTTATTCACTCAGTCTCTGATTCCACATCAGCTGCCATCTGGACAAAATTCAGAAACCATGACACCTGCTTGAAGAATAAGATGCTGATCAGATGGAATGGGCTGGGACTTTATCTTGAGAACAGAAATGTGAATTGTTGGTAACACAATCGCTTAAAAGGTTTGTAAATTATGTGCCTTCAGCTCAACATATGGCTCATGTGAAATATGCACTTGTGAACTTTTCTCAAAACTTGACCTTGAACGATATAGTGTGGTTGTTTCATAAACACAAGGTATAAATAAGTAAAACTTTACATGTAGACAAACAAGAGTGGGTCAATGGCTTTCATTAGCCTTTAAAATAATGATACTAATTCACTTTTCCTTAGCATGATACAAATATTAATTTTACCAAAATTTCCACACAAACCTCACAATATTGCTGTAAAATCCAGGCAAGGAAACCTTCAGCCTTCTGGTTATCCCGTCCTGGTGTGGAAACCAGTCCCTGCCGCCATTCTGCCCAGGCAAGGAGTAGAGATGTAGGTCCTCCTTTGGCTGGGTGAAGTATGGCCCCTCAACACCTCCACCCCAGCAGAACTGTAATTTCTGCAAGGAGAGGTATGCTCAGCACAAAGAATAATCTGTCTGGGAGAGGTGATTCTGTCTCTGGCAGCTCTGGAGTCAGGGGAGAAACCCACTTGAGCAACCCCACCTTCTGCAGACCAGTGACCAGAGAAACTCCTGATATCGACTCACTAATGAGTTTGTAGAAGTATAAATTTCAGTTTGCACACACAAGTGCAGACAATGCAAGTGTTTCAAGCCCTGTTTTGTTGATTTCCTGGGATATGTGTCTGTGTGGGTTTTTCACATGCCATGACGAGATTTCTGGGTACTGATAGTCAAGAAGGGAATCTGAAGAAACATGGCTTCTTATTACCCGTAGTGACACCAGCCAGTGCTGCTGAGACATTAATGAATTTCTTTCAATTTCTTTCTCAATTTTGCAGAAAAAAAAAAAAAAACCCTAACTGTTCTGAACTTTTTCAGGAGGATGATACAGATTTTAAAAAATTAGTCCCCCACTCTAATGCCAAGTTATGGTGCTTTATAGCAGCCAGCTTTGCAGTGCTAAATGGTCCTCTGTAGCCTCATCTTTCTGCCTGCCTACAAGAAATAGTGACAAATTACGGTTGGGGGGGGTGAGACTGAAGAAAGAAATATTCCATTTTTAATTGCCTTTTCATTTTCTTTTTATAGCCATGCTTAAACTGTGAGTTATCAGAAGCTGTTCGAAGTCTTTCTTTTACCATTTTAAAATATATTCCTCCTAAAGCCAGATGAAAAATACAGTTAATGGGGTTTTGTGACTCCCACAAAGTCCCCTACAAATTAAGGGACTTTGAAAAAATGTCAGCTGCCCAGTTCCCAAGAAAGAAAAATTAAACAATAAAGGCTTATCGACTTGTTCCTGAGAAGATAAAGCACTTATGAATGAGACCCTCTCATACTCTCTGGTTTGTGATCAGAGCAATTTCCAAGATTCACAGAAAATATTCTGATTAGCCAAGAAAATGCTCTGATGAAATGAGGTTTAAGATTTTATAACTGAATCTCATCCTCCCTTCAACCTGTTTTCATACAATGTGCTGTCTCGTTCAGTCATGCTGCTATCACTACCAATTATAACCAGTGCCATAAAAACATCACATTCATGCAGATCAGCTGACTGTGCCAAGTTCAAGAAAGGACAGCAGGATAGAGATGACAGCAGCTTCTTCTGGCTCTGCTCCAAAGTCCCTTCAGGCCTGTTGTTTTTCTCTTTTGCAGACCCCCAGGATTTCACTCCCTCAGAAAAATTAATGCTGGGCCTCTCTCTAAGAGGACCTGACTCCCAGTCTACTGACACCATTGAGGGGATTTCTATTGGCTTTGACTTGCCATCTGCAGAGCTCTTCATCTCTCATACCTTCCGCTTTCATGCTACTTTTGATCTCCCTGCCACGTGTCAGCCTGAGCGAAAGCCTTAAACTGCAAACTCCAGTCCCACATCCCATATTCAATACATACACACTACATACAGATAAAAGTAGGATTATGGCTGCCACCTTTGCTCTTCATATTGCTTCTAGATGGTCTAAAAGACCTTAGAGCAGGCAGGGGGGGAAAGCAACCTGTGGAAGGCTTCCAATTTTAAATTTTCTCCCTTGTGGAATCCTGTCCTATGCCAGCTAGTGAAAGAGCCATAATATGAAGGGAAAAGGAGGGCTCATAGTATATTTTTATTATCCAAGCACAATAAACCAGGCATCTTTGTAGAATTTTGCTAGACTACTATTGAAAGCCCACGTGGCTTTCTAAATTAATTTATTTGGAAAGTGAAAACTGCTTCACCTGGAAAACAGTAACCATAGCTAGCTAGCTAGCTATATTAATCAGAATTGAAAATTGGTTTAAAATGTTCTACGCCATTAGCAGGAGTAAGCTGGAGAAGCCACTTCTTCTTACAATGCAAAAAGGAAAATGAGATTTTAAAAACATCTTTCTTATTCTCTTTTTCTCTGTTACTCCATTTTCCTGACATTAGAAATGTCAGGAAAATGTGAGCAATAAGACAGCGGTCACCTGCAAAAAGGATCGTTCCATACAAGCAGCAGCAAAACCTGGCCTATAATGTTCACTGCAGATTTTTTAAAAGAAATCCCACATAATAACTAAAGATAAATAAGTCATTTCTATCTTACTTATTCTTATTTTTAAAAATAAAAAAATCTAATATCAAGACAGTTGGACACAATGTTCAACTACGCTTTGGGCTCCCAACCTGCCCAGAGTCGCATATTTTTAGCATTCAGCTGATTTGACTAACTAAGCAGGGACGGCATTAATTGCTGCGGGAGGCTGATGTGGAAGAAGAGTCACATTTTTCCCTTAACGAGGCGTAGTCTGCCATGACTCTGCAGAGTGACACAGCGAACTCAGAATAGCAACTGAACCAAGTGAGTCTTCCTAATGCCAGACAGGAATAATAGAAAATGATGGATCTTCTCTGAATTAAAACAAGAAGCAAAAACTATGCAAAGTCTGTAAAAGTATCTCATGCTGAAGGAATATTTGCTTTGATTTAATTGATGATAAAAGAAAACCCAGGAGAAGGGTGAGTTTGGATGACATTCAAGTGTGTGTCCTGTGTTAGGAGGAGGGTAGACATACCATCTGCTTACATTACCCTTCATTGCTAGAGCCACAATGGTACATTGTACATATGTACAACTATGAAAAGAGCCTTTGCTACACAAGAAGAGGCCATGGCAAACAAAGTCAAAGACTTGCTGTTTAATCAACTGCTGGCCTCTGCTAAGGCATCTCCTCTGGAGCGGCTGGTGGAAGGCTGGACTAACAGCTGTGGGGTCCTGCAGCAAGGAGCTACCTGCTCCTTTTGGAGTGAATTTTCCCTGTACTCATTCTCTTCCATGTAAGAGAGAAATACTGAAGCAGTGCAGTTACGTTTCACTTAGCCCAACTGAAGTGACTCTGGACTCTTTGGTCTGTTAGTTATATGTTGAAATTGATGCATCCAAATTCTAAAAAATGAAGGCATGTTTTTGACAAAGGTGATAGAAACAAATGAGGAAGCAGAGAAGGCATTTTCTAACCTCCAGGAACAGGAAATCCTTTGTCTCTTCAAACAAAACCAGATTCAAAAAACAGTCAGGCTTTCTGTATCTCATAAGCTACCTGACGACCACATCTCTTTCTCACCAGTAAGAGATGCAGGAGGTATACAATCACTTTTCTGGTCAAATGCTGAAGAGGCATTGTATATAAAATGCACAGACAAGCAGAATAGGTTTACATAATGTTAATACAGACAAATGACATGTACAACATATCTAGCTGCAATTTAATTAGATTAATTAGATCAATATAATTAGCAGTGGTATATTATGCTATCAAGACTTAGCCTTGCAAAGAACGCCTCTAAAAATGGTTTACAGTCTTAAAGCATTGTAACAGCATATGCAGTATCCATGCTATCACGCATCAATATCACCACTAACACACTATTAATACTGGGAGTTTATAGGACACTCAGGAGACACATAAAACACTACCCTTGCGGAGGAAAATTCTGATAATGGAGCCTGTGAAATTATTTCAACAGTTGAAAAGAGCTTATGGAACTTAATTCCAAACAACAGCGTGGTCGTGATTATATAGCGAGTTAATTTAACCCATCGAGGCAGGAACAGACATAATGAACAAAACAGACTGAGGTAGCATGACTTACCAATGAACATTTTGCTGAGAGTTCTCCCAAAGTTTTGTACACATAATAAATCACAAGTGGCTGTTTAACTATTGCATCATCTGCAATGTAGATGTAGACTAAATGTCACACTTGGTGAACTCGTATACAATTGTTATGGTTATAAATAGTGATTTTGCATTAAACATGTCTGTGGGATTGTGCTTGGATAGCTAAACCTCCGTAGTGGTAAAAAATGTTGATTTACATCTGCTAGCACTCTCAGTACACTTGGGCTCAAAACTTACCAGATAAACTTTTTATGTGTAGCGTCTCAAATCAACAACTGTGACTTCTTATATGCTAAAATCGAAGCCCTTGCAAGACAGAAAGAACAAAAACCCAGCGCTTCCACCTTGTTCAAAATAGCAATTGCCAATAAAATTCAGCTACACAAAGCGATAAATTCATCAGAATTCGTGTTTATGGTTTCTCCTACTAAGAAGAGAAGTTCATCATAACAAGTCAACTTGTATTTTTAATCTGAAGTTTGCGCCAAAGTCTACTAAGAAATAAAATGTGGCCCACAAGCTACTTAGCTAGAAAATGGGGTTTTTTTCCTCTTTGCATTTGGACACATGTAAGAATACATCTGTTAATGGAAGGGATAAAGTAAATGCTTTGAAGCTGCAATGCAGAAAATACACAGACAAGGTAAAAATACCCAAATGCCTATTTCCATTTTTTAGCCTTTACCAGTGAGAGATGGCTCAAACTGTATTTCCATTTGATCATGGAGTACTGAGGAAATAAAATCAACCCATTTCATAAAGATCACCTCATAGTTCAGCTGCTACTGCATTCACCTCCCTAGAAAACTGAAGAATCAAAGACAAAATGGCCAAATTTCAGTGCGTGTATCTTGACTGTCCACAAGAATTAGGTTCCAGTCATCCTCAAGCACATTAAAAGCACAAATGCAGGAATTTTAGATTTGGCTCAGATTTTCTTTATAACAGATACAATTTAAATGTATGTATCTCCCTACAACTGTCAAAGGAGCTTATCCCCTTTTCCACAGTTTTCAGGATTATACTGTTCATTATTATTGATACATTAAGGTTTATAGTAGTGCTACTCCAAGTCATCTGTCCTTGATCATACATTTTATGGAATTTACTTTCTATTACTTTCAAGAAAAAGTTATATATATAGTGGATAGTTCTCGTGCCTGTCTGTTGGGAATATACATTAATGTTTTATTGAAAAAAACCAGCATCATTTTGGCCTTATCTGTCCTCAGTATCATGTTGTATATGCACTACCTAACTTTAACTTTGGTTAATTCTGCATCCTTATTACCTACAATCTAAAATCTGGTCTTCACTAGATTTACACTACCAGTGAAATAGAATAAAACACAGAGGACTGAAATAGAGTGCCTTGTGTCTGGAAATAATCACCTGTATTATGGAAATTGTGAAAGCTGAAAACAAACATTATAGCTTTCCAGGTTTTTTTAATGTGCTGATTATTTTAGTTTCTCTGATAGAAAACTTTGCTTGCTCACTTTCTTTGTGATATATTCGGAAGGAGGTAGTATTATTTTCACGTGTGAGTGCAATTAGCAAAAAGCAGGTAGGTAGTCCAGCTGATATTAAATTAAAAACTTGGGAGCAGAAGCCATTTGTGTCAATTTTCCATTTTGTCACTCTCCTTTCAAATAGCTAATTTAGGATACTCCGTCACACACTAGTGTTTTATCGTATGTATATTTTATGACAGCTAAATGACAAATTTGTCTGAAACGAAGCTATTCTTTGAAGAGTTAATTATAACCTGTGTAATATATTAAAGAAAATCAATATATATGTGGAATGAGTCACTATTGAGTCTTATTCCAAACAGAGCAAACCTATTCTAAAAATTAAAGCTCCATTTTTAACTCAGGTTTTGCTAAAATAATCTAATTTGAGAGTTAAGCAGTAGAAAAGAAACAATTTGGCAATATATCTGTGCAACAATCCCTTTCTAATATAACATTATGTGTTCTGCTTGTATGATGTACGGCTGAAAATTTCACATTTAATGTTGTTTGACAGCAAAACGATGGACCAGACTGGTCTAATTGCTGAACACCTTGACATATGTGATATTTAGGCTTTGGAAAGCATCACCAAATTTTGGGTATCTGTTCCGATCTTTCAAGCTCTTTTAAATAATTAAACAGAGATCTGAGAATTCACTCTGAGAGTTTCTCAAGGAATAAATAAAAAAAAAAAACCACATTACATTTTTTTAGTCGTCTCCACAACTAGGTTTTTTGTTCTCAGGTAACTACCAGTAATTTCAGCATATGGATCTTGTCATCATAATTTCTTTCTATGTGTAACACTTACTCCAGCAATAATATCTCAGTTCTGCAGCTACAGCCATCCAAAGCGTAATGAACCAAAATTTTAATATGAAATACCTCAAAATGTTTTGAAGCAGACTCACCTTTTTCTAACAGTGTTTACCATGCTTAAGAAACAGGCTTCAAAAATATCATTTGTACAAACTACAAGTACAGTAGTAAGAGAGAAAGACCCTGAAACAGAGAAACAAAAACCAAGATTTATCAGATTCACTGGTTTTATCGTTCCAAAGGAAGTTTGAAGAAATAGAAGGACATACGTAGAGGCATTCCCACTCGACTCAGGGAAGCGAGGTTACTAGTTGTACATTGATGGTAGCTTCACATATAATTATCTCTAGGTATCTCATATTATCCTGTCTCACCTGGTCAGATTTTGGTCAGGTAGTTTCTGCAACTGCACATTCATTTTAAGGAAACGGGTTTTATCACTGTAGCCGCAAAGAAGGCAGTCGTAATGTAAAACCAATCCAATGTTTGCAGGATTATGGGTAGATTATGACCAGGATTACAGGAGCAAATCAGTATGTCATCCGCATACAATGAACTGAAATTTATGGAGTTTCCAATTTTCATTCCTTGAAGCAATTCCTAGTTGCTGAAAAATCAGGCTAAATGTTCCATTACAATTGCAAAAAGAAAAGAGGATAATGGACAGCCTCGTCTAGCTCCCTGGTGTCATTTTAAAAAGGGCGAGTTTAAATTGCTACTATGTACCAACCTAGTCAGGATATTACAGAATATTTTTAATCCAATTTTTATGAAGGTCTTTCTACAGTGAGGAGTGTGAGGGTTTGGAGGGTTTTTTTTGTTTCATTTCCATGTATTATTTTTAAGAACGGTTACCAAGTATTTTCTTTTTAGTGAGTCCAAAGAGTTACCCAGTCAGTCGAGTGGACAAATCTGTATTATCCAAGCTCTTGTTTGGTATGCAAACACAAAACACCCGAATCAGCCCCAGTGAAGCACAACGGAAATAAACCAAACTGACCTATGTGGAGATCATTTGCAATCAGCTGAGGAAGTGTCTCAGATACTTGAGTGCCTGTATGTGCCCTTTGCATGCAGGAGTGTATATCAGGGCTCATAAACAGATTCTGTCCACCATTTAAGACCAATATTCAAGGATACAGATAGGTAGGAAAACCAGTTCATTTGGATTGTCGAGTTGTGTAATAACAGTCTTTTTGATTCAAATGTTCAGTTAAACACTTCCAGTAACAGTTCAGTTGTGTATCTCTGGTTTCTCACTGAGTGTTTACTGGCAGTTCACCTAAGCATGCATCTTTCCCCACTGTTAGACTTTAACAGCATTTATTATTTCTTATTAAGGCTAAGGTTACACTTTGATCTGTTGAAAGTTTCAATGAAGTGCTTTTGTTTACAAACTTTATCTACTGTTTAAAGCAACTTGGAAGATTAGAGTGTCTGACACTGCTCTTTGAAAGTGCTATTTATGATTTCTAGATCATATGTCAAAGTTTGAGCCTTTAGTTTTAATAATTGACACAGTTTGGGATACTTCATCTTATTCTTTACACAAAACATGTGCCAGCAGTTTCTCATTTGTATTCTTGCTGGTTTACTTTATACAAAAGCTTTTCTGCAGCCATGGCGTGATGCCGTTTGTTCATTTTTTGTCAGCTAATTCAGTTGAGGTTTTTTTACTACACATATTAGTATTCATTGATTTTTGTCATTTTAAAACTATTTTTCAAAATTACTATTGTTGTATCTCTCCTTTTTGAGGTCTGCATCATTGTTAATTGTGGTTTTTAATGATTCACATCTTGGATTTTATAGCATATTATTACCATCAAAGAATCAAGTTTCAAATTAATATTTTGGTCTGAAGAAAAGCACTCCTTTTTTCAAGAAATGCTTGATGCTGTTCCTGCCATTTCTTGCTTGTGACAATTGCAAAATTTTTTTTTCTTCTGCTTCTAGAGTGGAAGAACTACCCCAAAATATCTTACTTTAGTCTTAAGGTCTGTGAGACGGGGATGAAACAGAGTTCCTCTGTCCTCGGCAATGAAATTTTCTGTGGAAAAGAATCCGAGTCCATCTCCAAGACACATAACGCTTAAGGTCAATCATCCACAGAATTCTCACTACAATGGGCACAGGACTATCTTTCAGATGCTACAAATTCCAGGTTTGGAAGAATGAAGTCCCAAATGAAAAGACAAACGTGTGTGTAACACTTTTGTGACATTTTTACCTGGGCCTCCTTTTTCTACAGGATAGATCACAACATACTAATCGATTTTCCATGTTCTGTTCATACATGGCACAAGACAAAATGAACTGAACTGCTGTAAGCTGGAGAAAATTTACAAGGAGATCACTGAAATCAGTCATTCACTGAAGGCAAATGAGCATACCCTTCTTGCTAACCCCAAAAGAAGACCTTCCTCAACATTGCCACCTATGCAGTCATGACTGATGGCACTCCCAGCTGAAACTTGGTTATGTGCATCGCCTGGACAATCCATGGGGAACAGCCCTCAAAAAAAAGTTGAGGTCATGAATATTGCCTTTCCCTTCTAACCTCACATGGTCTTACCGACAAAAATCTGCATCCTGATTCTTTTCAGCCATGTAATTATTTCTCACAAGCCCTGGGACATCTGGGCTATAATACTGACTGCCTCTGCAAAACCAGACAGATAGCTGTGCATGTGTGCTCCCGATGATGGATCCCACAAAGATGTTGCAAAACATAGAGGTTTGAAAACTACATAGCCCACAAGGGAGGGCCTTTGTCATTTGTCTGAGAGTAACAGGCAGAGCCGGCTCAGAGCTGTGCATCCAGCCCAGCCAGCTCCTGTGAGTGAATCAGCCGCACCCAGGAGACTGGTGGTGTCAAAGGCTGTTGATCGATCAAGTAACATACACACCTTCCCATACGGAGCTCACCCACCAGGACCACTAAAGTTGTACTCCAGACTGATGCCTGATTGTAAAGAGCACTGGATCTTGGCAGCTGGGGTTCTAGACACTCTTTACCCACTATTTTTGCTTAGACGTAAGAGTTAAGAATTCTTAGGTACTCACGTTTCATAAACTTGTTAAGATGAAGATAGATGGCAGACAGAGGTCTAAGAAGCTTTAAGCACCCTAGCTTTCAATCATTTCTCAGCTTAGCTTTAATATAAAAATCTATTATTTCTAACTCTAAATCTTCTGTTTGAATTTAAACTTTAAAATTAAAGGCTTCTTTCTCCTAAGAGATTTAATTTCTTTATGGATTTTTGGATTAAAATACAGTCTTCTGGTTGGACTTCTCATTATTTTATGATCTTAACTTAAATACAAGGTTCTTGGTTCTGTACAAGAAACAAAGAAGGAGAAAAAAGAACAAACTGTACTTGTTTGATAGTCTCACATAGACAATATTTTCCAGTAACATAGAAAAGAAAGGAAAACAGGACAGCAGCTATATTATACATAATAGTTACCGCTAATTGAGAGAAATGGTGATTAATTTTTTGCTACAGTGGTGACACAGACACCACAGTACCATGGGAATGATCCAAAACCCTTGTACTAAATTTCAACATATCTCATGTATTAACTGCCCACAAAACTTATATTACAACTACACACCAAGCATGGGCAAGTAAATTTACAAACTTGAGATAACTCAGTCTGCCTATAAAGTATGAGAGAAATTGGTAGGATCATGAACACCCTTAAGCTGGTCATCATATATTGATGTCCTAAATTCACATTTTAAATCAAAAGAAGATCCCGAAAAATCTCTAATTAAATGCAAAGAAATGCCAAAGGACTGTAATTTATTTCATCTGTGCCAAGACACCACATTCAGCTGATACAGCTGCAGATGCAGTGCTAAGCAAAGTACTGATATGTTGCTTACAAGTATTAGCAGGCAACCACGAGAGCACTAGGAGGAAGGTAGATATTCAATTTGCATAGGACAGGGTCTATACCCTACTTTTATTCATGTTAATATAACAAATTAAACCAGAGAGATCTTGCTAACAAATAGCTCCTGTTTGGGCAGGATATTAACTGAAAGAAAAATTATATGAAGGCTTAGGGTTAGGTTTTGATTGAAGATTTTAGGCTACTGAATCTATTTAGTAATTAGATGAGGACTAAAGGGAACATTTTATCTCAGAATGAATACGAGTTATTTGTTGGGTCAAAGAGCCAAAGTCCCAGGTGCCATGTTTTCATCTACTTACGGCAAATGGAGGAAACTTGGCTTCTCAGCAGTGGTCAGTAATCAAATGTGAAAATTCAGTCAACTTAGTATTTTCTCAATTACAAAGCTTTTTAATGTATTGTTTTAAAATAATTGAAAATAAGCATCAGTGGGAATAAAATTCTCATTTAAAAAATGTTTCTGCAGCAGGAATGTCTAAAGAAAATACAGCAAATAGGTCCATTCTTAACAGTTTCACTCTGCCTATTGTAAGTGCTAATGTAAATTACACCAGGGTTCAGAGCTACATCATTTTCTCTACTGTATTTTGCTGTTTTCATTCCAAGAGCAATTTCACATAGAAAGGGTGAAAAGAATCACCAGGAGGGGCCAGGATTGCACAGGATGAGGGTTTTTTCCACATTAATTTCTTCTCAGAGGACGTATTCTTAGAAACTCTTTTAAAATTTTCTATGTAAAGAGATGATTTCTCAAGGTGTAATTCTTCTAGATCAATTATAAATGTATACTTACAAAAAATTGGACATGGAAACTTCGTAGTCAGTTCTTGTTTGGTCAGTATTATTATGTTCACTATTGAAATGCAAAAGAAAAAAAAGAATGGCAGGAAGTGACACCACAAGCTGTATCTAAAAATGACACAGAAGCAAAAGACAATCCAGATTTACGTCTTCAGAACATTTGCATGATGGCAAAATCTAAAGAAAAAAGAGATACCCTGTTCAACTGAGGGATAGCTATGCTTTCTTAAATAATCAAAGTCTCCATTAAATTTTTTTTCCAGGGTTCATGTGCTTTGATAATTTTTTTTCCCTTTGAATTTCACTCTAAGAGAATACAGAATCTATGCAAAATTTAATTATGAATTTGAGTTCAGAATTCAAGATGTATTGATTTGCATTTTTTTATGGTATAGCCAAATTCTGAAGGATTGAAAACAAACAGATTTTGGGACTGTTCATAAACAAACAACGTAATTCATTTATCTTCTGTCCCTAGTTTCTTGGAATCAGTCTCTCTAGTGAAATAGCGAAGAATCTGATCATTTACATTCCTTCATCTTCTGTTGATAAAAGAGGAGATATAAAGTGACATGATTTGCATATTGGCTACTAAAGCATCCATTCTACTCTTGAGGTGTGCAAGCACCAGGGCCATGGTAAAGCACAGCTCAGCCTAGGAACTTTTGGACAAGGAAGGCATCCAAGATCCGTCACAGACAAGCCTCACGGGGTATAGATTAGGGATACTAAGAAGAGATTGTTCATAATATTTCAATCTGAAATCTGGGAAGCATCAAACAGCGCTATGCAAACTAAGCCGAAATTCCTGAGACAATCATGAAAGAAAGATCAGTTCTGTCATCTGATTTTTGTCTCAAGAACCCATAATTTGAACTGAAAGTTTCCAGAACCTAGCTATGCTGAAAAATTTGGAACAAGCAGACTGTATTTGGACATTTAAAATGGATCTACTCAAGAAGGGGATGAGTTTTTTAAACTCTTAAGAAGAAAAAAAAATTCCAGCCATGACATTTTTGTATGATGGCAATCTTAGGCCAGAAAAAGAAACAAGAAAATCAAAGACAGCATGACTTCTCTCTGCACAGAAAAGAACTTTTCAGAAGGGCATGCAGAGCTTTCAGATTTTATTTTAAGCACTTTAGAAATCTGTTTATTAAGAAAGTAGGATATATCTCCATGATGCATACATGCACCAAAACAGAATTATAAAATTATTTTCTACTCGTCTCTGTTTTGGATATTGAGGGATGTGGCCATTAAAAACCTTCAACAAACATGCAGCTAAATCAATCAGTTAAAACTGTGATTAGAGGAAAACAAGCTGTAAGTGAAGTAGACAGAACAGCTAATATCAGGCAACTGAGACAGAGAGTAGCATAATAGATTGATCAATTTAATGACTGACTAAAACTCAGTTCTAAAATAAGATGCAGGACAAATAGGGGTAAAAATCCTTCCTGACTACACAGTGATTTCTTTATGATCAATTCCTTCATCTGCATTGCACAGTGTTGCACAAACTGGTTGAGATTAAAATTTTGAGGCTCTGTTTTTGGATTTGTCTCAACTGGCAGCTTATTCAAGGTTGTTAGTCAGATCTGATTTATAATTCTCAAAATGTCGTGAAGAGGGCTCATACACACAAAAAAATTATGTATATCATGCAAACATCGTTCTGGAGATGACTCAGTCGGCTGTAGGTTGTGCCACGGCTCTGTTCCAATGTGTAGTGCTGTTTGAGTCATTGATTCTAACCAGACTTCTTCAAACCTGATTTTTCCTGGAAATCCTACAGATTCTTTTTTTTTTCCTTTCTTCCCCTACTCAGAAGACCAAGAAGACACAAATTAGAAGATCTCCTGTGCATTACTGTGAGCTTGCCATACCTTCAACACACCCCAGAAATGGAAAGGAGTAATTAAATCTGGGCATGCTCATTTTCTAACTATGCATTGGTTACAAGCAACAACAACAGCAAGAAATAAAATCAGGAATCTGGGACAGAAAATTTTTCATTTCAGTATCTTTTCTCATGATATTTCAGCTTCTGGATAAGGTGCTCCCTGAAGTGGATACAACAAATGCGGGGGGAAAAAGTCAGTGTGGAGATGCCATCTATGCTGAAGGCTTTTCCATAATCCTGTGGGTTTGCTTCCATACATAAAACTCAGTTCTTAGACTAAATAGGAAAGGTAGGCATGTTATGTTGAATAAGTTCAGTTGGAACCTCAGGACATTAAGCAACTGAGCTGTAAACTCTAGAGCCTGACCTGGACAGCTGAAATATTCTACAAAGTAGAACATTATTTAAAGACCTTTTCTGGAGTTAATAACAAAAAGCTTAAATCCAGAATGTAACTCATTAAAAAGCGTTTCTCCAATTAGCATTTTCCAGGAAAATTAGTTACCCTTTAGTAGTAATTCAAACAAAAAATTTTCTTCTGAAATTCAAAACATGCTGATATGGAAGTACTCTTATGTTACCAAAAAAGAAAGGAAATATATATATATATATATATTTATATGTATAATTCAGACATTGTCTGCTCTCATTCTCTTCTCTTGGTCCATTTTGCAGGCTGCTTTCACCCCCAGAAAGTCATTTCAACCTTTCCTCTAGGACAATGCAAAGGCAATGTGCTGGAAAGCATCACACAGTGTATGTCTTTGGCTTCAGTGCCCGGGTGATAAACACTGTGTATCTGGAAAGCCTGTCCCTGAAAGAGAATGGAGACAAGAAACAATATCCCCACAACTCTCACAAAGTCTGATTTGGAAATCAAAATACTTTGTTCTTTGCCAAAACTCTATATAAAATCCTGTAGGCTTTAAAGAAAATGCCTTTTTTTTTTTTTTTAATCTCCCTTAAAGAAATCTGAAATTAAAAAAAATAATCTTTCAATAAACTAGCAATGTCTGATGAAAATAATTTAACCATATAGTCAGCAATGTGCTTCATCTTTCCACTTTAAATAATCACAATTTTGGCTAATATAAAAATAGTTCTTTCAAGCATAGAGATTTGAAGAAAAATTACTAGAGATTAAACTAAGACTCATACAAAGAGGTTCATATGCTTCTTAGGAAAAAAGTCCAGAAATCACAAATGATATTTCAGAGTTGCCTTATATGAAAAAGTCGAGACATAATTTTGTATTGTTTCATATTTCAGATGAAATTAAACTCCATAAAATATAAAATCCATCTTTTACCTGTCTATTATATAGTGTAATGAAAGGAAGGAAATAAATGTTTTATCACTGTCAACTTGAATATGCAGCTTAGGCCTTTCTTGCTCCATTTTAAGAATAGTCAAGAAGGAAAAACAATATCAAAAGTTGATTAACATGTTCCATGCTGAAAAGGTTAAAAGGCATATTTTGGGATCTCCTGCATGAACACACTCTAGAGTTTTACTGCGTAATTCTAAAGTATATTTTGTTTTTCATACTTAAGTTTGTAAGTAAACCAAATCCTGCTTATTTCAAAATGCCAATACAATCTTCTTGTAAGTATTTTCTAAATAGATGCAAAATGTAAAGGCTTTTAGTTCTAATTACAAGTACTTCTCTTTTTTTTCAATTTCACAATTCTACTTAAGTTGCTTAAAAAAATAACCTTGTGCCTCTCCAATTTGGGTAAGTCTAACATACAGTCCACAAATTATTTTTTTTAACTAGGACATTAAATCACCTTAATGAGATATGTTGCATCTACCCAAGGCCTTGCATGTCACCTAAGATCACTAGATTCAAAACTATTTTTCTCCACTTTGCCACTGACTCCATACTGTTGTTATCAGCAATAACCAGAATTATTTTCTATCATGGAAACAAAGACACGGTAGAGAACACAACACAGGAATGTGGAATGAGGCTTTCACACCCTGAAGTGGGCTGCGTTGCTCTTAAGAGAGTCACATGAGAGTTTCATTCTGTTTTATTCGGCTTAACAATAGAAAGAATACACCTACATTACTACATCATTACCACAGCAAATTCTGTACACCCTCCCTTAATATATTATGTTAATTTATGCTACTATTCTAGTCAATATTATTAGTACTAACACTAGTGATTTTTTTTTAAGGTATACCTATTTTCCTGGATGTGAATATGGAGACTAAGCACTCAAAAAAATGAAGAGTATTGCCAGTACAACTGGTTGGAAATACTTTTGATGGAATAATTTTTCAAAGGAAAATTCAGAAGTGTCCTAAGTAAGATGCTTTGAAAACTTACATGGGGTTTTGCCAAAATTTTGTTTCAGAGAAAAATGAAGAAAAAAGTTCCATGAATGAAGAAAAATGTACTGTTTGGATCTCTTCCATACGAATCAGTTCAGGCTTTTTTTTTAATGCATTACAAACTTGTGTTTTTCAATGTAAAAGCAGCAAGAGGCAAAATAGTATTAAAAGGATGGGATTTTTCCGAAGTGACATACCTTTATTGATCAGCAATATTTTGATATGAGCAGAAGATGGGAACTGAAATTGTTCACTGCATAGAAATTTAAACCTTGCATCTCTTACGTTGTCTTTCCTTCACCTGCATTTATTCAGGTAGGCAGCAGAACATTAAAATTCAGGTTAAATATGTGCCACAGGAAGTCTTTTTCATAAGGTGTTTTTCCTTTTTCTACTAGCTTCAGCACCAAAAGCTTCTATGAAACAAGTTGAAGCAGCCCTTACACTGTTCAATAAAAGGCCAAACAGGTACATGTGTAGTTTAGCCTACAAAACTCTCAGTAGATGTTATTTCCCAGGGATCCAATTGTAGACCATGACACATTCTGGAAAAGGTCCTGCATAGGTAAAATATCTCCACAAGGTACATAAAGACTTTCATCCAGTAGCATTGCCAATGGCACAGAGATTTTCTCAAATGATTTTGGTATAGTTGCAAATTGGAAAAACATTTATATACTTTAGCAAAGGAGCATTCAGGGTACAAATTCAAAAGCTTCATTTCCTCCAGTGTATGAAAAGAAACTTGCAAGTCTACACACAAATCACTAGGAAAAAAAATAACATTAGGAATAACTCCTGCACAGATTTTTGGCTGGCATCAGTAGTTTTGTCTAAGGATATTTTCTGTCTAATGCTGGCTGCTTGCTGCTTCATAACACTTGACAAATTCTTTGTTCCTAAATTCAACCAGAAATGTTTTGAGAATTGCTTCATTTAGCAGGGAATTTTCGGGACCTCACCATAGTGTTCAATGTATTTCTGTCTTTTCTCTTTAGTTTGTCTCTATTTTTATACATTTTCAACTCTGAATCCTTTCTTTGTCTCCCCCCTCCCCTGGACCACAGGTGAGATTTACAATCTGTAAACTGGAAGTTCCCCAGTCATGAGAATTTCTCCTGGAGGGGGCTCTATTTTGGGAAGGCTAAGGCATACAGAAGCAGCATTTCTAAATCTAGTGTTTAGGGGAAAAAAAAAAGACAGTAGACCAACTAGGGATTTTTTGCAAGTGCACAACAGTTGTGAATTCCTATCAAAGTAGAATAAAGGGATTACCAAAATAGCTATAATATAATCTCTCTCCAGAACTACAATACCATATGTTTTGAATAACAACCATTCAAGAGACAAGAAATTATATGCATTATTTTAAAAAAAAAGGGAGAAGGATAGTGAAAAAAGGAATTTAGGTAGGTAACCTAGCAAAAATCATATACTGAGAATCCAGCTGAAGGAGAAAGCTAAACTGAAAGACGTCCTCCAAAAACTAGCCTTCAGAATGCAAGATATCAGCACCTTGTTTGGAATCTTTTGCTGGCTAAATTCTATTCAAAATGAGATAACATACTGTAAATACAAGGTCATCTGTTCAATGGTTGTGTCAGCACTCAGGACTTCTGGTTCATTCCCAAAGTACAGTATACCAGATATTATACCAGCTATTATACCAAGGCTGTAAAGTAGAGGTTTCCATCACTCAGAAATGCTACGTTTTAAACCAGAGCTTGTAAATGAAATATTTTACTCTGCAAAACCCACCTTAGGGCTAGTGTAACATAACCTTGATTCACTTTTGCCTGCAGTATCACTGAAGGTAGAAATCTTAACTTTAATGAAAAAAATTATGCCTGATTTTACTAAGAACCTAGACAGACACTTTAATAATAATTCCATGTTTCTAGCAAGATTAGCAAAGCAACTCCCAATTCAGAATGAAAAAAATAAAATCAAAGAGCTCAAGGTGCTTTTAATATTTGCTTATGAGTAGCTCTGAGTTTGCTTTGATTGTATGCTTGAAGTCCATTTTCTGAGAATTCTATAGTAATTGCCTGTATAATATTGGTTTTGCATGCAACTAGAGATTAAGGCAAACAAGCTATTTTCTCTACTACCTTTAGCTGGTAGTCATGGTAATACCCAAAACATATTCTTTTTGTAGGCTTCCTGAACTTTTGAGTTCAAAAACTGTATCAGAGGACAGCAATTCCTAAGCAGCACAAGCAGGGCAGCACAATTCAGCCACATAGGCAATATATTTGCCAGGAAATACCATGTGAATCCTTGGAGATGCTCCTAGGATCTCTTAGTCATTCCTGGGACAGTCCTGGCTAGTGTTTCCTTCCTATGAAAACAAAGACATAGATTAAGGAGAAAGAGAAACCTCTTAGAGTTTCCCTTTGAATTTGATACAATCTGTCCTCTCACAAAGCAAGAAACTAGCCTTGAAGAATAATTGCTTTATTTACGTCAAGGGAACAAATAGGTTCTTGAAATTTGGGATTGTCAGGGCACTGAAAGACAAAAACACTGATTAGGAAAAGGAGATGAATGCCATGGAATTCATGCAATTCAAGCTACTGTAATACAGCAGGATTCTGGAAGGTTGTTTGGTGGTAATGATGGCCCTTTCTTATTCTTTTACTGCACTTAACTTACCAACCATGCAGTCAGTATATGGTTATCTGCTCCCAAGTCACTATTGTGCATGAAATGCCATGTTGGACTGGACAATATAAAAAAACCCCAAAAATAGCAAAAAGTTTCCCAGGCAGCAAAATCGTCTCTGTTATTTCACCTGTGTCTGTTATATTCACTTTTCCCAAATTTTGTGAATAGGTTTGGTAGAGCCAAGCCTGCCTTTTTTGGCAAATAAACTATTATCTCTCCAAATTTTATTTTCTTCCAATCATAACAAAAGAGTGCCAGCACTGAACAACTTCCAAAAGCTCTCTGAGTTTGAGTGCAATGCTTACAGAGAAAGAAAACCTCCCTGACAACTGCTGTTTTCTTTGCAGATGAAAGAAGAGGTCACACCATTTGAACTTTGATCACCCACAGACTTGTAGCATTTTGATCCATAGGTTTTATTGAAATAGACTAAAATATATTCCACCTTTTATCTAGCTATCTAAAAAGAAGTTAATATCTTGTACATCCCTCTGTAGAAGTATTTTCTTCATTTATTGCTGCATTTTGGAAAAGCTGCTACTTTGCATTTAATTTTTTATTAATTCCAATGGTTATTAAGAGTATGTACAGGAAAGGAAAAAATCAGTAGAAAAAAGTTGCAAGTACCCCTGCAGATGACCTCCCACGTAGACTGTTCAAGATTTGACTACTCAAGGACATCTGCTTTACCAGTCAGTGAAGACACTCTGTTACCTAAAAATAAGTTAAAATGGCAAAGGAGTTTGAGAATCAAAAACACAGCACCACAAGCATTGGCTAATACTGGAATGCGAAGCACAGTTCTTGGAAACAGATGGTTTAATACATCACAATAAATCTCTTACCAGCCTTTGAAACATAGTACTTTAGATAAAAGTAAGTTTAAGTTACAGTCTGAGGACAAAATGTTGTCCTCAGAGGCAGAAAGGAAATGCTTTTGACTTTACTGAGAGTTGCAGCTCAGAAAGAACTTAATAAATGTTTCTAAAGAAACTGATCGAAAGTTCCTTCTCAACTTATTTTGTAATTATGAAATTCAACCTAAAAGACTACATAGTAACAACACTAAAAACCCCTTCAGCTAAAAAATTGCCACTCAGCATTTATCCTCCTCACCTAGGACACCTGAAAGAGCAGCTCATGATACACCAGCACCTCAAATATTAGCAACAGCAGGACAATGATCAGAGCAAAGTAAGGTTGTCATTTGAGCTAAAAAGTGTTCACGTTACATACAGCTGACACATCAGAATACCTGACTAGATTTGCATAAATGAAAGAGCTACAGACCATGACTGTCACAAAGATGTCACATCAATTGGACCATGCTTCCTTCCTCGTTAGATTTTTATGGGGGTCAGTCCTGGGAAGGAGGAAGAACTAAGGGAAGAAAGAGGGGTTAGGCATTTTGGATTACATAGTACAGCTGCTGTCCCAGTTTTTGAAAAGTCAAAGATTATATTTTTAGAATTAAGAACTTAAGGGAGATTGGGTACAAGCCGGTAATTTCTTGACCTAAGGAACATTAACATTCATTTCTAATTCATATAAGTTGGCATGCATCTTCAATTGCATCTGCAATGTTTATTCCATCATTTGCTTCGTTTCACATGAGTTCCTTCATCTAAACAATATTCTTGTACAGTAGGGGTGATGGGTCCTCAGCTCTCTCCAGTGGCATCAGCAGCTTCTTATGTCTCCCTTGGTGAAGTTAACAGCGGGCAGAGTTTGTACCGCATAATTTATCTTACTCATGAATGCAGTTCATGAACAAACTGCAGTTTTTACAAGTTTGTTTTCTATTTGAAGCTGTCCAATAAATGTTTTGGGCAAACCAATTTCAGTCTGCAAATTGCTCATAAACTGCTCACTGTGAGTAGTACTCGCAGTACTTGCTACTTGTAATTCAGCAGTCAGCCTTTCGGAGTGGTCAAGCTGATCATAAGGCTTGCTTTTCTTCCCTGAGCATTGGACTAATTCTACCAAACCCCAAGCAGATGAGAAAACGGGAGGTTGACTAGGTAATAAACCAGGACATGTGCCCAAGGGGACTGGCAAAGAGATGAAGGTCAGTAAGGATAGACTACTAAGTGTTAAAAACCAGTGTCGGCTTAGATGTTAGCAGTACAGGAAAGTGCACAGCAGTTCCCAACGAGGGGACACAGGTAAGTCTATTCTCTTCTTTATTTGGGAGGATGCCCCACACCAAGAAGAAATTCAGGTTAGATATGACCAAAATTGCCAAGTTTCCCACGATGAATAAAAAACTATTTCATTTCATCAACATTATAAAAAGTTGCATTTTAACTACTTGACATACAGCAAGACTGTGTCCTTCCCAGATTGTTTATTCCAACCATCAGTCCACAACAACCAAGTAGGAAAGTAGAAAAGTTTGTGAAAGAACATGAACACTGAGTTTTCAACTGTTCTCAAGGAAAAAAAATGAGGTAATTTAAAATATTCTTTGATCTGTGTGCAGATACTGTCTCCTACTTCAGGCTCCATGTTCTAGAAAATACAGAAATACCAAGAATGCAATATCCCCTCCCACTCTTCAAATAGTTGCCTTAGAATCGAGAGAGAAAATAAAAACATTATTTCTCTATGCTACACATAAGTTTAATCACAGTGCCTTTTTCATTCCATTTGTCTCAAGGCAAAACAGAAATTTTGAGAGGATTGAACAGTTACCAATAGATCACAGAGGTATGTAGAAAGGCAAGAAAAGGACATAAAGGTATTATTGGCAAAGCAGAATAAGTAAAAGTGGACTCAGTAGAAGAAATGTAGGTCAGATATGAGGTCTTCATGTCCCTTGAGGCTTGCAAAGAAAGTCTGAAGCTACAGCAAAGTCACACAGAGTATTTTCCAAGGTGTGATTGTGCATGTGACCGTTAGTGCAGAAGATGCTTCAAGGAAATTACTGTAATAATAACTCATTTCTGCAGCGGGTATTGCAGGAGTTAAATTCTAAAACACCTTGACATGTCTAGTTCTGCACAGAAAACAGTACTAAACAAGGTCCAGAAGCACTTTTCTTCCAGCTCTGTAATCAATATTGGAAGAAAAAATAAACTTGAGGCAAGTGAAAGGAAGTCCAAAAGATCAGGCATTTGCTTAATTTCAGATGTGTGGTGGTTTATGAGATTGAGTGTGCTCACATCTTGCCAAGGCTTCAACAGCTGGCCACATTGTTTGCTGCTTCAAACACAGCAGTGTCTCAGAGCTTCCCAGGGTAGGAAGTACCCTCATTCACCATGCAGACCTCCAACCCAGGCTCTGCCCCCAATTCAGACCTTTGAACCTGTGGTACCCTGCCAATCAGGGTCACTTAGTTATCTGCAAATGTTAGGGAGAGGAAATAATGTGCTGAAGAGTAAATCTTACCCATGAAAATATTTTTATCTGATGAGGTGAGATTTGGAGGTATACATCATAGATTTTCAATCACCAATGACGAAAAGTTCTGCTCCAGCAGAAAACTATCACGAAAATCTTGATAGCGTGAAAAGTCAAAGTTCAGAAGTGAAGCAAGTATGAAGTAGAGATAGCACCAGTCACTGTTCCTCCATCAGTTAGGGGCAATATCATTGAGAAGCCAAATACTCATCACATCCCATTATACAGGTGAACTGTAATATTAAAGACTGGAAAAATGGCATCCTTCAATTATGTTTTGGCTTTGAACAGGTAACTAAATATTGTCATCATGTGTAAACACATACTGTAACTCTTTTGGTTCTTATTCTTCACAGAAAATTTCAATCTCTAACACAAAGAAAAATTAAATCAGGTCATGTGTAAAATACTGTTACATGAAAACCAGCAACACCTAGATTACATCAACACAAGTAAAGAAAGCATCATGCTAACAATAACAAAACCATTTGTCCAATATTGCTGGCTACGCACAGTTTCAGCTACTGAGGATGGTAGTTATTGTTCAGAGACTTCTAGAATAATAATGCATTGTGCGTGTAACTCTGTTAGGAGACATAAAATAGGGACGAGACAGATGATCTTTCCAACTTTCACTCACTGGATTCTTCTCAGCACTTGGTTTCCCTAGTCCATCCATTTCATCTGGTCACTTGGGATGTCAGCAAGCCGTGATGATACAAGTACACAGTCAGGTGCAGCTATTTACCAAGCACCATGCTACACCTATTGCTTGAATAAATCTGAACAGCATCTTAAAGCAAAGGAGACACTGCTGCAGTAACATTGACAGAAGACCTAGCTATTAAGCTGTCTACAGAGTCTAGTATCAGTGAAATGTTTGACAGCCGCAGGGACAAATATGTATTAGCAACATTGCTTAATCCATGTTTCAAGGGCAGAATTGAAACCATGCCTTCACCCTATGCAGGAACAGATTGCTGGAAGGATACTGTCATAAATAACAGTGCTGGAGGCCATACCATTATGCACCTCCTCTTCTCCCTCATCCTTCCACTCAGCTCCCCTAGGCCAAGTATATCTCATAAAGCAGAAGATGCACAAGCTCCTGGAACATCACAGAGAGCAAAAGAAGTAATCACAGCATACCTATAGTTCCTGGGTCTTCCTTTATCAGCTCCGAGTGGGGCAGTACCTCCCAGGAAAAACTCAATTTGTCCGTATCATGGGAAGAATCTGTCCATTATGAAAGGTCTATAGGCGTCGTGGGAGACCTTTTCATATGCTGGGAAGTGAGAAGTTGACTTTCGAAAAGATATGCTCTAGTTCAGACAGGAATTAATTCAGTGAAGCCTATGGCCTGTGTTAAACAGGAGGTCAGATTTGATGATTGTAGTGGTCCCTTCTGGCTTTATAATCTATAAAGACTAACTACTTTAGGGGGTGTGGGGGGGAAAAAGACAAAGAAACCAATACTGGTACTTTTAAACCTCCAAATTCCCCACTATCCAATATGTGCTCAGATTTATTTTTCAGGTGTGTGTCTGGCAGTGAGACATATCGAAGAAGTGGGTTTAATAAACCACAGCATAGAACACCTCTTTCTTAAGGGAGTAATTTGAAAAGCTTAGCAAGTTATACTTGTAACATGCAGGTGACTCTTTGAATTAGCCTAATGGAGGAGACTGCAAAGGAATCTATCAATCAAAATTCTTACAGAAGATGAGGAGACATTTTACCAAGTGTGGTGCTTACACTCCTATTCCCTTTTTCCTCACTTCCCAAATATTATATAAAAGATTTTCTCTGCTCTCTGCTTGAATAATTTGGCAGAAGATAAGAATTGTGCAAATCTCTGTTCTGCGAGAGCTTTTCTTGAAGATTTGATTCACCTGGGTTCATAAATCTCTGGGTTTTCCTTCAAGGTTTAAGGACATGTGAGCTGCAAAACTGCAAACTGATCTCATGTAAATAGCGTGCAAATTGCAAAATCACAAAGCCATAAATGGATTTACATTTGCAACTTAGGAACAATGGGCTGACTTTCCCGTTTGTAACAAAAATCTATAGCCAGATACATTTTACCATATATCCACAGCACATGTGCTCACAGATACACATGCAGACGATTTACTTGCTGGAAATTTGTGAGTGAATCCAAAGGGTGAAAGATCATAGAAAGTAAACAATTTGTAGAGTATTCTTTCTCAAAGTATCCCTTATTATAGGCTTCTGGATTATTTCACTTTTATTTTCTCCTGTAGTACTGAATGCTAAATCAAATAAAAACCATACAATATAAAACAAGAAATCAGTCAAACCACTGAGACTGTAAGGCTTGTGCTTGCACTAGAATATTTAAACCAAAAACACAAATCCCAGCTTTGAATGCACACCTTCAGGTAAATTCAGCAGGTATGGTAAAACGGAATAACCTCTATTTTCACTGGACTAGTTTCATAACACTTCCTGTGTTATGAAACACCTTTCATAACACAGGCGGTTCCTTTCCAGAATAAACCAGGGAAGAATGGTTGTACCAATATCAAAGTATTGTATTTACATATTTTCACTAAAAGCAAACTAAGCAAACTGTAACACAAAAATGGTAAATATATCTTCATTTGAAAAGGAATATTTTTGTGAGGATAGTTACGGTGGCCAAAAGCTTCTGTTTTGCTTTGATAAAACTAATTTGTCAGGGGACAGAGACAATAAGATATTTGCTTCCCATTTTCCATTCAAATTTCACCTGTGAAACAAAAATGGAGGGATCTATCTCACTTTTGACGAGTTTTTGGCATATGAGAAATCACCCAACCCAATTTCCATCATTATTCCACATTGCAGAAACGAACACGTGTTTCTTCTGCTGTTACCATTAATGTTGCTGTTTTTATCTGTGTGAGAAAGAGGGAAGCCAGGCTTAAGCTTCATTGTCTTAAGTGTTAAGCTTTCTCTTGATATTGGGTCCCCACAAGTGTTATCAATATGCCTCAAATGGGTAACATTCAGGTTAGATGCAACTCCAAGAAACTACTAAATGGCAACAGTTAGTGATGCAAAGCTGAGGAAAGATGCATAACCAGAGACAAACTATTTTCAAAGAGATTTAGAAACATAAGATGCAGACAATTTTGAAAATCCCACCATTAAAGACATCTATTTCTATGAAGTACATGCAAGTTAGGCACATATAGCAAGATATATGATAATGCTATAGATTTTTCGGGTTCCTGAGCCATGCAAAAAGTTGAGCTGAACTGCCAGGGGCTCCTTCACCTCCTAGCATCCCATAAAGAAAGCTCAGGCTATACAGATAGGTAGATGCTCCTCTCCTGAGCAGGAGTGCCAAAACAGCTAATCTTTCCCTTTAGACATTGCAGCTTGGAGGTGTGTAGTCTGTTACATTAAATCCATTACTTCCATGACTCCCTGCGTCACACACTTCACAAGGATCACATTATATCTGTCATGTGGGATTGCAAGGACTTATGCTTCCTAGTGCTACGTGTAGGGGAAAATGGCAGTGGAGGTGGAGATGGGGCTGCCTGATCAGAAAGCAGCAAATTCTCTTGACCCAGCTCTCTGCAGAGGGGAAGAGGAAGAGTAAACACTTCTTGCCCTCAAGTACAGCCCCATTTCCCACTTCCCAGCTGTGTGCATGCTCTCAGCTCTTTAATCTCAAAGATACATGCACACAAACTTACAACCACTAGGTCTCATACAGGAGGTCAGGGTTATGTCTTCTCTGTCATTCTCAAGGCAATTTAGTAAGAAAAGAAACTTCTTTGAGACTTCTGCTGCAGCCAGATAGCTTTATGAACAAGTACCAGGTAGCTTTATGAATGCCCATTGGGAAAAACTTAGATACTTCAGGGCAAAGAGTGTGTGTGTCAGACACATATGTGACTGGGAAACTTTACTGACTCCAAGTTCTGGCAACAAAGCTGCTGCAGTTCTGGGGAGGTCAGTGAGGTTTCATCAGATAGCCATGGGCACTGAAAGGTTTCTAAGGGCCAAAGTCTAGAGCTTTGGCTTCACTAGCAATGCTGAGAATCCTAATGCAAAGGTAATGATCTTTCCTGTTGTGATTGTATACACTATTTATTCCCACTTGGAACAGACCTAGTAAACACGGTATTTAAAAAATATTTTGTCTTCCTGTATGAGACCTCTCAGTGGTTTTGGACCTGTGAAGCAACAGAGAGAAATATCTGCCAAAAAATCTCCTCAAAGCAGGAAGCATTAGGAAAAAGTCTCAGGAAAGCCTAATCCCTCAGTATTTTTAATTCAGAAAAGTTTGGCTGAGTCTCCAAGCCCCTGGATGCTTATGTGAGTTGGAATCACTGATCTTTTTAAAAATTCAGTTCTCCCGCAGAAGCATTTGAAACCGTCTCTTCTTGCTGCTCATTTGAGCTTAAGTAAAGTCAAACAAATTTTATTTCCCCACTGCCACTGAAGGCATGCCTACAGCACAGATAGGCTCAGGCTGGCATGGGTGATGGCAGAGCTCTTGGCGAGAACTTTAGATCAGGCTGTGGGATCCCATCAGGACTTTCAGGTATGTGTTCAGATCACCAGTCCCTACTGAAGCCTGTACCAGTGTGCCTTCATGCCTCTTGCTAAAACTCAGCAAATTCCACAGTTTCCTGTCCAAGTAACTCAATAAATGTGGATCACTAGCAGTAAACCTCTTTTTTAATGAGAGGCAAGGGGAGCTGGGTCTTGGCAATCCACACTCTATTATCACTGGCCAACTTTGCTTTCCAAGGGTGGCAAAGTTCTGGCAAAAATAAATATATAAGTAACTGACTGCAGCAATCAGCACGAGGAAAACAAACAGAGGAGAAAGCTTTGCCCAGCAGCAGGCTGAGAAGGGCTGATAATGAATGACTGATGATGATTACATGTAATTTTTTACTTCCTGCAAAATGATAGATACTGGCCAAGTCAGCCCCACAGCACCAGAGTGTCACAGAGCCAGGCTAGAAAGACAGCTCGACAGCAGACCTCTGCTTCCACGACATGTGGAGCATCCAGCTTCAGGAGGTGAGCTGCCCTGGGCACCCACAGGGCACCTTGCACACAGCAGCTCCTGGGCCACCACTGTGGGGAGCACGGCCCCTTGGCAGGAGCAGCCGAGGGAAAAGAATGGCAGGGGGATGCATTCAGAAGGGAAAGGAGACGAGGAGAAACCCACATAACAAAAGTGCTCATGATTAATGAATTGGAGATGAGAAGAGAGTTTACATATGCACTTGGAGAGGAGGAAAGGATGTTCACAAGCTTCCTCCATGACAAATGCAGGCAAGAAACAGGGAGGAAAGAGCTATTAATCAGTGGTACAAAGAGATTTTTTTTTCCCCCCAGGAGAAGCCAGTCCAGGTAAACTGCTTGAAACTGCTGCTTCCAGCTTGCCCTTTACAGAGGTCTGCTCGGCCGGCCCCACCACTCTCTGCAATGAGCCAGTGCCCTTTAAGTCCAGCACCTCCTTTATCTCCTCACACAAAGTGGAAAAGAGTGCTAAAGACAGCATATGAGTAAAATCCTTCATCTTCATGTTTAAGCCGTTGCTGTTATTCACAGCGCACCTTACAAGCATGGCCACCTGCCAGTCAAACAAATACCATTCTGCCGAGTCCCCTAAACAGCCATCTGATCCTTTTCTAACTGTTGTTTAGAGTTGTTTAGGGGTGCCCATGGAGTGATGATTAACAGCCCCAGGCACTGTGCAAGCACTTGGAATATGCATTTCTTTCTAGTAGGGACATTTTTTCTTTCATATTTTTATTGGTTGTGTTTTATTAGTCACATTGCTCTTCAGCCTCCCTGCAGCATTGGCAGCAGTGCCATTAGCTCGAGATGAAGGTGCGTGTCCTCCCTTCATGGCTGAGGTGAGGTACCACAATAAAGGCAATATCAATAAACAGTACATTGCAGGAAATTAATAAGAAGTGTAGAGTTGTCAGCCAATAGTGACTGCAGAATAGGTAACATGTTTAATATCAAGTCATTTCTTGTTTTGGTTGCTAAGAAAGTATTTAGGGGTCTCTATAGAATGTAGTAAAACTGACTGGATAAGGTACACAAATATTAGGGGAAGTCTACGAACATTAATTACTCAGTAAGAGCTTGTAATTGTCTGACAACTGGAGCACCTTGTTTGATCTGACACATGTAGTGTTACTCCCTTGCACCAGCCGCAAGAAACATTGTTGAAACGTCGTTGTGTGATAAAATATCCTGGTCTCTTTCCCCAGTATCTGAGAGATTCCCACAGCAGGGCAAAGCCTCTCAGCATCCCAACAGTTAGCGAAACCTTTCCATGCCATTTTACAAATGGGCAAGGATAGGTAGGGGCTCTTGGAAGGTCTTCAACTATACACTGATGTAAAAAACAAAAGCATCATCATGCACCAAGGTTCTCATACAGAAATAAGGATATCTTTTTTTTAATTCTTGGCTTTGTCTGGAGCCTCATTTTTCCCTACTTAAAATAAGGATGACACTACATCTCATCATGTCCACATAGGTCCCACATGATGACGATTAACACATCATCCACCTAAAAGGCACTTCCTTGTCACCATTACCACAGTTTAATACTAAGCCATGAACATCACTGCCTACAGAAGTGCAGACTCAGGTGCAAATTCTTCAGGGGTGAAGACATGCTTTCCCTTCACACAGGTGCAGAACAGAGCACAGAAGGAGGCTGATTTGGCCTGATATTTTTAGGTGCTGCTGCAATCCAGCCAACAAAGAGCATGAGCACACACAGAGAATTCTCCACGAACAATGGCTGAGGCACACAAACAGAGAAGACTTTATACACCACCTGCAGATTTGCAAGGACAAATAAGAGATTCTCCTACAGCAAACTCCTTTTTCTTTTTTTTTTTTTCCAATTTCCGGAACTTTCTGGAATGCTTTATGGCTTACTCCTTTTATTAACTTGTTTAAAGGCATGAAGGAAGAAATTATGTGAAGGAAAGAACAGAAGATTAACATATTTCCAAACATGCTATAAAAAAAAATTTAAATCACCTGATCCCTACCAGAACTTCACCAACTAAATTGTTAAAGGGAAGGGGGGGGAACCCTGTACAACATCCCATCCAGATGGTAGTTCCAGTGCTCCGTGGTCAGCCTGTTTATTAATGAACATCTGTTTTCCTTACAAAACAGGGTGGACTTTCTACTATAAATTCTCCTTTCATATATTTCTTGGAAAATGACATTGGGAGTTATTCGCTGTCACAGAGATAAGCCAAATTTATTTTTAATTTTGGAAACTGCATATTAATTATAACATTTCTGTCACTCACTAGATTATTGATGAATGTATCACTAAAACATACAGCTAGTTGAATATTGAAAAAACAAAAATATTACTTTCTCTTTGAAGATGTTTGGCTCCAGTCCCTTTAGTTGTCCTTTCCTTTTAGCTTTCTGCATAACTGGATGAATGCTGCTGGTAAAGATGATAATGGACCTCAGACTTCAAAGCACTATACACATAGTGTTAGAGGTCCCTAAAATAATCACTGTATTTCAGCCCATCACCCTCCGGTCATGGATAGTTTCTGAATAGAAAAATGGCTTTATCGTAATTCAAGGTAAGTTTCTCCTTAGTTGTAACCATATCTTATGATTTACTGAATGCTATACATTGAATTACATAAACTACTGAAATTTGCTAACCTAAAAGGCAATTATAATTTGAAGACAGACTAGAATTATGACTACAGAACGATACATAGGGCAATCTTTTTATTGCAAATGAAAATGTGACAGAAGATTTCAGTCCTGTCTCACAATTTTGAAACACAACATCAAAAGAAGTTGAAAGGGAATGTTTGGATTGCGACCACTTGAAAAATAAGGTTTAGATTTAAATCCAAAAAAAATTTAATTGTCTATTAATAATATTCACCTTCTAAGGATCTGGAAACTCATCTAGAACATTTTTTCTTTCTCAACACGATGTCTCTTTTAAAACTGTGGTGATGAACAATGGTAATATTACGATATCTTCCTTTTTGTGCTCTGACATTACCTTAGGAAAGAAGCAAGCTTAGAGCTAGTGTATCTGCTTATGAAAAATGTTTCAAAGACAAAGACAAATTATTTTTGTTTGGTTGTTGGTTTTTTTTAAACAAGAAAATTTTCTGGCTTTGAAGTTATAAGGAATACATGTGTATGCGTGGGTGGGGGGGTGTACAAGCGTGTCTTTGTTTCTGTGTTCAGCCTGGTATTCAAAGTGGATGACTTATCTGCAGCTCAATGGCTATTACTATGACACATAACAGATCAAAACACTGTGAATAAATGTCGTATTACTTGTCTCCTGAAAACCACAACACTGAGGGCAGTGAAACTGTGCTTCTTAGAAACCATGGCTCCTTGCTAGTTTCAAGCTATGTAGCACAGTTACCATCAAACTCAGCTTTTCAGCTCTACCAGTGGTAAGCATTTCAGCTAACAAATATGAAAAAATGAGCAAAAATACCCCAAGCAATCGAATGCATCAGACAAAAGCCAGACAAAAACATGTGATTAAGTCATTACATTGTCCGTGTTGTCCATCCTGCAATCTGTTCTTTCAGAAAAAGCGTGGACATTACCACAGGGCAAAGGGGGACAGCACTGAACTCTGGAGAGGAGCTCTTGGGAAAATGTTTGGCTTTTATGAACTGAGGAGCTCCCTTTTTTCTGACTACTTTCTGTCCCAGGTAATCAGGATTGCCACAGCAGGAGCTAACTAACCTCATGCAGGCAGAGAAGGACTGGCTCGGGTGTGGCTGTAGCTGCAGGGCCCAGCCAGCTCAGATGCTGAGCAAGCCCCAGACACCCCACAGCAGCAACCAGGCAGCTTCCAGCTTCCCCTTGTGTTTGCCATCCCCTCCTCCTCTCACTTGGGAGGATTGCACCATCCAAAAACGAGCTGTTCAGTAATGGACGAGAGCTCTGCCTCTGGTGCAAAGTTGTTGCTAGAACAGTTTGGGCACCCAACCTGAAGTTTTAAATAAGCACCTAGATACCTGAATGCCCCTACCTATACCCACATGGATTTCAGGGAGCAAAGTTAAGCCTGGGATCGTTTTTATCTACAGACCATGAGCAGAAAACGAGGTTTTAAATATCTGGCCTTACATGCCACTGAAACTGCAAGTGTAAGACCATATAGAAAGATCTTCCTTGAGGAAGGCTTGCAGCTGAATCATGGAGCAGAAGCTACTCTCGGGTCTGTTCCAAGTCCATTACAGATGACACAAGTCATATCATTTTTCTGTGCCCCACTGCCACCTTTGAACTACTCTGTTCAGGTAGTAAACTGTTTCCAGAAGGAATAATCTCTGGCTGTGTCTGTGTTGCTCTGAGTTCAGTGGAGCTCAGCTGAAGCAGTATTGTAACTATCTGCTTCTCTGCTGCAGCAGCAAATCTCTAATTATAAGCTTAATTGAATGGCCTCAAAAACAGGACAGAGCAGCATCTCCTATGCATATACATTTAATAAAAATGGGACTGTGAGACAGAGCTGTTATAGCTTGCATCTTTTAGAGAAAAATTAAATACAATAGGATATTTCAGGATTTTCAGGGTCAGCTCGACACCCCTGTACTGCTGTGTGCGGGAGACATGCATTTAAGCCCCAAGGTTCTTTAAAAAATCCTAGCCTCAGTAGTTAACACTGTTTTATCACCAATCAAGGGATCCTTTCTAACCCTAGGGGAAGTCAGTGTGATCTGCTGGATAACAGAGTGGCCTGGAACTGTACGGATTTGCTTCTAATCCCAGCTATGCTATTAGTTAACTGAGATGACCTTGAGTACATCATCTCACTCCGCAAGACTTTAATTCCCCATATGAAAATGGAGACCCTGACAGTTGCTTCATTTTTAAAGAACTTGAAGATCTACTAGTAAAGATGTCTTAAGTAACAGGCTAATATTATCATTAATAACTCACAGTCCTTATGCAATATTCTCTTTGCCAAAGATTGAAGTAATTCAATTTGCAGAACTGCCATTAATTGCTCTCTTGCTGTTCAAAATCAGACTAAGACTTGAAAAAACTCTTGCAACAGAAGTAGTAGGGGCAAAATCAAGACCAGCTATCATGTGAGTCTGGAGGAATTTCTTTTTGGTGCAATTGCTTAGAACAGAAAGAAGGTAGGTCCGCTGACCTGAGGAACTTCCTTCCCATACTCTTTCAGAAGTGTCCTAAATTATCTTTTAAAATGCTCTTTTCAGGTCCTCAATCACCAAGTCTCTAAGCTGAAAAATATTTTGACCCTTTGCTCAATTTCAGTATTTTACTCAAAATAGTGTAATGCATTTTAATTAAATATAGACTTTAAGGTGTGCAGACTTTTTCTTTCCTCACTGGTACCTTTAAGGTACCAGGAAGCTGCAAAAGAAAGTAGCGTGTTTGCAGGGGCTTTTAAATGAAAAAGATTTTAAAAATGGAAACTCTTATGTGTGCAAAGCAAATGTTTGGTAGGTAAGTTGCAAGCTCTTCTCCTTATTCCATAATTAGAAGTGAAATGTTCTTTAATGCTCAGTAATAACATTCAGGCTATGCTATTTTGCAACTAATAATCATATACAACAGCATGGGGCATGATAGCTATCAAAGTTTTTCCAGTTAAATGTATTGGCCAAATCTATCTGCCTTATTTTCCAGTGCCTTGGCTTTTCAATCCAGCCTTTATGCTGGAAATTTGTGACTGAGTGGAACAGAGTTACTTACCTTTTTAAGGAAAGAGTTTTAAAGAAAGACTGCTGAGTAGCTCAAATCATTGCCATACAGAGCAGTGTATAATAGATTTCTTTTTCTTGTTTGTTCATGTCAAATAGAAAAGCTGGAGATGTGACTGCTTGATTCCTTTAGTCCTGAGAAGCCCTAAGTTCTTTCCAAACTCACACAGTGTTATGCAAACAGGAGGAAACTGACCAGGGGAAAAAAAAAATAAAAAGCAGAGGTCGTCAAGACCTAGCAATGTGCATCAATTTTTCTTGCAAATGAAGGAATAAATTTATCATTGCAAAGGCTGCATTAGTTACCATAGACTTGCACCATTTCCAAGATTTCTCCGGGGGTGAGAATACTGCTTTCCAGAGCCAGCTTCTCCATTAGGCTTTTAACTGCAATGCTTCCTTGTTTTCCCGATGAGGAGTTAGATTTAGAAGCACAGGGAGGAGAAGCAAACACACAGAAAAAACACCAACCCTCTGGCTAAATTAAACTAAAACCTAGGTGAAGCCTCAGTGGGAAGCCTGCTGCACAAATTGGAACTCCAAATGCAGAAAAAATTAATTATGTGATGCACAGCAATGAAGTAAGCAACACCTTGAAGTTAACCTGGACAGAGTTATTGATTCAGCAAAAAAATAAGCACTTTGCTTCGCCCTCTCTGTTGTTCTAATGTTAGCTTGGACTGTTGCCTGACTATTTCCAGCTAGCATTTAGTTCATTTGCAGCTGTTCTAAATGTGCAGTCTTCCCCGACAGGTCTCACAAAAAACTGATCCCATCTGAGCTGATGTGTTGGTTTGGGAGAAAATACCACATGTGCAAAATAGAATTTGTTGTAAACACAGCAGAACAGACCTTGCCACCAGCCTGGAGCTCGGAAGTGGACAGACCTTAAAACCTCTCGGAAAGCAGATAGAACTGCTTAAGCAGTTTTGCCTACCACTGCTCCAACAGCACTAGTAAATCACTAGAAAACGATGAGCCCTCCTACCCTGAGAAGTCACATTTTGCCCTGTCCTACACAGCTTTCTGCCGTCTCCATTTTTACATGCTGTGTAAAGGGGAATTCTGTCTAAGAAAGATGATTTGGGCTGCGCATGTGAGTGATGCAGCGAGCACACAGGTGACCCAACACACTTTATCTTTATACAGCTATTATGCAGAGGCTTCCTGAACAACAGTGCCTGTCTCACAGAAACCCTTGGGGAGCCACAAGTTTGCTGACCAAAAGCACTGTGTTCCCAATCTACCGCGCTGATCACAGCCAGCATTTACTCCTGGGGCAGCTCCGCACTGAGGAGCGGTGCTGCCAGGGCTCGCTGTGACACCACACCTGCAGTCACTCTGCCTCTCTGCTCACCCACAGTCCTGCCTCCTGCCTGCCTCTCAGTGCCACCTTCCACTTAGTGGCACCGGTGTAAGTATTGACTTTGAGCTTTGAATCCCTAAACAATTTGGATCCACCTCTTCCTAGAGATCCATCCAGTGGTATTGTCTTGACTGACAGAGCCCTGAATTACTGGGAAGCAAGCTCGGCCACAGGACACTTCATGTGAGAGGTTCTTGGTTCCAGATTTTTTATTTCCCTCCTTGGTTTAGCAGAGCCAAGATTTATTGACCTTCAAGCCATGCCACAAAACCTTGCTGTTTTTCTTGGCTTTTCTCAAGGAGGCTATGGAGGCAGACCGAGGCACTATGGAACTTTTTGTTGGAGTACTTTTTCAGGTGTTGAGCTATTAAAGTCTCTGTACTTTATAATGATTGCTGTTGTGTCTGACGTTTCAGTCAAGTGCCTTTATACAAACCAAAAATAATCAATCAATATATTGTCCTTTATGGACAATGATAACATTCCATTATTTATTGGTGGCTCATCTTTTTTTCCTTCAGCTTCCACTGGTTTACAGGAACATGAAGGAAATTAAGACACATTTAAAACAAAAAAATTACCATTGGCTTCTTATTTGGCAGACTAGTCAGGGCCAAAACATTGCACATAGGAGGTTCTAATCAAGTTTCTTTTTTCCTGTCCTCTACTTTGCAACAATGAAGACAAAGTAAAATTTTCCACTGTCTTAATTAGGAAGAAAACAACTTTGTCACAGAGTGAAAATAAGGCCCTCTCCACCAGCACTGCAGAGTCCTTTCAGCTGACTCACAAACGGGCCTGAAAGAGCATGATCTCACTTTGCAGAAAATCCTAACAGCTGACATCTTGTGGATTGAAGTGTGTCAACACTAAAGCATTATTCTTTACGGTAGGAAAAACATTACAGTCATGAGGCTGGAATGAGGATACAGAACTCTAAGTATGGTGATGCTTTATTTCACTTTAAGAAGAAGTGAAAATGTAGATTGATTCTCTGAAAACTTTTCCTAGGAGTAAAGTCTGTTAGACTGTGAAATCTTTTAGAACAGAGCGAGTATATAATAGAAGGGGGGAAAAGTAGTCAAAAAATCTATGAAGCCCATTGCAGACATCTGTTGTATTTATTAATCCTAGGCAAAACCCCAAATGAGCTAGACTCACAAAAGGGATTAGACTTGGCACTGTAAACTTTGTCTTTGCTATATTTGCCATTAACCTTGGCATCTAATGGAAATGCCAACTATTGGTCAGGTGCCAGCAGACAACTACAGGTGGAATTCAAAGAAAATGGCATGGTCCACAAAAAAAAAGCCTAAGACAGCTCAGGTCAATTGTGCTCATAAGCAAAAGAAGTGGCATAAGACCTGCTCCTCAGACAAATTTACGGGCTTGACTCTATAAACTGAAGCTTAGCATTTCTCTGCCCTGGAGTTTTGGAGCCATGTAGCATTCCCTGGATTTCGAAGCAGCAAGTAAGAAATCTAGCCTCAAGTGCTTTCTTCACCAAAGCAGAGTTTGATTCTCCCACATTGTAGTTTGTCACTCTAAATAGCTTATATTAATTAAGATAAGAGATTATTCACCCCCATATTATAATTTCTGAGCAGTGTAATCTATTAAAAGAATCCCTAGCATCTTAAATCCTAGTTACAGATACAGCATGTGAGTCCTACTAGGTCTTAAGCACAGGCTAAGCCTAAAGTGCGTTCACATTACCAAAGCAGCTGATTTTGCATATAATACAAAAATAAGAGCCAAGAATCTATATAATAAATCGGAGGGTCTCTCTAGCATCAAAGGAGAGCTCTGAGGTTTAGCAATTCATATATGAGTATCTACAAAGACAGATAGTCACATAGATTCTCCCCCTCCCCAAGTTAGGATGGTAGCAAAATGAAAGTATAAAACCCTGGAACAGAATTACTTTCTGGCTTGTACTTTAAACTTCCAACATTTGACCTTGTATTATCACTACTAGAAATTTTCCTTTGCTAAAAAGCTCTCTATACCCACGGGTCACCCATGACTCTGTCCCTCTGAACACCAAACTATCTGACTATGTCAAACATCATGACCCTGAGCATAGTTTGAACTTCAATTTCTCCAGTTCAGCACTTTCATTTCCAAAGGGGAAGGAAACTACCATTTTCAATAAATAGCGAAGAAATCAGTTTTCCTATCCCTGAGTCACTGACCAATGCAGGAAATAATGGATTCTCAGAATTGTATTTGAGACCTGGAGTAGAAGAACAGCACAGGGCATTAGATATGAAGTGGACTAAGAGAGTAAGAAGTATACAACCAATGAAAACCTTGACGGTCTTAATATATGATACCACATCATTATGATTTCAGGTAGCCAGTTCAGTTAAATACAGTTAAGTGCTTAAGTGACAGAAAACCAGAAAAGTTAGTCAAAGTTGTCATTGATATCTATTTTTAACACAGTCAGTCCCTTGGTGCCATTAAGTTGTTGCAGGTTAATTAATGACTGCATAAATGTAAAGAGCTCTACATTTCTTTTCATTTAGGGAAAGCAGATTATGTTTCAAGGAAAACAGAAAGCTCACCAGCCTCAGTTATCTAAAATGATTCAGAGCAAAATATAGACATGAAGTCCATCATGAATACAGTAGGGCAAGGGCATTGAGTATGACTTTGTTAGGAAAAGGGGGCATAACATTCCCAGTGAATAAAGTTAATCAGTTCTCTAGGCCTTTTTTTTTTTCTCCATGAGTTACCTGTTAAGTCCCAGTTGCTTCAAGTTTGCTTAATGTAGCCCTTGGATTCTTCATAAACATATGGCACAAATATTAATGAGTCACTGTTGCCCCAGTGTAATTGGTCATCTAACCAAATGGCTCTGTTTGCATTCCTTGATTGGATTACCTCATTTTCTTTACAGAAGTGTCTGAAAATTGATTGTAGCTTGGTCTTTTCAGAAGGTTTTTTCATTACCAACCCCATCTTCACCCAAACTACCTATCCTAACTCACCATCCTTAAAATTATTTCTTAACCCTTATGTTCCTATGCAATAGGATCATTCTTTTTCTCCAGTTTTAATTATCTACCTATGACAACGAGCATTGCTATGGTAGCTTTAGCTAAAATGAGTCTCGTGGATGTTATTTGATCACTTGTGATTAACACTTTTTCCTTCCTTGACTTCAGTTGCTCAGCTAAATATCCACAAATAAGAGCCTAAAGAGGGAGTATGTTCCAGTAAAACAAATATATGTATTTTCTTTTTTTTTTTTTTTTG
>VZRV01002758.1:3225442-3264116 GCA_013398115.1 Falcunculus frontatus | reverse complement strand
TTTTTTTTTTTTTTTTTTTTTTGTATATTCATCTTGCTGGAGGCAAAAGAAACCCCTAACATCTATAAAGATCTGAACCACACATGGCAACAACCATTCCTCCTAGAGTTAATGCTAATACTTTTAGATAAACAGAACTTATTTATAATAACACCATCTGTGGGATTCTGATAATGTTGGGGGAGGAGATTAATTTATCTTGCATTTTAAATAGAGATGGCCGCTGGCATAAAAATCCAGATCTAGCTTTTAGCCACCCAGTTATCAGGGAATTTCACATTCAGGGTACTGCATCCCTCACCAGAATGTCCCCATAAAACCGATGGACAAGTGCTAGGAGGTGACATAATGGTAGCCCAGATCAGTTCATCCTTCTCCCCAAAGCATACAGCATGCCCAGACAGAGCACAACGCAGAATTCCCCCCATAATGAAAAGATCTAAGAGTTAGGACTGGATCTTATTTCTAGGTTTTTAATTAGCATATCATATGACATAGGGGTCTCACCATTTTTTTGTAATCAGTTGAGATTACTACTGTACTTAATTGTCTCGGAAAAACAGTATGGAGCTTCACTTCTGGACAGAGGCTTTCAGACCCAGCAAATCCTGACTAAAAGACTACATGACACATACATAATATATTCTACTCCAAATCTGTTGCCATCCCTTTCTGTTTCCTCACTTTGTTCAGGGTCATTTGTACAGCGCAAATAAAGGACGTGCACCTAGGACATGAGCCACTGCACTGTGTTATACCTCACTCAGTATTTCACTTGATAAGTTGAAAACCTTTATTATCAAAGGTACTAGCTCTTATAAACTCAATAGCTACCACAACCATAGTCACTGAAACCAAAGTGAATGGTGTGGATGAGTAGCAAAGGAAGTCCTCTCTCTTCTAAGAAGGCAAGGTGACCTATACAACACTGTGGAGACACCTGTTCTGTGACACTTCACAGCCACAGCCTAAGGGGAAAGGAAAAGGACACTGTGACTTTAGATCCTAAGTCCTGCTTTCTTTGGAATACGTACTCCTTTATCCACTTGAACAGTGATAGTAGGTGGTGTATTAAATTAAAGAAAAGAAATCTAAAATGCCACAAAAATACATGAAGCAGATAAAACCAACATTAAATTCCATCTACAACAATTTTTAAATCAGAATCACAGAATCACTGAATATTCTGAGTTGGAAGGGTCCCACAAAGATCATCAAGTCCAGCTCTTAGCTCTGCACGGGACCATCCCCAAGAATCATACCATACTCCTGAGAGCATTGTCCAAATGCTTCTTGAACTCTGGCAGGCTTGGTGCTGTTACCAATTGTCTGGGGAGCCTGCTCCAGTGCCCAGCCACCCTCTGGGGGAAGAATCTTTTTCTAATATGCAGCCTAAACCTCCCCTGACACAACTTCAGGCCATTCCCTTTGGTTCTCATACTGGTCACATGAAAGAAGAGATCAGTGCCTGCCCTTCCACTCCCCCTAACAAGGAATATCAGTATCTCCCAGAATATTCTTCCCCATAACTTTACCAGACACTTATTTGGGAGGGGAGGGGAGAGGGTAAAAAGAGATGATTCTCAAAAATCAAAATTGGTCTTCTTAAAATAAGTGAAAACAAAAGTCAGTTTATCATATACCAGCACTTCCTTTCTGTGACCTTTCAACTTATTGACTATGTCCCTACCAGCCTTTTTGATTAGAGAACTTGGATTCGATCTATAAAGGCAGGGGGGAAATGGCACACTTCAGTAATGAGTGACTGCATATGCACAAAGACATCACATGAAATAAGAGTTATCAACAACCAAAATTCTTGAATTTTGTTAACATTTGAGTATTTAAGTAAAGTAGAAAACCAATATTCTTTTTGTGTTTTTTTCACTTAGTGCCTAGGGTTTGCAGGTGTGGAAAAAATATGGATCTGTAAATAAACTGCATAAAATTCTTTACATTCATCTCTGAGTTGGACAAGAGGGTTGCAGAGGAAAAATGGCTGCTGTTCGTGCCAGACAGGACACTGTACACTTATAAATACAATGCATGCCTTGAAAACACAGCCAAGCTAATTTATGTACTGGAAGCCACAGAAGAGTGTTAGTGCCACCAGCACCATCAAGGTGAATTTGCTCCCTGATGTCTGAACCTCGCTCAGGTACCTCCCCACAGCTCTCCACGGAGATGCACTGCACAGACACACACACACCTTTTGCGACATGCTGCGAGGTGCCTGAGAAGCAAAGCTGGTAAGTAGATGCAATGCTGCAAGAGGAGAGATTGAAAGACGGTCGAGAAAGTCGCCTTTCGATACATTTGAGGCAATCTCACGTACGTGTGAGCACTATGTGTGAACCTGATACATGTCAGGCAGCATCATGTGAGTAGCAGTGAGTATGTGTGCCTAAGGATTTTTCAATAAATAGCCAAATATATCCACATCTCCTGGCCATCCCACACCGAGCTCCCACCCAGATCTGGGAAACAACAGCAGGAGGGCAGGACCTGCAATGCTGCTGCACAATAAGAAGAATGGATCTGAAGGAGCAGCAATAATCTTGAGGGAAACGAGGATCGGAAGCAAGGGAAGGCACTTGTGTTTGTGCTTGGTTTCCTAAGAGCTGTGTACGTTTGTGGCACTGTGTCCCTTGAAAGCGCGGATTGGAAAGGAATGTCAGCTGTTGGCTGATCCCCGGAGGAGACGGGAGCGGGGTGCTGCAAAAGGCAGACCCGCTGGAGCTCTACACTCCCTTAGCCTGGGCAGAAATCCATGGGAGGCTACAGGGAAGTGAGAAATCACCCCGACAACACATTTCACCTGGCAGTCCGACATTGTTTATCAGCATAATAAAAAGTGCCAATACTTACCACCTGTCTAAAATACGCGGTAATAATAAACAGAGTTACAGGGCATATTATGGTCAATGATGAGATATTAATTTATAGCCCTGGAAGGAGGGAAAGAAGGCAGAGGCTACAGTGCCTTATGGGGGCAAAGCTTGCTGGGGATGAGGCCAAGGCCTTTTCTTCTCCGATGAGAATGAATGGAAGATTGCATTGAGATTTTTTTTTGTGGCTTTTTTTTGTAGTCTTAAAATAATATCCCTGCTCATATGATCAAGCTACAGAAATAAACAGCCAAGATATTACCTTTCCATTCCTATTGTAGCTGGTCATATCTGCACAGGAGCATGAGTTGATTTTGTACAGAATTAAAGACAAATTAATCCAGGCCTGTGTATAGGGGGAGGTCAGGGCTCCCTGGGACCAGGATGGTGGGGGATCCCCATGGGGATCTGTCAGGGCAGGTCTTGGCAGCCAGGGCCCATCCTACCCCCCACATAGGAGCTGGGAAACCAGGGACACCAGGGCAGTCCCATCCCTGGGCAGCAGGCACCTCCTTGGGGACCGAGAAAATGTGGGTCCAGGCCATGGGCCCATGGGTGATCCCGGCTCAGGGTCCATGGCCAAGCAGGGCCAGGCTGTGGGGAGCTGAAGACCGGCCCTGGTGAGCACTGCTGGGACAGGGGCTGACAGCCCTGGGGGTTGAGATGGGGGCCAGGACCACGGGCAGGTGAGGGGGGCCCCTGGGGTTGGGCAGGGAGAAGCAGGGCTGTGGATGCTCTCAGGATCCTGGCAAGCAAAACATGCAGTGCTCTCTCACCAGCCTCTGCCCCATTGACTTAGCTTTTCACTCCAGCTCTGAACTGGAGCTTTTATGGGGTGTTTGTTTCCTCTCACTTTGGGCTGCTTCCCCCATGGAGTGTGAGAAGCCATCCATGAGCTGCCATTGCCACCAGCATCATATGCCCAGCAAAGGAAGGAAGGTCTCAGGATGCACAGAGCTCTCCCGGTGCTGCCTAAAACCTGAGTTAAACCTCGTTACTTCTCATGCAAATTTGGATGGGTGAACTCTCTGCAAAGCAAAAATACATAAATTCTTTGTGCACAGAAGCATTTTTACCTAAAAAGTCCAGAGTCACCTCTACCCATGAATAAGAGCATTGAGAGTATCCCAGCCTGACAGAAACTGCAGGTGGTTGTTATAAGCGATGTATTTAAATAGATTTATTCTATTTCTTAATTTGGAAAAGCAACAAGTATCTTCCAGGGCAGGGTTTCACTTTTTTATCCCTGGAGTTTATACAGGAACTTGCTGTGATCGATCAGGCCACCCATGTAGAACATAACCTCGAAACATCACTGATTATCTGCTCAATACAAAGAACTTATGTTGTGCTTTGCCTTTAGGTTAACATCACCTGTAAAAACACTATCATTTGAAAAGACCAGACTATGTATAGAATGGTAAGGGCTGTCACTGAGTCACTCAACGACTGCATGTTTTTCTATATTATGGTACTGCTTAAGAACATAGATAGCTGGGAAAATTTTGAAAAAAAACAAACTTGGCCACAAAATTTCAATTAGCTCAAGTTTAATTTAAGGTCATGACCACCAAAAGGGTTCACTATTTTCCAGAAAATTATATGACTCGAGCACATCTTAGGCAATAACTGTAAGTTTAACTTAGGTGAATATCTTCCTACCATATCAACAGCTTCCTACACGTAGCCCTCTACCTATAACATCAGACGTGCAGTGAAATGGGGAGGTAGCCCTATACATAGAAACATGGTTATGTACAGCAGCAACTGAGTGCTCCCTTCCTTGTGTGTGGGGCCATCTAGGGTCGGACTGCGGTTTCATTTCACTGGGGTTTCACTTGATTGTCTTGTAGAACAGCTGGGAGGGGAAGGCAGATGGAGGAGCACACCTTCCTCTGATTTGTGCCCTCCTGTTGGAAGGTAAAGATGGACTCCAAGTGCTCATGTACAGGAAGGAGAAAAAAAAAAGGGAAGGGCCAAGTGAAAAGCAGACCTCCTTGGGCCACTTGCAGGGTGAGCAGAGAGGACAGAGCATTTTAAAGAAGTGGGGGAAGCCTTAAATCCTGGCTCAAGCTCTTTGCCACATAGTCCCAGGGTTAAGCAGATTAATGATCTGGTTTCTAGCCATGTTTTGGCTAACTCCGACTCATTCATGCATAGATTTTAGCAGAACAAACAACTCCTAGCAGTCATGTTAAATACAACTTATATTCAAATACCTGTGGCCTGATAAAAATCCTCCTGCGGTGAACAATAATTAGGACATTATAATACAACTGCAAGTCCCAGAAGAGAGAAACACTGGGATGGTGCTGTTTAAATGTAAATATAAATTTTGCTAATGGTCTTGCAGAAAGATTGGGAGCTTCATTCAGCTTTTGGGTCAGAAGTGTTTGACTACAAAGAACACTAGAGAGCAAAGATGCATGAAAACAATTTTCCTGTCTGATTATTTGGGGCAGGGATTAGACCCATTCATTGCTTCCCTGTACATTTGTTCCATCTTTCTGTAGCATAATATGTGGTGTCACTCTTGGAAATGAAATAAAGTCTCACATATTGGTGAATTTGAGAGCAAACGAGTTCTAGAAATCCCACTTGGAAATTTTCTTGGCATGCCACATGAAGTCAAATGCAAGATTTCCACATCACTCCCCCCTGCCCTTTAGTTCTCTCAAAATGATTTAGAACCAGCCTCACTGCATACCAAACATCAATGCTCTCTCTCTGTCTCTCTCTCACACGTACACACCCCCCCACACTGCCACACTGGTGTGTGCATACATCTCTCCAGCTGTGTCCTGGAGGTTCCTGGGAGCCTGAAGGGAATGCTCATGAAACATGACTTTCACAGATTCTCCGTCCATCTGGAACGCTAGGGCAGCATATGGCGGGCAGCACAGTAACTGTTTGTGGACATGTCAGACTTTTTTGCCTTGTGTATTACCTGATTACGGTAAGACAAGATGTGCTGATATAAGCCTCTTTCTCCCACATTAACCCTCTCCAATTTTATTTTTCAATTTAAAAAGAAAGTATGTTTTGGCCAGCCCTGCAGGGATAGTATCCCCTGAAAGCTACAAGAATGTTCACATAAACACATTGCTGATACAATTATACCAGCTTTGCATAGACAGAGATAAAAAAAGAAAGGTGTGCAAGGGAAGAATGTTTTTTAATATAAATTGTAGGGTTACCCCTGGGGCTGGAGAAAAAAGTACAGTTAAAAAAAAAAGATTAGGAAATAATAACTAAAGCTGCATGCTTTATTACTTCAGGTAAAAATATCTTATGAATAATATAATCATTGTCTCTGGTTATTGGGTATGAAAAAGATAAGTGTAATCAGTGTACTGTGATACAGGAACATTAACACTTTCACATTGACTGGATACAGACTTAGAAATGAGTTAAGAATCACTGGGTCATCTAAGTGGAGGATTATTCTACACACAGGCCCCTAGGTCAATTTAAATTATTTAATTCATCTTGGTGACCGCAGGGGCCTAACCATCCCTGTGCCTGCATTTTTATCTTGCAGTCCTCTTAGCATAAGCTTAATTCTGGGGACCAGAAAGGCTAGACTAACAAGACAGTGTACCAAAATGCAGCAACTGGCTCTTGTAGAGTTAATGATAGAACCACAAAGAGAAATGACTCAAATTATACCAAGGACGTTTTATTACCTAGCAGCCTTAATCAGTATATATATTTTTTTTTACACATTATTATACCAAGGGTCCTTTCAGTGCTCATTGGCTTATTACAAGCATTAAAAGAGGGGACGATGCTTTGCAATTAATTCCACGTCTTACCCTGAGTCTTGCTATTTTCTTTGAGAAGAGCTGGGAGGAAGCAGACAGATGCAAATGAAAGCTGTCCAAAAAATACCGGAAAAGAAGGTGAATAAGTTCACTGGCATGCCACGCTTTCACTCATTTGTTTCACAGACAATTAAGATCAGTAGTCTTTTACCCTCAGACCATATTTAATGCCAGGGCATGCAGGGTTTTTGTAACCCAACCCCACTACTTGTGAACACCAGGCTGGTTTCACCAGGCTGGGTCAATATGTGTTTTGGAGCTGTGAAATTTGGCTCTTTCTCATCAGGTGAAAGATATTTTAAGATAGCTAGTAGTTAGTAGAATTTCTCTAAAAGTTTCAGCTCTGGTGGCTTTGTAGCAGAGAGAAAGAAAGAGTACAGTAGGGCCAAAAGAAAGATCAAAGCATTGATGGTAAAAATCAGGAAAGAATTAGTGGCTACAGTCTGTACTGAATTATTGACAAATGCTTCGATTTGAATTTAAATTGTCAGCTACACAATCAACCGTAAGATCATCTTGATCCCAGAGAGAAGAAAAGTTGAAAAGCCTGCTCTCAAGTAAGATGCAACTCTGTTGAAGAAAACAAATCAATGATTCTATGGGCTGATACAATATGCAGCCAGGCTGTGAAATTTCCAAAAGCCTTGTGCTTATTTTCTGGCAAGCCAGGAAATTCGTGTTGTCCATTTAGTCATACTTCACAATGGATCAATAGGTTTAAGCTTTGCATTGGTTTCACTTGTGATGTGAAGCTGATATTCTCATAGATATTAAGGTACTTCCCTTTGCATGGTGGTCTTTCAGCAAGAAGACAGTAGGAAGCTACCAGGTCTCTGCTGTGAAAAACTTCCTGAAGTAATCCCAGTACAGTGACCAAAACCTAATTTTTACAAAAGGAGAAATTACCTGGACTGAATATTTTACTGGTATGATATTAAGGATAAAACAAGTAATGGAGTATTGACAGCTACCTGAGCTCCTTATGTGAAGTGTTATACTCCAAGTTTGGACCACAGCAGCAGCTAAGCAAGCACCATCCAAGGCAGTGTTGCACATGCTGTCAAACATTGCCTATCAGGTAGGATTCAATACTGGATACACATTGCTTTGTAGCTCCAAAAAGGAAACTACACCCAGGAAAGGAAACCATGTGAGGAAAGTTGGCTCTCTTAATATTGCGCTTTTTCTTAATCCAACTTAGGTATTCAGTTCACTTTAAATTCTAAGCATAATAACATCCCAAACCTGATGGAAAATTTACCAGAAACAATCAACTTTTTTCTGTTTGTTGCCTACAGATCTGTACTAGCTCAAGGTTGTGTGTTGAGTGAACTAGCCTTGGCTTGCTTGAAGTAGTTTCACAGGTTTCCTCTGGGGAACTTTGTTTTAAGTTTAAGCCAAAATCTGATTCATGCAAAGAGTTAAATCTAGTAGTTTGTTTGGTTTGGGGTTTTTTTCCCAAAAAGTAGAACAGAAATCTCAGGCACTTCTGCAGTGCCAAAGAAATTCTGATCTGGACAAAGCTTGCACAATTTTAAATCGCAGCAAGGCTTCAGAACTGGTTACAAATATCTGATGCAAAAAAGGCAAAAAAATCACTTGGTTCTAGAGTAAGAAAAGAAAGGGTCGTTTTGTTTTGCTGGGATTTTGGGGGCGTTTTTTGTAATTAACTGCTGAGAAATCAGCCTTGACACTATTCCCAGAGCTAGTGTTCCCCCCTCTCACAGATTAGCCTGGGTTGCTCTCAGTGGCTTCATAGAGCTTGTTCTTTTCAGCAAGACAACCTTTTCCACTAGTGTCAGAAAAAGTCTCCCCTTCTAGTCTCCCTGCAAAAACCTGTTTATATGCAGATTTATGCAGTCTACGGGTAATGTTTCAGGGAAAACTCAAGGTGGAAATTGTTGACTCTATATACGCTGTTCAATGTTCACCTGAAATGATGGTTGATCGATGCTATTCAATGCAAGTTGATAAGAGCTATTTATTTAGTACTTATTCTTTCCTTTTAGTTGGAGATTCACAGCAGTAATCATATTTTAAAATAAAACCAGTTTCATTTCAAAAGATTACTTTTCCAGAATTTATTCAAATTTACATGCTATAAGAAGGGTCGTACAAACTACTGCACTTTAGTCAATCCGCTAGAAGAAAACAAACATTTCCGGAAATTAAATACGACTTCTAGACACCACGAAAAAGAAACAAACAAAAAAACAGAGGAATCTGGAGAAGAGAGTAGTTTAAGTAGAGAATTGTGGAAGTCTTGAAACAAAACGCTATAGGCCATCTGCAGAGCATGTTAGCTGGAAAACTTTAGAGCACCTATTGAAGATTATTTTGAAAGCATTGGTAGGTCAAATATTCATCTACTGCTTATCCAAGATGCTCAAGAGAATAATTTTTTTTTTATTTGCTATCTTCTTTGAATTGGCCAACAGGCCTAGATGACCATAAGTGTAAAACTGCTTCTTCCAAAACATTACAGAGGAAGAGTTGGTTATTAACCAAATGCCGCAAAACTCCTTGTTGCAATCAGTATTTTCCTTTTATTTAAAAATTTTTTGTTTCCCATTGCTGAATAAGTAGAATACCTCTCCAGTGAAGCTTCAACTTTAGTCCTCTTATCCCTCAAATTAATGGAGGAAAGTTAAGTTTATTAATACACTGGAGCTTGTAACATTAGAAACATTTGCCTGTGTTTGCAGGTCCCCAAATGCACAGCCTCATTTGCTGCCCAATCAAACTCAGTAGTTGTAACAGTTACCTATGCAGGTCTTACTCTAGAGTTTAAAATTCCCCACCTACAATATATATAGTTAGTCTCAATAAATAAATGACTGGGACCATGCATTATATATCATTCAAATCCATGAGGACACAAATTATGTATAATACATTGGCTGTGTAATTTATTTATTAAGCAAAACGTGAATTTTCCATGGTTGTGTTTTGAGGCACAGTTTGTCACATACAGCTAAATGATGTATTCTTATTAGTCCCACTCAATTACCAAGTCATCCCTCTGTGCACTGTATATTTGTTAATGATAGTGCCACAACACTGCATCTACAATACCTGTGATTTTAGTGATTCATAACCACTCACTAAAACTGTGAAAATGATAAATTGACTGCTGTTGATTAAATGCCGCCAACAGTGTGTTTCATATGTGTTTGTTGCAGTTAGGAGTTAAAGAAACAGCATTGCTCCAATCATTTAAATATCTAATTAAGCAGAACCCTGTCTAGATAGAAAGAGCTGGTTGGAATGAAATATCATTAAAAGAAAAAAGAAAAAATAGTATAGCACTGGTTTTTGTCATGTATGTACATAAAGACTTTTCATCTCAATCCCACTGGTCATAAATATGTCATGAACAACACAAGACCAAAAGATAAAAATTAAAAAGGCTGAAGAACTTGGAGTGGAGTCCTCTAGATTCACTGTACAGCTGCACATGGTTGATTTGATGGCTTTAGCTGATACCCAAGATTAGCTTGAAACAACAGTGGACTCCAGTAACATTAAGGCAGCCCTTAATGACAGCCCTTAAGACTGCGGCAAACAGAGTGGAGAGGAGAGGATGGCAAGAAACTATATTCCAGTAAAGCAAATAGCACCTCTCAGTCTCCCACTGTAGGGAAAAATGTTTGCACATTTGTAGCAAAGGAATGGCAGAAGGAGGGGGAAAGATCTCTTTCAAACTTAGATTAATTATTTTTATTGCTTTGCTTAATGCTTTTTTTTTCTGCCTTTAGATTAGTCCTGTATAGAGTCCTGAAGCTGGAAGATGAGTGGAACAAGACCAAGAAAAGTGGATGTTTCTGTGCCAACAATTTGACTTCTAGCTGAGGATGCTGGAGTAGACAGAGAAATAAAAATAAAAACTTGCCAACTTATGTCATCTTATTAAGATGAATTGGAAGGGGCTTTTCTCCCCTCCCTCATTTTGAATTTGGAGGCAAGTGGATAGAGATCAGAGTAGATTAGAGATTTCTCTTTTTTCCTAACCATTCTCCACACAAGCAATGCTTCCATATTTCTGTACCTAAATAGTGACTTTCAGTTCAAATCACTTTGCACACTCTGCGGCCAGAAAACTGCCTGCTAATAGGAAAAGCAGGGGCAGGGAGAATATCTGGTGCAAAGCCTTCATCTTCTACTGTCCATTGTATGTTCTCTTAAACAGAAGAACCATACCATGTCCAAAACTGCTTCGCATTTTAAATCCACAAAGAACACATATATCCATTTTATTACAATTCAGGAGTGAAGGTCTAAGCCAATTCTGCCTAAATTTTAACTTGTGTCCTCAAGGATAGTAGACATGATGCTTATACCACAAAATCAAGTTTTGCAGCAGTGTCTTACTGTTATGGCAAGGATTGTTTTTTTCATTTTTCAGTAGGTATTCTTTTTCTACAGAAAATGTGTCCGTCCGCATGGCTTCCTGCTCCTATACCACTGGACTCCCAGTCAGAGTTTTGTAGAAGTCAGTACATTAGGAGCACAACAAAGATATTTGTCTTTCCTAGCAACTGCTTTTCACAAGGTGAACAAATATTGTGATAAAGAAAGCAGCTCCAGGCAATGCAGTGCTGACAGGGAGAAAATAGTTGTTGAGGCGGTTAACACTATGGTTAAAGTGACATGCCTAAATTAACAAAGAAAACAGGAGTAAAAGTTGTAACACGCATCAAGTAGAGTACCTCTGAAATTTAGACTAACACCCTATATTCAGAGCAACAAACCATCCAATCCTCTTGTTAGTCAAAGGGACTGTTAAAAATACTTTGCCCTTGAAACATTTTTTTTTTATCTGTAGAATTGAAAGTGTGTATTCCTCTTTACCCTGTACACTTATATGCCACAAAGACTAGAACAGTAAATACTGTTCTCTTAGAGAAATCTCAAGCTTTTCCCTCCAGTCCACTAAAGAGCAATATTGATAAATCAGTTACCTGAACCGTAGAAGTCAGAAATGAGACTTATCTATTCAGTCTCCACCCTTAGACATCCATGGGTAGCAGTGGTTTTATCCCAACACAGAAGAGTGGAATTTGTTGTTCCATGCTAAATTTCACATAGCAGCAAAGAAGTTGGACAGTATAAACTAGCTACAAAGTGCAGGAAAGCAGCAAGGCCCCCATTCCTTGGGATCCCTGCAACTCACCTGCTTAAAACAAGTAGTCCTATAGCTGACCGTGGTTTAGAAGAACCAAAGGACCAGTCTGGTTTTTAAGTTTATGGTTTGGCTACACGTGGTAATGCAGGCAGAGCAGCACTGACCTTACCACAGATTACTTTACTCTCTCAAGGAAAAAGAAGCCTCTGACAGAATCCCTTGGTTTTTTTAAGAAGAGGCTCTGTTTGTGAGTAAACATTAAAAAAAAACAACCTAGAACAAAAAATGGATAATAGCTAAAAGACTTTAAAATTATTGAAGGAAGGAAGGAAAATCATTTTAGTCCATGCTAAGTGTGGTCAGAGGCTTTTCCTGGCACAACATTTCCAGCCAACCTCCACCTGAAGCTCTGATCAGTTTGCAAAATATTAATGAGTAATTTCTTGGGCAGCACTGAATTCCCCAGTACTCCAGAAGGTAAGTCATCCCTGAGGACAGGCATGCAAAGTACCAGTGAGGAGTTGGCTACTCACTGTAGACTTTCAGAAGCCCTTGGAAAAGACCATGTCATATCAGAAGGGTAACCAACAAAACCAAGAACTCGAGGACATAACTCACAACTGCGAAAGAACCCCACTGTTAACTTATTCTGTGATCTGCCACAAACAGAGAGGAGCTTGACGGAAAGCACGGAAGTAGAAAAAAAAATTTTAAAAAGCAAATAAGCATCCAAGAAAACCCCAGGCATTTCTGGGCTAGGACAAGCTGGGGAGAATGTGCATGTGGGGACAGGTGGGTGGCAGTTCAAGTATACTGGTATGTACATGCACATCAGCCAATTGCCCATGGAGAGGGAAGAGAGAACAGAAAGCTCAGGGGTGCTAGAAAAGTTCCTGCTAGGGTTAATCTATTCTTCCAAGTGGTTTTTGCACAAGGAAGTATCCAAAGCACATCCCCCAACTTTACTGCAGCAGTAACTATCAAGCAGACTTAGGAAGAAAAGGCAAAATTTTCCCCAGGCCAGAGACTAGAGAGATAGGGAATTAATGTCTTTTCACTGTTTTTTTCCTGTGTTTACCCCAACCAGACCCTAAATGCAAACCCTGAGTCTTGCCACAATAAAAATAATATATCTATTATGCACCAATGGAAAGGAGAGCTGGAAGCATGGTTGTAAGTCTAAACTGGCGAGAAAGCAGTGTATAATATAAGTCTCCTGATTTTTCATGACATATTCACCATCCCAGCAATTAAATACTTTAAAAAGGCCAAATCTCATGTTATTTTGCATCTGAAAGCCTGCAGGAAAAGAATAAACAAAAAGCGTTGCATGGAAGTGCCACACATTAATACTTCAAACACAAAATTCTACACCATAACAGGATCCTATTGAAACTTACCTTTCAGACAAAGTGCCTAAACAGATCTTAGCTATAAATAATTGGGGGAGAAGGGAGTAAAACAACAATTTTGACAAAATAAAAACCCAAAGTATTAGGTGTCATAGAAAATGCACATGTCATTCTTCCATAAATAAAGTTGCTAAGCAGATTTACTGTGAAACAATTTACGCTGTGTTATGCAAATGGCAAAATTCTTAAGCCCACTCAGTTGTAAAGAACAAACCTGTGAAAAGAACCCATTTTTACCATCAGTCATACCATACATTTAGCAGGTGTCTATTTTATCCACAAGCCTTGCAAATATGCAAATAAATACACAAATTGCCAATTTTTTTAGCTATTGTAATAAAGTTTTTCTGTCCATTATTTTCTAAAAGAAATGAACAATTGCTTTATTAGACCTGGATGGATGTCCCCTTCCAATTTCTTTGTAATCAAACACAAACTTGGCAGTGAACCAAAACATTTACTCTTTAGAGAATGCAATGTTTTAGCTACTACTTAGCTACTCCTTCTGTAAAACACTCTTGTCAAGGACTCTATCACATCATGAAGTGTACTCATTATAGAGAATAAACTTCTCAGCTGGCCTTTTGCTTACCCACTGCACAAGCAACACTGAAAGGCACGTCAGAGAAGCACAGATATTGCTGGTTAGAACCCTGCTTTTGTTTGTGAGTATGAAAGCAGATAAGAAGTGTTAAATGAGCGGGGTGGCTACAAGTTACTCCTTGCATGGCATGTCTGTGAGTCACATGATAGCTTTCAATATCTATGATCAGCCATTACTGCTAAATATATGCTTCCCCACATTTTCCAATATTAGCTCTTCTTCCTTCATCAAAAGGGAAAATCTGAAAGTTTTCCATCCCCCCAAGTTTCAAGTAGTCATAACAGGAAGATCAATCCACCTCTCAGTTCATTCCTGCTTCAGGCCCAGTATTTATTTTCTGTGCACATCCACAGGAGTAGAAACATCAAGTGTTCAAATGCCTCTGAAAAGGGTGACTGCAGTCATAACTCGACTGGTTTGAAGCCAATGCAAGCATAAGAAATTATTCTTCCATACTTGCTTGGTCTACATGGTGGTGTCCAAAAACAAGGATGGATCGAAGGCAGGCAGAAGATGCATTGCTGACTCAATGAGAAATAAAATGCCAACAGTTCAATTGGTCATGCTGTCATCACACATCTTTGATATTAATATTTGAATTCAAACCCAGCACATATTCTTCTACCTACCCAGACCATGCAAATGAAGAAACCAGGCAGCACAGAGACACAGACATAAGGTGCTCCTCTGATTCCCCATCAGCATCTGACTGGGACACACCCACAGGGGCACTGGGTTTGCACATGCAAATCAGTGTACCTGCTAAGCAAAGTCAAACAACATCCAAACAGTAAAAGCAATCTACTCTGGTTTTGCTTTGAAGTTTCAAGACTAAAAAAGCCAGAAGAAATTTCTTTCCACTGGGTTTTTTTTCTTCCATTCTCATGGCTGTCCTCTATCATTCTCTATTGTTGCTCAGCCTCTGTGATCTGACCTGTGAATGAAGTTTCCCCTTGCAAAACTGTAGCAAATGATTACCCAAGGTACTGTTATAAATTCAGTCTTTCAATCAAGACTTTGCATGGTTGCTAGTGCTAGATCATTTACTTAAGAGAGTTCGTTTTTTAAGTTAAGTATTTCCTGAAACTTTTATGGATGTTACATTTCTAATCTTTTTCATTATTTTCCACTGATCACTAAGAGTGATTGGCTGGCAGACTGTCTCAATCAGCCTGAGCAAGGATTTGCACAGTACTGTATTTCCAAAAAAAGTGCAGTGAATGTGCAAGGCTCTATCCTCACTGGATGCCCTAATTAGTCTGCCTGATTGGATCTTGTCTTCCATTTCCAAGCTGTTCACTAGCAGCAAAGGTGTCACTCAGTTTCAGACTGCCTTCAAGTAAAAGAAAAACTTCAACATGTATGAGAAAGAACAGTACCAACAGAAAGTGGGACATACAAATGAATAAATATGTCAATTCTTAATAAATAAATACAAGATTCCTGTTTTATTTCTGACTTACTTTTGCCCCCGTTTACTGTGTACATGGAAGTAAAGTTACTGTCTCAATTTTTCAAACTATAATTCATTTGTGGTTTTGGAGCTCTTGTGGCAACTCAGGCCCACATAGCTGATCACTCACTTCACCCAGGAGGGATGGGAGAGAGAATTGGAAGTATAAAAGTGAGGAAACTAGGTACAGCAAATGCCACTCATGTAAGCAAACCAATACCAGGAATTCATTCACCCACTTCCCATGGGCAGGCAGGTGTTCAGCCATGTCCAGAAAAGCAGGACTCCATCACCCGTAACGGTGACATGGGAAGACAAATGCCAGCACTCTGAACATCCCTCCTTTCCTCCTTCTTCCCCTCAATCTATGCTGAGCACCATGCCATTGGTGTGGAATGTCCCTTGGGTCAACTGGGGTCAGCTGTCCCAGCTGTGTCCCCTCTCAGCTCCTTGTGCACTCCCAGTCTCCTCTCTGGTGGGGTGGGATGAGGAGCAGAAAAGGCTGTGACTCTTTGTCAGTTCTGCTCTATAATAATGAAAACACCCCTTGGTCATCAGCAACATTTCCAGCTCAAATCCAAACCACAGCCCCATACCAGCTACCGTGAAAAAAATTTACCCCAGCCCAAACCAGCACAGGAGCCAAAAGGCTCCATTATCAAATTCTAAACTACAACACAAACGAAAACTTACCGTGATTATTGCAGAAGAGGTATGAACAAATGTTATAAAGGAAGAGAGCAGTGAAGTGGAAACCATTTGAGAAGAATCAATACAGATTAGAAACTGATTTACCCCTCAAAATTTTGTTGAGCTGCTTGGGTGCTGGATGGGTGGTATTACCTACATCTTTACATTTAAAATGTATTTAAGGGTATTTTCAGTTAACATGGCATGCCTATTTAAACAATGTGTTCACTTATTGTATTGCAAAGTATTTGTTGTAATTTCTCTATATTTAAATAAAATGATGTTTGCATTCAGTGCTTGAGCTTACATAAATTTCTAATGGAAACAAAGAAGAAGAAAGAAAGATTATTGATGTAATGCCTTTAAGGAATTCCTGGTAACAGAGATACTAACCTTCCTATTTACAGATACTTTCAGGTTTCATCAGTTTTTTTTCCAGAAAAAAAGCTTTAAATCATTACAGAGGTATTTAGCCTTCCAATTTTCTCAGTCTAAAGTACAGGTAATATCTCATTAAAATTAAAAACATAAACCTAAACAAACAAAATCTCATACATTTCTAGTGTGACTGCTTCCAACACATGCAAAGTTGTAAAAGGAGTCTGTCATTTATAAAAGGGAGTAGGCTTCACTTCTAATGCAAGAAGTAAACTTCGATTTCAGGGGAAATTTACCCTGAGACAACTGTATTAGTCAATACATAAAATAATGACACTTCCTAGGGAGTAAGGGAATTAGAGATTAGTGATGTATCACAGGCTGCCAGAATTAGAAACACAGGGGCTAGGAGAAATTTTATTCTAAGCAATAAGTTCAACTAACCTGGAAATTCTCTTTCTCTCCCTCTAAAAAAAATATGTTGACTGGAGCCATATGGAGCAGACTTAGCCAAATAGGGACACAAAAGAACTAGAGAAACCTCAGGACAGTTCATTGCAGGCCTCCATTAAATAAAAAAAGTGTAAAGAATAACTAATACTTTGTTTTCTTTTCACAGTAGTTTTAGAGAGATTAAGGTTTTTTCCTGGTTTCCGAGCCTTTGCAAGTCACTTTTTGATCATTCTTTCTCAGTGCAAGAGCTAAAATGCTTTTCTTCAAAATCCGAAAGTTGAGAGGGTCACCCATAATCTGATTCCAGAAGCTGTAGATTTGAGGGTCACAGAAAGGTTGCTACTTTTCCCCTTGGAAGACTACAAAACCCCAAATATTGAGGACTCCGTAAGCCCCACAATACGGTCATTCCAAACCAAACAGATGCAGGTGTTAAACAGTACAGCAGCTGTTATATATTCAAATAACTTTCTGATATCCCAAATGAACAAAATGTAGGGGGACACAGAAACTCCAACCATCATTCTCCAATGTATGTTGAACATGAATAATAACAAGGCTCTCTGAGAATCTCAAATCACAGTTACATTTCAGTGCTTTTGTTCTTATTTTTCCACAGTTCTAAGTACGTAAGTTCTTGCTGCCAGAATAGACCTATGACTTAACGTACTATAAAGTTATGCTTTGAATCCATTTTTGGCACTCTTCCATGCACTTCTTGCTCTGTTTCTTTAAATAAGAAGCACGTTAATTACTAGGATGCATTCCAAGCAAACACACTATTTTGAGCATTGCTGCCTTCTCAATAGCAGATTTCAATCCACATTTCAGCTGCAATCTACAGAAATCCATCACAAATCTGAAATTTCAGAAAATCCAAAGTCTACCAAATCCAATTTCGGGTACATGGGACATGAAACCAAAGTATTTTCACTGTGCAAGCTGTTATAAATTTCTGTCCTTTGTAGGTGAAATCAGGATCTGGACCACTGAATTTATTTTCCCCATTTGTCTCTTGTGAAAACCAGTTCTGTGTAGGTGTCCACAGCAGAGACTAATCCGTTCAGATTCAGTTGTTTGAGCTACTTTGCATCAGTTTAGGTAAATAGCAGCGTGCCTTCCATTTTTATTTTCTCAGACATTTTCTTTCTTCTTAGAGAAAGCTTAAAAAAAAAAAAAAAGTGCTTTCTTCGTGAATCTTCGGCCTTACGTAGTGGCCTGTCCTCCCAGTGTCCTTCCCCAGGCCCCGAGTCATGCATCACTCATCTTGTCACATTGAACTCCAGATGCTCCTACCCTAGAGAATGCTCTGACTCTGGCAATTTTTCTTCATTCTCACTAACAATTTGGTAATGAAATATTGATTTTTAGTTAGATTCATATTGATGCTATTAGGTTTGCATTGATAAATCATGCTGGCCTCCTGTCTGAGAGGCTAGAAAGTGCTACACTGAACCCTGGAGATTACAATCAACTCATTGATGTGTTAATTTGATGGATTTTTTCGTTCTCTTAGAAGAAGTAGGAGGGGTAGGGGAAGATTTTTCAGTACTGCTGTTGTAAAGTTTTCACAGCGAAATCGGGGACAGTAATTGTGGGTTTTTCTATGTGCATTTGCTTTAAAAGTATCTTTCTGCCTGTTTGTCCAGAACATAAAAAGAAAGGAGGGGGAGAAGGACTCTGGGGTTGAGAGGATATGACACACCTTGTAAACAGAGCTCCAGACTCCCACATGGAGTGGAAAAAATAGGAACAGTTAAATCCCAATTAAACCCTTCAGAGGTCGTACTCAAAAAACATTTCCTTCTGCTAAACAGGTCTTCATGTAGAGCTAAATCCCAGGTGAAGTGAAAATATTGTGGACATGGGAACCCCCTCTGCTGGCCCTGTTCTACCACGAGCTGCAGCAGTCGGATAGTTTCCCCCTCCTCTCTCCAGTGAAGTGCCACTTAGCAAACGTCCACATGCATCTGCAGCCTATTTAAAGCAGCCCCTAGCTTTGATTTATGGTACTGTGCAAATGTAATGCCTGTCATTAAGGGACAATACATGCCAAACCAAAGGATTATGTCGTGATTTCCTTCAAAGGCACAGGGTTTCAACGGGGTGCAGCAGCCACTAGAGCACAGGAGGAAAGGCTTTTAGAGAACACTTAAGTCAAATTTAGCTGTATCATTATTTTGTGAAACAAAACCATTTCACTTTTAGTGATTCTTTACTTATTTTCCCCAAAAGGTTATCATCCCCCCTTCATGTGCATCCCCCACCATGACCCACAGCACCAAGGGACAGTAAAAAAAGCCTGTTCATCCTGTAAGCTTCATTAATGAAAACATCTTCCCCAAAGAAATAACTTCTCAAGTCCTTAAGCCAGATGCATTTTACTTTATTTTTTTTTTAAGCTTTCCCACCCTGTCTTTTCCTGTCCTTTTAAGAACATCAGTGATCAGCATGCCAGGTCAATGACATCTTAACTGAGTTTGAACCTTGTACAGCCTATGGTTGACCAAGAGAGTTACCAAAAGAGTCTCAGTGAAAGACATTGCAGCTACCTTTGATTAAGAATTATTGTATGGAGCTGGGGGGAGCAGAGGGTGTGTGAAAGAATCTCCATTATCAACTCTTCCTGCCCTTCCAAGAGGCTTCTCTCCTCCATCCAAGGTTGAACTACTGAAAATAATAATGCCACTTCACATAGGACAGTTTATTATTATCTTAGGTGCTCTGTTTTGGTGCCAGTTGAAAGAAGGAAGGGAAAATTTGACAATAATTAAAAACAAAGCTTTTTATGCCATATGGAAATGGGAACTTTTTTGCTGGAACTTGCTTAAATAAACCACTTATGTACTAAGGCATTTTCTAATTAGCTCCATTTCAAGGCTCTCTCCCCACCTCCCTCTCCTTCTTCACCCTCCTAGATGAAAGCATACAAAGAGTCCTGTCCTAAAGAAATATGTCCTAGTACATAAGGAGGCAATCATCTGTACCTTCAAAAGATGATGTCAATGATGAAACTGTTAGTTAAATTCCGTTGTACTATTGACATCTTAATGCCACAAACCCAGCTGGTACGAGATCAGTAACGTAAACAGTCGAGTTCAAATTAATCTCTTTGAACCTTGCTGCCGAGCTGAAACCTCTGTTTGACAGTCTAAACTGCCAACTTCATCTTCTTCTCTCAGTTATACAGTAGGCTAAACATGAAAAAAAGCACCCTGTTAATGTGAAAAGGTTTTGCATGTAGCAAGGAAATTTAAGCTCTGGCAACCATTTCAAGCACAGCTCTTACTCTTTGCGCGCATGTAGTATTTTGCATTCCCACATATGCTGTTAAACAATTTACTCATTTATTTAGATTTTTACAGCACTTATCCCATGCTCCAAGTGCTTTTAGAAATATTTAAACATTCAGTGCAACACTTAACATTTAAATTTACAATTCAGTTAAGAATACTTAGGTTATGGTAGAACAACCAAATTTAAAACTAATTTACTCTACCGGAGCACCCTCACAGCAAACCCACAGGGAGTTAAAGCTATCATCCCAGCTCCATCCCACATGTCTGCCTGAAAAAAAACTGAGGAAGAAAGGAACAAGGAAAGGAACAGCAAGCCTCTCTGCTGCTGTACCTCAAACCAATACAGACTCTGGAAGGGGAAAGGAACTACATTCCAGAATCAGAAACCCATTAAGAAAGTGCCCTGCCAGCTACTCTATTCCTTTAAAAGCCAATTCCAGCCATTCCGTCAATGGCTTACCACATCCCAAACTACTTCATTGTGAGTTACAAATCTGTGTCTGCTGAAGTTCACATCAGCTCTCTCCTGTGAGCGCAAGGCCGCTCAGGGTTTGTACCCACAGCCCAGCTACCACGGCTACGCAAGTTACCAGAGATCAGTTGAACCCAGATAACTCTCTCTGAGTGCCCTTATAGCCCGTCATAAATACGAGGTAATTCAATTTAGCCTGCAATGAAAATAGATTAAGCTAAGTCAAATCACCTTACATTTGTCAAAGGCGAGGAGGACACATGCGACTGTTTCTGCAGCTTAGCTGATGCATGGTAACCCGTTAAACTGCAGTAACTCAATTGCAGGCCTGAGCCCTAACCCGCAGTCATTCAGAGGGGCTGAACCGCTTGACATGAAGCATGTCACTTTTCAGCAGGTTTTTTTCACTAACCTTAACAATTCCAAGTGCCCATAGCATGAGCACAAGTCCTGCCCCATGGCTTCACTGAAGACTGACTTAACCAGGTGTGGAAATGCCTGCACCGGACTGCGCATTTGAATTAAACTTGAAGTTTTTAAGTCTTCTCCCCTTATGACTGAAATGCTCCCACTGCCAATTTAAGAAACTTTCCTGGTCTGCAGGACTCAAAGATCTAAATGAAAAGCTTTTGAGAGAGCACAGGATTTATTTAAAGTTGAGCTGCAATTGCACTATTACAAGGACAAGAATTACAGGAATAGTGGGAAGAAAGGGGGGGAATAAGATTAAGGGCTAAGATCTAGAAATTGCATTTTTTTCTAATTATGTAATATTTGTTGATATTTTCATTGACTGGATGACTAGGAAGAGCATAGGTGTCTTGGGATCTCTATGTCCTACATGATAAAGAGCAGCACGTATATAAATATACACGTACCTACATCATTATAAGTAGTAAATGATTTTCTGATTATTATTTATTTTCCTTATTACTTATATATCAGATTTCCTCAAAATTTCTTAAATACTCTTGATCCAATTTACGGAGTTTTTAATGTCAGCCCTAATGCTCTAATATGAGGTTTCTTCCACAGAGTTTGGAGACAAAATCCATCATAAAACAGCCTCTAGAAATCTTGGGACATTTCACACTTGATCTTCACAATTTCCATACTTTGGACCTTCTGCACACAGCTCTTCTTCTTTGATCATCTGCTATTTTCACCTTGCAAAGCTCCAGCTAACCTTGCTTTCAATTTTGTTTTTAGGTTAAGTCANCCCCGACCCTGGCCACCAGAAGAGTTCCACTCTTTTTGTACAGATTTCAGCTCCACTCTTTTTGTACAGATTTCAGCCACAACCATGGTGGCTTTTCAGTGCATGCAGAAGTTCACTTTGCTCAGGAATGGAAATCTCACAAACTGTGGCAAATCTTGGCCATACTGTGGCACACAATAGGACAAGTAAGAAGGGCTTTAAACTGAAAAAGCATAGGTTTGGATTAGATCCTAGGAACAAATTCCTCATTGTGAGGGTGGTGAGGCACTGGAACAGGTTGCTCAGAGAAGTTGTGGATGTCCCATCCCTGCCAGTGTTCAAGACTAAGCTGGATGGGGCTCGGAGGAACCTGATCCAGCGGCAGATATCCCTGTCTATGGCAGAGGTGTTGGAACAGGATGGTATTTCAGGTTCTTGCAGCCCAAACCATTCTATGATTCTGTGTGTTTAGTTAACAAAGCCTGAGGGACCCTTTAGGGAGATAAAGGAAATGAAACCATCTGTACCAGTAAGCTTTTAGTGAGTTTAGTCTGAACAGAGGATGAGATCCAAGGCCCCTCTCCAGAAACTGCAGCAGGGAGCAATGTTTTTCTACCAGCTCAGCTCCCACCTCCTTCCACGAGGCCATCCTGTCTCCGAGGGGAGAGCAGGGACCAAGGGTGACCAATGGAGGCACTAGGATCACCTCTTTCCAGGAGATATCTTGCTGCACAGGCTCATGTGGCTGGCCTTCCCCTGACCCTTCCCCTCCCCGACCGTGCTCCACAATTAGATTTCATTAAAAGACAAAACCTCTCTTCCTCCTTCTCACTGTAGGGGTCCTGAGGGGGGGGAAGGGATAGAAACATCATCTACATGGAAAATCATTTCCTGCTTGCCAGCGTATCTGAAATTGATGCAGCCAACAGCATTCCTTGTGAATGTTAAATTAATTTGGAAAGTCTTCATGTATTGTTCCTTACCATGAAAAGCACTCAACACTTCTCACTGGCTCTCTGCCCTGCCTAGGAACAGGGAGGGAAGTTTAACAGGCCACAGCAAAAAATGTTCATGAGGCTGCAGCATGTGGCTTAGTATGAGAGCTGGGAAATTCCTATCCCCCAAAATGTTGGGCAGTAACGACAGCTTGTCTCAAATGCAGAGAATTCAGAATTTATTAATGCTGCTTCACCAGCTGTGAAAGGGAGATGGAATTGTCTTTAAAGGAAAATAAAGGTAAATAATTACATTCTTTTGGCCTCACACTTGCTTAAAGCTTGCTTAGAGGTTTGTTACCTAAAAGCCCTCTGGACTAAAAACTGTATAGGTATGGAAAACAGTATTATCAAAATGTCAAAAGAATCTAGAAATATTTAAAATACTTAATAAATCTTCTGATTAGTTTGAACTGTGCATGGGAAATTGTACCGGGTTTGCTTAAATGCTATAAGGAAGCAAGAAGGATTCAAATTAAATTCTGGAGAGCAGGTTTGTTTCTTTGTTCTTTAAAAAACCACTATATTGTCAAAATTTGATTCTATATTATATTTAATTTTCCATTGCTGCTTTACCTCACTCTAGATGCCTCCAAGTGTAGCCAGTTTCTCTTCCAGTGCCTCTCAACTATTAGCTCTATTTATATTTTTTGTTATTGAACTTGCTCACGCTTTCCACCTGCCTTATATTTCGGAGGATGAGGTTACATATTAAACCATTCTGTCTTTTACCTGTCTAGTAATTTTGACTTTTTTTCTTTCCTTCTCAGAATGGATTTTCTTGTTATTAAATCCATGTTCCACATCAGCCTGCTAAGTTGAAGATTGACCTTTAATTTCATTTTGCTTTTAGGCTTCCATTTCCTTCCCTAAAAACTATTTATGGTATTTCATTTCTAATTAGAAGTAAGTCTTAGTAGCAAAAAATCTCTAACCTTTCTAACCTCCGAAGCATTTGGATCCAGGGGTTTGGGCAGCCACAGCCAGGGTGACCAGCTGTGGAAGCTGGATCTGGACACAAGCTGGGATTTCGGTTGCCTGAAGGTCACAACTTCAGGAACCAGCATTTCCATGAAAGTCATTATTTAGAGAGAGCTCAGCTATTTTATTTTAAAGAGCTTACAGTACACTAACAAGAAGAGTACAAGTCTGGTTTTCCCAGCAATTACTGAATTCCCATGCAAGAGAGAAAGGTCTCTTAGTTCACCCACTTAGGAACTAGAGTATTGCCTCATAAAACAGACCAGAACTCCCCTGTTATTGCTCAACTCATTCGCTGAAGTTTAATTATGAGATATCATGAAAAGAAGACTTTTAAAAGCCCATTTTTCAAAACTGCCCTCAATAGCACTCATAAGAGACCAGATTAGAGACAAAACAAAATGGCTGAAACAGCGTTATCTCCTTTATTCCGCAGAATGTGAAAGTCTCCTTCTAGGTGAGGGACTGTGTTAGAAAGCCAGAGGATTGGCAGAGCTGCATTAACCTTCACCTCCAGACAATGTGTGCTGCCTAACCAATTCTAAAACACTAGAACAGTTAGAGTAGGAGGTGGCTTCTCCTTCCTGACCTCAAAATTTCTTCCACATCTGCTGAAATGCTACAGCACGTATTAAAAGGTACATGTTTAATATGTTCAACATCCTAAATAATCTTTCTCTCTCTTCCCTCCCCCACTTTGTACCCCCATATGCATGTGCCTGCTCCAGAGGCACTAGTGGACTTGATGACTTTTCCAACCTGTGTTTCAGATGATAATGTGGGTAGCTGTTTTTCCAAACAGGGGGTTTTCAATTCCTGCCTTGCAAAAAGAGCTTGTGCCCATCACAGACCGAGGAACAAAGCCAAAACGATTGCTCTTCAGTATTTCTATTTGAGACTTTTTAGGACTAATTTTACCTCACAGCTCTATCTGAAAATCAACTCCTTTTTTGCCAGAGACAGTGAGAAGTAATTCGTACTCCAAATGGTTCCCTGGCAGGCAGGGCAGACTAAAGCCAGGAGTAAAGTAGTATCTCCATTTGATAGTGAGAAGACACAGAACAATTAAATGGCTTGCCTAGGAGAGGACCAAGAAATAAACCACTCCCTCAAAGGTCCAGCTTTTAGGGTGAAGCTTTATTATCCATATTTGCCAACAAAAGCATGATAGTATTGGCATTTAAGTGAGGAGGTAGGGGGACGGAAAGGCCTAATCTGAATAACCCAGTCCTACAGACAAATTAGTAATGATAGATAAAAAAGAAGCATGCTCTCCTGCTTTTCTTTCCCAGCTCCACAATAAGGATGTCCAAACTGGCTTTATTCAGTCCAGGTGACCAGGAAAGCTGGAAAACATGGATTTTAATAGCACACACTATCAGGTATATAGATCAATCACAGGGACATAGAGAGACATATTGATGGCTCTGTAGATTAATAAACTGAAGGTTACTTGCCATTAGAGATGAGGGAAAGGCTACTTAGGCGGCCTTCCTAAGCAAAGACACTTTAGCAGCCATATTGATTTCCTGCAAACACCTCAGCAGCAGCAACAATTTTGCTTCACCAGGGAGGGCCTGACCTTCAGCCCAAGGTTTGCCTTCCCGGAGCATCCTGTATAACCCCAAATAATGATACATGAGAACAGAAAGAAACAAGAAGGATCTTAACAGGCCCCAAATGGGTTTCAGAAAACCCAGAGGGTTTCAGAAAAGGGCTTCTCACACGTACGTTGCCAGCCTCTGCTTAAAACCAACAATTCAATATACTGCATTTGCCTCAGCATGCAAATGCTCAGGTAAATCTCAGAGAAAGTAACCATTCTCAGGGCTCTGGAATGTCACTCATATCCCTGGAAAATCAGTACAGCAAGCACTGAATTTCTCTATTCTTTCTTTTATAGTTAAATTGCAAGAAAAATGCGGGAAAGGTTTGTACAAAATCATTAGTTAAAGGGGAAAAGCATTTTCCATCTTCTGTGTCAATAGAGAACTAATCCTGGCTGTTGTTGTTGTTGTTACTATTATTATCATTATTATTATTATTATTATTATTATTATTATTATTATTAATGCACCATCTTTTTTCAGCTTGCCCTTTGTTGTTTGACTGTCCCAGAAACTTTATTCCTTACCAACTTCTGGAATAAACTTTAGTTAATGAGCTTTTTGGGATGTATCACATGTTAGATGAAAGACCAGAGAGATCAGGTATGTCTGATCAAGTTAAAGAGTACAGCAAGGGAGTACCTGTGACTATTACATGCAAAATCCACATCCAATCACTCCTTCCCATTGGTAGACCTGGTCATGGACAAAACCATGCTCACAGATAAACAGAGAGGATATTTGACATCATAGCTAGCAGCTGAATGAAAATAAATGCAAACTAACCAGAAATCCCAAAAATTCTGCCTAGCAGGTCTATTCCATGAAGGTGAGGTGGATAGTTTTTAAGCATTTTCAAAGAGAAGAATCGACCACCGTTGTTTATATTTTCCATCCATGTTGGCCTTGTATTGGATCATCTGTCCCAGGTAGATTTTTTAAGCAGAGTTTGCTGCAGAGGCAAGGTAGAGATTGAGAGATTTCTTTGTACCCAAGTCATACCCCTTTAAACGAGATTTCAGCATGGCCTCCTGGACATGTAATGCCTTTGTGTTTCCTTTGTGTGTGAATCAGGTGGAGGTCCATAAGCCATATCAACTGGATTGCAATTTTCTAGTAATTACCAATAGGCAACCTCTCCCTTTGTGCATACCTGCTGGGAAAAATAGTATTTATCTGTATAACCTCTATCCCACATTTTAAAATGTTGCCACTTATTCAGATTAGATCTTACTGTCATTGTTTCTAGAAGCTATCAGGCCTTGTTGGGGAAGTAGTTATCTTGCTTTTCCAGTCTATTCTTTGTGCTAGAGATAGGGTTTTGTGGAGTTGCAAATGAGAATTTTAAAAAAAATAAAATTCATCAGTCCATCAGGATATTACGAAACTAGCTAATAGGTGACACAAATAAGATGCATTGCTTTAGCAAATGAATAGAAAACAAACAAAGGAAATGCTTATCTTCCTGTTTTAATATGTTAGTTCACTTTTTTCTAATATTTAAAATCTGACCACCTGCAAAAGATTATGAGGAGCCTCTGTGGATTTGCAGGAATGCTTGCAGTACTCGGAATAAATGAGATACTCTCACCAGCACACACTACTCCCTGTCATTCTGCATGCTAACAGCGAGAGACAGGGCCATCAGCAATGCAATTGTTATTATTTGGTAAAGGCTGGTGGTGACTTATGAGTTTCAGAATGCAGCTTCCTCATTTGTTTAATGTCGAGAGATTACAGTCTCCATTTACTATGGTTTTATAACATGCAGGTGGGAAAAATCTCTTTTCCGAAAGCCTGTCAGTAACCGGTGCCAATGCTGAAATATTCCTGCTTGATTCTTGCAAATGAATCTGTGCCGTGTTTGGGTAGAGCACAAGATCCAGATCCCGTAACCAGTGCCTGCTGCCAGCTGCTGCCATGGGCTCAGAGGCAGTGCTCATGGACAGGGCGCACTGGCCACAGACAGTGGGACAGGAGCCAGGCTGAGATCAGCCCCTGGGAGCTGCTGGGGTGCAGCCGGAGCTGGGTGGAGGTGGCTGGGTGAGCAGTAGGACTGCTGCACTCTCAGCTCTCCAGCACGACTCCTGGCCCTGGTGTCTTCCTGTCTTGGCTTCCCCACCACTGAGCAGGACAAATAGAGTATTTCCTGATATTGGAGGGGTCTTGCATGGAAGAACTCCCATGTCCTGGAGAAGAGATTCATCCGTACACTTTTAAAAGGCTGGGGAGGATTTTATGGACATCAAAACAGTGGGTGTGAATTGCAAGGTACTTGAGGCATGGGCCCTTCCAGCATCTTTCCCCTGGATAACTCCAGCCTGATGACAGCATGGATGGCTTCACGACTGTCTCTGTTCCACTCACTCATGCAGTGCCAGCCTCATCCTCCAGGCTGCCAAAACCAAGGCTTTGTTTTGGGGATTCAGGCTGAGCTGTGTCTTCATGCTTCAGCTCTACATCGCTTCAGACCAAACCCAGTCTGTTGAGCAGGTTGGCAATGCCAAAGCTGTTTGTCAGAGGGCAATGGTGGGCAGGCAGAGCTCTGCCATGAAAGATGTCATCTCATGCTCCTTGCCTACCTCCTTTTACTGTTTCAAGAAGCAGAGCTGGCAGCACAGCGGTGTCTGTGCTGCAGCATGGAAGTGGGAAACAGGATGGGGCACTAACAGGATTTCTATTAGTGGACATTAAACACGGAAAGTTAGTTAGGCAGGACAAATTTCAGGCACGAAAAAGGCCACACTGAAGGAGCTTCTTTCCTTCTCCCTGGGAAGAGAGAAATAGGACATTCCCACCAGCAGTAAAAGCTCAGCGCAGGCATGGTTCATTCCCATGTTGAATGGGTCCCCACAAACATTTGCAGCGTGTGGGTAGACACAGGTAAAGATGCTTAACAGAGGTGCCGGGAAGACATGTGACAAGGATGATTAGGGGAGTCTAACCCTGCCCTGCAGACTGATGGGTGAAAATGGACTTTGTACTGAACAGGCCCCAGCCAAGGGATCACTGGTTGTGTTTGAATTGTTTGAATAGGATATAGAAAGGGCGAGTTTGGGGTTAAATTCAAAAGTTTTCAAAACAACGATTCAAGTAGAATTCTCACTCAAGAAAAAGAAAACTGAAGTGGGTGAGTTGATAGCAAGGCTGTATGCTTGGTGCCATCATCCTTTTCCTCGTTCATATTTGCTGTTAATAATAATGGTACCAATGTGAAATATATGCTCTTAGCACTGCTTTGAAATAGTGACTGCTGTGAGTTCCTGATTTAACGTGAATGTAAGTACGTAGGCATAAGCATGTCTTGTTTAGGGAACTTTCTTCTTTTGAGATGTGCTTGTGTTGTCCAGCTTTGCATCATCACAACATCTGCCACAGCATGAAATCAGAATGACAGAGGGTCCAGCCTGAAAGACTCTGGGTCAGCTTAGTGAAAAAGTCTCCATGATAGGGCAGGGGGCCCAAGCCAAAGCAATCTGATTCCCCTAAGCCCTGTACTCCAGTGAAACTGTGATCCAGGTGTTGCAGCTGTAGCTGATCCCAATTTAAAACATCAGTTGAGGTTAATCTTAGTCACATTAGCATTCAGATTCTAAATACAGGCTTTCATTTGGCCCTCCTCATCAGAGTCTAAAGACACAGTGTATTTAGCATGGTTTTCCTCAGCTGTATAGACAAGGGAAATGCTATTTCATCCCTTTCTTCCAGGCAGGGAGTTGGTGCATGCTTCCATAGAGAGTTTATCCAGTGTAATACAGGTAGTTTGTAATACGACAAGGAGCTCTCCTGAGTTTTATATTTATTTACATTACATTTCTCCCCCTGTAGGTATGAGAAGGATCAAAAGCCATATTCAGATTTCACACCCTTGGCTCAGTTCCAAACAAGCCTGCAGAACACAGTAGTTTCACCCAACAAGAGCTTCCATTTTTGCCTTTACTTTTAATACTGAATCTTCTTTCCCACTGCTGCTTACAAAGGCTGCAGTGCTGATCTAACCTGCAGGTAAAAGATGAAAGAAAAGTTAATAAGTTGGTGAGGGATTTAGTGCTCTACCTCCCAGACCTTGTTAGCAGGTGTCAGCCTGCACTTTTGGACACAGGTGATGACCTTCATTTAGTCATGAATTACGTGTTTGGGGAAACTGGAGTCTATCATAGTCAGCCCTGAGATAGGAAGAACAAAAAACTGTTTTACTTGCATGCCAGATCAGGAGATCTCCCTACTAATTTTAAGATCTTCTGAGCCAAGGATAGTTTACTTGTCCCTTAGAAAAACAGTGGGGTTTGTTTGAAAAAAACACAAAGAACGAAAGAAAGCATGGCTTAACATACTTCCTTTATAAGTTAGGTTGAAACAGACAGGTCATCTATCCCTTCTCCCATATAGCGAATTCTGCACTGTGTGTTTAATTATATCTCACATTTATTTAAGACTTTATGTCCAAAGATATCCTAAGTTAAAGCAGAAAAATTACTTCACCCATCACTGAAATTCAGTCACCTCTGGGATGAAGAATGGCAGTCAAGAGAACAGCTAGAACATAGTGACCTTGGCCAAAAACTCATGTGCAGAAATTTGCTACCACCAAAAGTGCCATGGGACCCAGCTTTGAAAAATTTTCCCACAGTAAATTAAATGAAAGTCTATTTATCTGCTTCAGCAAAATGAAATGTTGAGTTCACTTAGCCGAGCCTCAATCTCTCATTTTAGAGGCTCTGGACATTTTAAGCATAACGCAGAAAAGACCATACTCTTGCACTTACAGCTTATAGCAATAATATTTAAAAGTTGCAATGAAAGAGTGACCAAATAGGACTTTGAATTTCTCAAGAACTTGAGTTCTCCAAAACCACAAGGTGGTGGCAAATTCAGAGCTTAGATTCTCCCTATTGCTTTTGCTGATCCATACCCTATCAACAATAAAAAAAAAAAAAAATCACTTTCATCAGCACTGGGACAGAGACTTACATTTATGTGGGACAAGATATCAATACACATAGCAAACATGCTAATTCAATGCTATTCCAGTGGAGTGTTATCCACCACACCAAATGATCAATTTGCAAAGTTACTTAAGCACTTATGTGCATATAAGATTCTCCTCAGCAAAAGGTTCTCTTGTTTCAATAAGTTTGAGATGGAGAAGAAACACGACACGGTTCTTTTGAGCATATTTAGCAGAAGTACAGATAATAGGCACTGTGACATTACTGGGTTTTGTTACAAACACCAGATTTTTTTTCCTTAGATCTTTTCAGGCCCTGGAAAGACAAAGTTTCATTGGAAAAGCAGATTTAATACGTGATTTGAGGGTAATCACTATTCCCTCATAATATGCAAAGGGCAATTTTGGGTTGTGAGGTAGTCCGTGGGTCATGTGAATTTAATTGTCATATCCAGAGACTTATGCCACATTAAGTATATCCCTAGTGGAACAGCAGAGTTGTAAATCTGTGAGATAGATATATATGTATATGCACAATATTTTTTAACAGAGCTATGGGAATAGTCCATTACCTATAAAATAAGGAAACAACGTTAAATATGCCAAATCAATTTCCTCATGAAACCAGCAACAAATACTTAGCTAGTTACTACAAGAGACTCCAATGTCCAGGTCAGGTTCCACACACGGTCCCCCTTTACACTATTTTAGCTTGTGCTTGCAATGCTAATAGAAAGCGTCAGGTTAAACAAACCATCTTGGAAGACATGAAGATAAAATCATCTGCTAATTTTTTTTCCCGTATTTCTTTGAATAAAAATCTTTTCAGTAAGAGAAGCTAAAACAAGTTGAGAGGGACCAGAAGACTGCCTGTACACAAAATTCACATTGACCATTCTGTTGGGGAACTTCTGGATCTGAAGCTGAAATTTTTAGCCACATGAAGTCAATAGGGATTCTGCCCTAGGTCTAAACAGAACCCAAGATTATTCCGAATCCTCTGCAGCCTACATCTTGCCACTTCTGCTCCTCACCCAGTATTGACTTTCCACTCCCACTACAGAAATCAAACAAGCCTCCTGTTTACCAGAAACCCACAACTCAGCTATCTCCCTGAAAACTCCTTTTTTCCTCTGCTGCCTTCTGGAACTCGTAAATGATCTCTTTCTTTTCTGAATTATGGTTTAAGTAGAAGGAGCAAACCTAGATAACATAAAAAAGCATTTTACAGATACAACACCACACCAGTTTGTCACTTCAGATACCATGGCATACCAGTTTGTCAGCACATATCCCAAGATAGGAATCTTAAAGATCTTTTAGTGGGCATTGCTGAAAAGATATTTGCCATTTCATGGCGATTACATTACTGCGATATCACCACTTCCACCTACAGAAAGGTATTGGTTACCACAGGTATCTGAAGCAGTGCTTGAGAAATGTTTGCTGTGATGAAAAAGAGTAAAAAAAAGCTACTGAAGAGAAGGGTGCAGTAAAGAAAAAAGGCCATAGTGAAATTTGAAATCTAGTATGCCACTGCAGCCTTAATGCAAAATTTTTGCATTATTGTTATCATTTTGGCATAAGACCTTGCGCCGAGACCCGAGCTGCAGCCAGGATTTTCAGCCTTAACACTGAGTTTCCTGGCTTTCATGGGTCTAACGCCAACTTTTAATATTACTCAAACAGAGCCCTATGTAGCTGAATAGATTTAGCAGTGTGCTATAGCTAAATGGAGAATCTCCATAGCAGTTACTTCAAGAGGCTCAGAAATTCACCTTCCCTCACAGAACTCCAAGGCACCCTCTTAAATGTGCCTCCTAATAACGTGCTTATTCCTGGACTCCAGGGGCAGCCACTTTCACAGAAGGCCTATGCTAAGTATTATTCTTGTAATAGCAAAATAACTGACCTGGTTGCTGTTTTACACAAACTGAAAATTATTTGGGACCCACTGTTTTGCACAAGAGGACGGCAACTCCTGCCTCACATTTTTCATCCATTTAGTTGTTAATGAGCAGATCCAATGTTTCCAGGCTGAAGCTACTTCAAAAGTAACACCAGATTACCAAAACTGCATGTCTGGACACAGGGTGATCTCACAGCACTGAATGAAGAACCAGGTTCTATACATTGCACAGGACGTGGTGAATACTTTACAGACATGCAGCTTTTGGTAAAGAAGAACTGATTTATGATTTCTATTTGGAATCGTCCATGCTCAAAACCCCTTAATTATTGCAGAGGTTGACCTATATTAAGGTTTTCTTTCTTGTTTTAAGGAACATTCTGCGGGCATAAATAACTGTTCAAAAATGGCTCCACAATACAGAAGTGGCTTGAACAATGGTGCTACATGTATTAAGTACTAAAAATGAACAGCTGGCTACGTTTTTCTTTTGACAAACCTCTTGTTTCTTTTTCTACTGGGTTTTGCTTTGTTCTAGCCTCTAGTTATATATTTTGTGAGCATAAAGTAATCTCGCATGCTGTAAGGCCGAATGTGTTTAAAACACAAATCATGATTCAGTGTGGAGACTTGAAGTTGGTTTTGAAGCCGATAATTATTGGCTTTGGCTGCTCACCGCTTATTTCTGAAAATATAAGCCTCACTTCAAAAGGGAAGGTTGTCCCTTTTTAGGGAAACAAAACAACGAGTTCAGAAGTGGCCTAATGCTTTAACTGAGCTGAAGGGACTCTACATGGCATGTGCACATCAACAGAGCACACATGATCAAATGGGAGCACTTCTAGGACTGCTCACCTGGTTAGCTGCATTCCATAGGAGAGTTCTGCTCTGCTGTGGAGTCTCAGGATAGAAAGGCCTGGTTGCTTTTGTAAGTAATGAGAAAGGAGCGGGGAGGGGACTCTCCAGGAAGATGGAAGGAACAGCACGTATTCTTGCAAAATGTTACAAATGTTGCATTTAAATAGAAAAGTCTCAAATTGCGGAGCGGGTCCATGTAATAGAAGGATAAGTAATTTTAAAAGAGTGCCAGAAATGAGCCAATTTCACAAGCTATTTGAAGGATATTTTCATGTAACTTTTAGCCAAAGCAATGTTCCAAAAAGTCTGAAAATTGAATCCTAATTAGTTGCAAGTATCCCTCTGGCTCAAGTTGACTATTATATTGTGCTCCATGCTCCCGAAGCAGATGAGAGCCATCACACCTTGCCAACATATGACAAGGAGAAAGGTAAACTCACCATGCCATTGCTTTCAGAAGAGTTTAAATCAAGAAAAGAGAGAAAATTACACAAATCTTGAAGGAGAATTGCCATTCTTTCCACATAATAACAGTCATCTGGGATAATACGCCTGTATTTCACTTGTCAAAGCATGCTGTTTACTATTTGGTCTTTTAATAGTGAATTTAGTGAACATTAAGAGACATTAAGGCAAAGCAGGAATTTTGATGTTATATCAGCTCATTCCCCTGCCCCTCAATACAGAGGTCTTTACATTTCTTTGCGTTTTCTGAAGAGACCTTACACATCTTTTCATTTATGTTTAGCTGACACTGCAGAAATGAACCCGACTATTTTAAATCTTTATTAACAATATAAATGTATCGAATACTAAAACTGCCTATTCATAAAGCAGGGACTTTCACCCTTGCATGTGATGGATAAGTTTGGGGGTTGCTCTGGGGATAAGAACATTCTCTGAGTTTTTGGTTAGTGTTCCTCCTGCACCCACCGCCTCCTTGTGAATTTTTTCTTGTTGTTCTACATGAAATGAAATGCTAATCTCAGCTCCACCTCTATTGGGTCACCTCCAGGTCAGTATATTAGAGAAATCAGCAAAAGAATGAAGACAGTCTACTCCAACTGCAGGGCAGGATGACCCAGTTATTAATCAATCTGATGGCAGCATTTGAACAATGACAGTCATCTGTCAGAAAGCAGGAGGTGGCTCCTCATTAACACACCGCTCACCTGCCCTGAGCTACAACTCTTTTATAATAATATCTATCATTCACCTCCAAGGTGTTGCATCTTTCTCTGGCTACATGAAATAACAGGCACGATTTTCTGCCCCCTTGCCGGTATTTAATTTTCTTGGAGATACTCAACCAACATTGCCGTACAAAAAAGAAAAAAGAAAAAAAAAAAGAAAGATAAAAGAAAAGAAACAAAAATGTCCTACACTAACACAAACCAGAGAGACCAAATGACTTCTAACTAATTTTCTAAGGCCCTTAAGTGTTCAGATTAAAATAAAAGTAAATTGAGTTATTTAACACAGTGCCATATCACAGTTACAAATTGGCCTCTTTCTTCCAAGTAACAGGTCAACCCTTATTTTTGCCAATCTGATTTCACCACGACTGTCCCAGCAGGTTACCTCACACCATCTTTATACTTTCATATACCTTTTAAAATTACTCTGGTTTGCTCTGACAGTTTCCAATCCACATGCAGATGTTAAGTCAGAATAATATATTAAGCAAATAATTCTTTCATAAAATGCTGCTTATCAACACACATTTTTGTTATTAGATGCACACACGCATGGAGGTCAGACACAGGGCTGATGACTAACAACAGGGAGACCTGGTTATGCCATTATCTATGCCTAGGAAGGGCCTCACACCAATTTCCATCAAGGTCCCCAAAAATCTGACCACGAGACGTATCATTAAAGAGAAGGTAATATACAGTTGCACAGTTGCGTTCAATATTATAGACTGGACCAAAAAGCTGCAAGGCACCTACAGATGTATTTCTTGCTCCCCTGCCTTTGATTCCAGTGCTTCAATTACTGCACGCTCTTTAAAATCTCCTCAAACGAAGAAATGGGAGCCTATGTGGCCTTTCAGTAAAGAAAGTCCCCATGGCATTTGATATAAACACAGTGGGCATTATTATTTTACCCAAAGGTCCTACCCAGCTTTCAGCTCCACATAATCCGCTACTGCTTTTCAGCAGCTCCCCCTGGCCCCTCAGCCCTCGACCTTCTCCCTCTTATTCCCGTACCCACCATGCTGTTGATTGTGAGCAGTTTAGATGAGAAGTTTACACAGGGAAGGAGTGCTAAGGGTATTCTGTGCTGGATGCTGTAGCACCCTTTTCAAACCTAGAAATGGTGTGAGGCAGTTCCTGAAGTGACACCAAGCCCCACAGTGGTCAAAGGGGGGGGGGGGTTCAAGTTTCTCAGGCTTATTAAACTATTACTAATCATACAAAGTACAGCAATGCCTGAGCACCAGCCAAAACCAGAAGCCTTGGTGCTGGGAATAAGCTGGCTGGGATTGACTCTGCCTCCTGAGAATCTTGCAATGAAAACGGACACGAGAAACAAAATGATGGAGGTAACTTCCAAGCACAGTGAGCAACGCATTTGCTGCCAACATTACATGAGAGCCACAACATCCTTTTGCAGGATGTGCTCATAAAAAGGAGATCCATCTCCAGCTATCTGGGGTCTCCTGTACCAAACCCAGGTGTGGACAAGTCACCTTCCTCACACAAGCCAGCCCTTGGTGAACAGACCAAGAAGTAAAAGGCAGCAGCTGCTTAGCAGTCATTAGTAACAGGTAGTGCTCCCTCCACGTGTTTCTGGAGGAGCTCTGCAATATGGCAGCTGGAGAGGAGGGGGTAATAACTGACTTCGAGTGCCCCAAAAACACTGAGCCAAACCCCATCACAACTATGTCTGTCTGCTCAAATGGACTGGAAATTTAGCAGAGATACAGGAGGGCCGGTATTTCTGGCCCCCTTTCCACTCCTGCAGAAAAGACAACATCTCACAGGCTGTCTGAGCCACTTCCAGTTCCAGCTGGGCATTACTGGCACATGCTAAAATGGGGGGAAAGATAGCACCATAAATGCTTTCAGTACTCAAAATAAGAGATTCATTTCAAATTTGGGAGTCTAGATGGTTTTTATTTCTCACTTTCTGGTTAGCAGGCATGCACTGTAATTTTACTGAAAGGTGCAGTTTCCTATTTTAATTTTGGCAATAAATCAAGGCAGCATTTTCTGCATTACGTTATTTATTAGTATTAGATACAGCAAAAAAACCCCACAAAAACACAACCCAAAACTTACCAAAAAATATGCAACAAAATGGACAAAAACCCACAACCAAAACCAACCAACCAACAAAACCCCCAAACACAACCGTGTTAGAAACACTAGAATCACAGTTTTTCTGCCTAAACTCTGTTTGTTTAGGCAATTACAATGTCTGCTACTAACCCATAATGTTCTCCTTTTAGTTAGAGTGCTCTGTGGATGATTTGATACTGATAATGTCTAGTTTTCTGGGGGAAGAGATGAGAAAGGAAATGTTACTCCCGAACTCTGACCTCCATGGATGGCTTTCTGGGGAATGCACTCCACTAATTGTCTCCTTTTTGAGCTGCAGTGGATGTAATTGCATATATAAGGCCTGTGTTTTGCTTGCGTTACTCTTTTATGGTACAGGACCGTGTCCACAATGGTGCATTAAAGTAATAATAATGAAAATAGTATCCATCAAGTAATTTCAATGCTGTTACCACCCTGGGATGGAACTATCCTACAAATCCTGTGTGGTTATACCTGGGCTCCATCTGCCCACATGCCATTAGCCCTCTGTTCTGGATAGCAGGGCAGGCAGCACCCACCTTGGAATTCCCAAGCTTGCAGCTTTCTTTCCATCTAAAAGACTATTTGGCAGTGTAGTTACTACTCCCTCCTCTGCTATAAGCACACGTGCATTTTGGTGTGTACACATCTTCAGCACAGCTGGAGCAGGAGCTGTCAGGGAGAAGCTCATGAGCCCTCAGCTTCACCCTCCTAGGAGGGAGAAAATATTATCATGTTACAGGTGAACAATCAGACACATTTAAGCAATACACCAAGCACTAGCATGTGAATTAGTTTAAAACTAATGAAGGTGGCCACGCTGTTATTGAATCTTCCTCTCACTCTGCAGATGTGCCTGCAAACCCTCCATGGCTGGCTGTTTGTGCAGAAGGGCCCCGGGGCACACACTGAGGCGGAATTCTCCCCACAGAGCTTTTTCCTCCAAATAATGCCTTTTCCCCAGGGGAAAAAAAAACAAAACCAAAAACAAACAAACAAAAAAATCCCCACCCAATATACCATCAACATCAACAAAAAACCCAGCTTCATCTTATTCTTCCTTTTACTCTCATTTCCTCCTTCTCTTGAACAGGGTTACTCTTAACACTACTTCCAGGCTAAAGTGACATGTCTCATATTTCGTTGGGGTTTTTTTCCCTCAGTGGAAAACCCTAGAAATAAAATATTCATAAGAGACCATCCACCTATTTTTCCAATATTGTATTCTTCACTAAAGTTTTGTCTGTATTTGAACAAGAAATCTGTATTAAAACTCCTGTTTTCTCTTATTAATTTTGTCCAAGTGCATATGGTAATTTCAGTACAAGCGTGCACATATTTTTGTACTGAGCATCCCTTTTATATTGCATGTATAGATGTCTAGTCTCCCTCTACATACAAATAATATAACAGTACATCTCCCTCTCATGTTCTTTGTGTTTATAGACATATATATACATATGTATGCATGTTTATATACCTATCTATATGTGTGTGTGTGTTCCCCTGTGTGTATATATGTGTGTACATATATATGGATAATACATACATAATTGCCCGGGCTTTACAAACGGATGCCAGCAAGCGAATACCTGTCTATTGCTCTGTCAAATGTGACTCGCTGGGAAAGCTATTGGGTTTATAGAAGAGACAAACATTTCAGGCACGCCATTCTGGGGTAATGAAGCATGGCAACAAAATATACCTGTGCAACATTTGATAAAGATGAGCTGACACACCAGTCCAAATAGGTTCTTTTGTGTGTCTGCACGTGTCTACCATCATTGCTTTCATCTTAAAACAGGAAGGTAGCAATAGCAGCAGCAGCTGGCAGGAACCACAAGAGGAAGAGCAGCTCACACAATTAAACATCATTTACCTCTGGCCTTTATTTCACTCCTCTCTCCCCCTAATTTATTATGTGTTTTCTCCATCTCTATGCAAAAAACATGGGCTCAATTTTTCTTTCTTTCTCCTGCTATCTAGCTCTTTTTACAGAGGGACTAAACAAGACAATAGGCAAAATCCCATGGCATTTAGCTTTGGATCTTAACTTGAAATGCTTCTTAGTGGGGTTTTTATGGCCTTTATTGTTCTTTGATTAATGTAAAGTAAAATTAAACCCTACAGTTACACATTAGAACATCAACTAGAGAGAAGGCAAAACTGCGCTGTGTACCTCGCTTTACAGAAAACATCCTTTGTTGTGTTTAATCTTCAGGGCAAAGGAAGGGAAAAGCCTCACCTGCTGTGGGGACTCGGGAAGGGAAGG
>VZRV01002758.1:3194322-3225173 GCA_013398115.1 Falcunculus frontatus | reverse complement strand
GGGAAGGGAAGGGAAGGGAAGGGAAGGGAAGGGAAAGGAGCCACAGACTTCAGCTGTGGTGCCAAGCACTGCAAGTGACCCAAGTTACAGCACTCTCCTCATTAGGGGCTGGGCAATAACCCTAATTTAGGTACAGCTTCCATTAAAGTCAACAGGATTTGTCCTGGTATATGGAGCCAAACAGAGAGGTACCTCAGGCTCTGCCTGACTGTCAAAGACTTTGCTTTCAAGAGGGGCGGTATCTAGACATAACCAAACATTATGGTGGTTTTTACGTGGTTCTGCACCAGTTTTTACCAATGAGAGATGGCTGCATAAATCTTTCTTCCAGGGTAAATTTAAACTAGTTTTTCATTGCCTAGAGATGTCATACATACGTGTATGCTTGCAAATATTTGTATTCAACTCAAATGAAAAGTTAATTATTTATAGTATTCTGGTTAACATCTTCTACTGAACAGGCTAAGGTCTTTCTTCTATATACATTGTATATGGCACACTTTTCTGCTGTGTATATTGTGTGTGGTTTCATTTCTTTTTCTTTTCTTTTTGTTTAAATAGATATGTCCTGCTCTCATCTCTTCTCCTTGCACAAAATCTCCTTGGTATGTGTGATTTTTCACTTCGCCAGCTGCTAAATTCATTTCTACTCCATGTTTCCAGTGGTTCTTTTCTTCTTCTTTTTCCACAGATGTTTCTAGGCAGAATGCATAACAGTCCAGCTGAAGTAAAACGTTCAGCATTATGGTTTTTGAATGGGGTTGGAATAGGGGAGTGAGACAGAACGAGTTTGGCCCCTCGTAATGTCTATACTGAAGCAACACAGAACTGAAATGGATCTTTTTTTTCCCCCAGCTATTAAAACTCCTGCTAAATCTTAAAGAGGGTTCACAGGTTTGGTATTGCATATTCCTCAGAGCAGCAGTGTTTTCATTATTTACTACTAGTCACTGTGTCTGGTTATAAATGCCTCTTAACATGCTTATTCTTTTCAATTTTCATCAGTAGTCAGAGCATGGAAACTTCAATTTCAACCTCTGGTTGTCCCCCACCTTGCACCCATTTCATGAAATCTATTGTATCTGTAGCCAAGTTCACAAGTTAAATGACACATATGTGGCCTTTCTGTTCATTTTATCTGACACTAAGACAATTCAATTGACGCTCAGCATAAAAAAAAAATCCCCAAAATTACAGAGCATCTCTGCCAAGGGTAAGAATAGGTCAAGAGCCAAAGGAATTTAAGCAAACTGTCTTTTATACAGAGGAAGCAGTTAACATATGGAATAAAAGAACAGGGATAGCAATTGATGAAACATTTGGGAGAAACTTAGATAAACAATCATAAAAAAGATTTAGACAAGTGCTTGGAGTAGCCAAAAAAATAAATAAAAATGGTATAGAGTGTGCAAGTCACTTCATCGTCCTTCCATTCTGAAATAGCTGAAATAAAATAGCAATGAGCAGATAAACTGCAAAATATCATTATGATTTAGTAGCCATTTCTTTCCATCAGAGCTACTGTTTTAATTTTCATTCTTCCAAATTACAAAGTAACAATAAAATATCCTTTTCGATTTATGGCAATGAGATCCTTTTAATTGAATTTCAGAATGAGTTGATTTGACTGATGGGTAGGTAATGGGAATATACTATTTACAGTTGGAAATGCATTTCCAGTGGAAGGATTTGAAAAAGCACAACAAAATAGATATTTATAAGCAGGATTTTGGATGGCTTACATACACACAAAAATATATATGTTGACCTTGAGGCACAACAAACGATATTTCTGTTTAATCCTAAAAGCCTTTACCTATGAAAAAAAAGTTCATGAGCACTTAGACTATTTATTTTAGTAACAGCCAAAATGTACAAGCACCATGACCTCCTTATAACTCGTACTTTTTCTCTCTGTATAGAGACATTGGATTGACGGTGGTTTTTTCCTGAATGTTAAGCCAAATCTGGAAATATTGGCAACTTATAGGCCATCTCACTCTGCCCAAGAGTTAATGTGGAGTAGCCTACATCAGCCATCACTTTTTGCATTGCAATGGCAAAGTTCCAGCTGACTTTAATGGAGCCAGAATTTCACCCCAGGTGCATTATTACAATTGACTAGGGTCTGATAGATTGATTCCTGAGATGCTCTGGATTCCAGATGTGGATCTCATAAAATTGTTGAGTGTGGTGTGTGCAAAGCTTTTTCTTTTTCGCCTTCCCCCCTCCCCCCCATTAAATAAATAATTATAAAACACAGTCCTTGTAAGAAGTGCGCTGGAGAGTATATGCTTTTTTCTCCTGTCTTCCAAGAAATACCTCCATCTTCTTTCTCTACTACTTATGATCTCACATCTATATAGCCAAGAGAAAGAAACAAAACAACGACCAAAAAAACCAGCCTGTGAGCTGCATCTGGTTTAATGTATACGTAGAGCTGAGTCTGTGTGCCTGCTGAAATTTTATCAGCAACACCTACAATAGAAAGTCTAATCAGAAGCCAACTGTGTTAACAGAGACTGAAAAATAACCTAAAAAGCCAGGCATTGTAAGAGGAATTGAGCAAAAAAAAAGCCTTCTTTTGCAGGAGGACTTGGTGTGACAAATAAAGGGAGAGGAAAGGAAAAAAGTTCTCCCACTCTAAAAAAACCCCTTGGAGACCTGGAAACCACATAATGCCATCAGCAGGGCAGGTGTTTCCTGTTCTTGGCCTGTCTTGCCTTGGGAAAGGGAGGATGGCTTCCCTTCTGTAACTAGGTATTTGTGCTGGCTCTTCCAATTCCCCTTTCTGTTCTCTTTTGCCCTTGTAAATATTTGAGGTAAGTCCATCTACATCCATCTCCACGTCTACCAGGAGTCTAGGGATTTCCAGAGAGAGGAAAAAAATACCTCGATTCCCAGGAGCCAAGTAACAGTGAGACAGTTTCCACTGAGTAAGGACACAATAACAAAATTTGAGCCTTTTTTCTCATTACACTTAGTAGTAGCAGAGAGAAGGAGTCCTCATGCCTCACACAAGACAGAGATGGGGAGACGGGAACCACAGAAAAGCATGGAACAGGAAGATGTGCAGTCAGTAGAGTTATCCTTCTTCTTCCTTCAGCTTCCCAGGGGTTGGGAAACTGAGGCAGAACACAAGTGAGAGAGGCCAGGTAGGGAAATCATATTCAGTGCTGCAATGAGGGCTGGTCTTGTGTTTTCTCACAACTTGGTGGAGCACATATGCACTGCACATAAGTTTAAAAAAAAGACGTGGGAGGAACATGGTCCATGTGTGTGAGCAGTGGGAAACTTGCTAAGTAGAACAACTTTCAAATATTTCCTAACAAGGATGTGTCGCCAGAAGCAGAGGACTGCAAAGAAAGACAAGCAGGGCCACCGAAAAGAAGAAACATACAAAATGATCTCGGGGTAACACTACTAAGAGCTGTAGAACCTGCCCCTACTCCAGTCACAGAGTGCAAAGCAGCAAAAGCAGGCTGCATAGCACCAGGTAAAATCCCAGAAATTGTTAGATCATGTGTTAGATGTGATTGAAAGACAGAATGACAAAGAAGGAAGAGGTTTCATGAAGTTACATGGAGCAGAAATTAAAATCACTGTAATGTATTAGAAAACCCAAACATACCCAGGATATACACTACCAAGGAATACCAAAAATAACTATCTGTGTTTGTGAGCAGTACAGTGGTGTTTTAAAACACTCTGTAGCCACTGTATTAAAAGACATGTCTGGTCTTGTATTTCTCAACAAATGTCCCTGTTTACAATTCCTACTGTGGACACAAAAATATTTTGTGTGAATCTGTGTTTGTGTGGAATTATCAGATGCATCCACCCATGGAAGGACAAACATGGACAAGGTCAAAGGAAAATATTCTTTAGAATAGCCTTTAAGCAGGCAGAGGAATTAGGCCTGATTTATGAATGTATTTCCACAATTCACTTGAAAATTTGTAATGTCTGTGCAGCCTGGCAAGAAAAAAAGGTGAGGGTAATGTGAAGGAATGCTTCTATTCCACTTTATTGTAAAATTATCCCATGTTACCTGCTCTAATCCCCTGAAAACAAATTAAATCCTCACTAAGCTGACTTTAAATCAATAGTTTCATTTAAGAATAGTGTGACTTAATAAAAATAAAAAACTAACTGGTCCAGCCAATTTAAGAGGGAAATAAATCATTGCCCAAGGAAAAAAGCAGATTTGACTTGTATATGGGCCACAGTTTTGTTGAAGGGCTAACCTGCTGTCTAAATTAACTTGGGGTGTATTACAAATCTCATCAGCCTCATTCAGAAATCTGCTCCACTGTACTAGGGAAGAAGATTGCCAAAAAAACCCAAAAAAACGCAAAAAAAACCAACCCCCAAAAAAAACAACCCAACTGGAGATGTTATGAAATGAAACAATATTTCTGAGAACACTTAGTAAATCATACAAGAAAACGCGCCTTTGAATTGCCCTGAAACATCACCTCACACTTCAGCATCTCCCTTGTCTAACTTGTTTGGAGAGGATGTTTGTGAAGTAAAAAGGATGCCATATTTGCAGCTAGGGCAAGAGCAAAACATTAGAAACAGGAGAGAAAGGAGCAGAGCAATGAACAGACAGGCAAGCTGCCAGCTGTTTAATTCATTCATACAGCAAAACTAGTTAAAATAAAAACTGAATAAATTATTTGTAAATCTATAGATTGAATTATCACTGCAATCTTTGCAGCTTGGTAAGGATATTACTTCAACGTTAAGTGTGGATGTATTTATCACTAACTTACCTTTTAAATGTTATGAAACTTGCATAATAAAAGTCTTAAAGGTTCAGAAGACCAGAATATAAACAGAGGCCACAACGAAGCGGCTTACTCAAATCAGTGCAAGTTACGCAGTGCAAGCCACTGACAGCAGGAGAATTTAATAATCCTGACTCCAGTTGACTTATTCTAAGCATTCCCGGATGAATACCTTTCTCTGTCACCACGTTTCCAGGCAAGCCTTTGAAAAGCATCTTTTAAATAACCTATGTAAGGGCACCCCACAAGTTGGCAACAAAGGACAGGACTGGCTTGTCCAGAAGCTCAGGAAATGCTTTAACTATGCACCTGCCTTGTAGCCCACTGTGATAATCTGTAGGAGCTGACAAGGTTTCTGGATTTGCCTTAAATACTTTGGAGTCGAGGAAGGGATTGCAGTGAATCTGTGAGCTTAGAGACCTGGCTTAGAAGAAAGGACTTCTCATGCAGCATTCCTTTACATTTACCTGATTCCTCCAACACAATCCAAAAAGATGTTAATATCTTCATCTTATTTTCTCTTACAAAATTCATGAAGCAGTAGGAATAAACACTAAGGATTCTGGTGATGAGAATACTAAGAAGTCATGGGATGAATGGGGAAGAAAAATTAGAGGCACGTGAAGGAACAGTGGCAGGGTATAAACTTTAACCTCTGTATTCTCCATGCTGCACCAACAGCACAGGCTTGCCAGCTCTGGCAGGTCCAACATAAAACTACCTTGAGGAAATGTTTCAGTGCAAAAGGAAAATGAACAGTAAAATGTCCAAGTTTATAAATTGGGGAAGCTGTTCTTCTTTGCTTAGTTTTATTCCTAACACAAACATTACCATAAAGAGTAATTATATTTAAGAAAAAATAAAGATGCTGAAGAGTGCCTAGGTTTTCGAGGAAATGGAAGACGTGGACTTGGAGGGCTCCAGAGGAAATTGGAGAGCATATTGCAGAGCAAAACACTCCAAACTGCCCTGAACCTGCCTGACAGAATACTATATGACTGTGTTTAACAGGTAGTTTGGAGTTGCAGTTATCCATATTTGTATTCCCCAGTAACTGCTCCTAGGCTCTGCTATCCCACTGTGATTTTGAGATATGAGGTCTTAAGGGGAGTTGGATCAAGTAGTGTCTCACAAGATCATCTGCACTGGGCCTTTTTTTCTTTTGGTTATAATTTTTCTTATCCTTTCTCGATTCTGAGCCTTCCTATTTATTTGTTATAAGGATAACCATCTGTGTTAGGGCTAGAATGAAGGATCATTGTACATGTTACATTTGTATTTGATGGACTCCTTGCTAGATAAAAGTAGAGTATGCAGCTGTACACAGTATCAGACTAAAAATATGGAAGTTAGTTTTCTTTCTGGCTTAGAATTGTGTAATGAGCTTTAAGATAAGCTTCATATTCCTGAATATTTATGGCTGCAGTGTCCTGAGTGGGAAGGCCTTCACTATCCTCTAAACTTCTAATCTCTTTTATTTCCAAATTCTTTAGAAATGAATGGTTTCCTTCATACTAGCCAGAATTCTCCAGGAATCTGTGAAGAGAACATCCTAAGCTGCCCAAATCTTTGGGCCATTCAGTCCCCACAAATGAGTATTTTCAAAGTACATTCTCCTCTTGGACTTCTCAACATTTTTTTTTAAATTCAGCATCTCCCAACCACAATTAGGACTCTCAAAAACCAACAGTACCAGAAATTAGTGGTATTTTTTTGAAATTTTTTCCCCAAGCCGTAGCTCATGACATTTCTGTTTGCAAAGCCTTTCTGTCTTACTGGTCCTCCTCTTGTTTCAAAGCTGAACGTTCAGCAAAATGTGTCTATTTTGCATTTGCAAGGTATCTTCAAATCAACTGTTGCCTGTGGTAACTTGCAACTTAAATGTGCAAACTCAAGCCTGTTAAAGAGAGAAATGTGAAGAATGCAAATCAGGTCAGAATTGTACTGACAAAATGATAACACTCAGAAAGCACTTGTAAGGTTGTGCAAAAGGTCCACACCTTGAAGCTGAATTTTGAATACTTGCCCTTTAAATTCCATTATAAGTTTAAGGCAAACCTCTGGGTTTCTTAACATTCCGTTTTGACAAGTGAATAAATTACTACAAGAATATAATTCATCGGTTTAACAGAAAGGGAGAATAAGTTAGCATGTAAAGACACTAGTAAATGATACATTACAGACATCATCATTGTGGTGCTACACACGATATTGTCCTGGGGCGTAAGATTATTTATATATTTTTTTCCCAGTACGGAGACAAGGACACAACTCCATTGGTTAAAAAGAAATAAATAAGTAATAATAATGAACTAATGTAGTGAACATACCTCATGCCCATATGGCATACACACTGCATAGGGCAAAGAAGCAAATAATTGCATTTTTAAACCCAAGTGTTGCTAGAATCTCTACTTTGTCTAAAGGTCTCCTTGTTACATCTGCTTAAAGTTTCTTTTTTTTGTTTTGCAATTCTAGGGTCCCATTTTTAGCAAAAAGGGTTTGCAACCAAATATAAAATTGTGTGCTTTGCTATTGAACAAGGTATACCTATCTGGGGTCACTCCATCTTCCTGGATTCACTCTACTGGTCAGACTTTCAGGATACACTTGGGTGTAACAACCAGTATATAACAACCAGTTGATAGCACTACCTATTAGTCTCCGAGTGCTTCATAAACTAGATTTTGTAATCTCTTTACTCTTACATTTTAATGTCCTTGGCATCTAACGCACCATAATATTAGATTTTAATCTGGATAACATAAACTACAAATGCTCAGATGTTTCTGATCACCTGGATGATGAGAAAATAGAATTACTCATTCAAACTTAGGGAGATGAAATTGCAAGAGTTGCAAATTTCTGAGAAGCTCTGTGGATGTGTTTAGCTAGTGCAGTCCACTGTGCATCCCCACAGAGGGATGTTCCCTCTGCAGGTGGTCAGCTCAGGAAAGGTTGTGTAGTGATTACAGAAACCCAGACACCCATTCCCATGACAGAGTTGCTTGTGTTACTTGTACATGGATAATGCAATCGGAGCTAAATTTACAGCCTGCAATCAGCTTCCCCTGAGAGAGCTAGATTTGGGGGCTATGCAAAATTTTTCCTCAGTTAAGGGTATTTGTTGTTAATCAAAATAAACAAATGCTCTAAATCTTTAAATAGATCCTTCCTTTTATGTTTGTTTGTGGAATCACAGTAAATATTTGGGGTTCTGGATTGCTTTTGCCCACCATTTTTCCCTATCACTGCCCATCATGTAGCTGACTATACATGAAAACTTACCAAGAGACCAAACAAAGAACTATAAATCTTTCTAGCTCATGGTAATCTCATGCATTCCTGGCTCCCAGCTGATCTATCAAGAGGTCACTTGGTTGAAAGCCAACTTGCCAGACCTCCTTCTCTTGTCACTGTTTTAATTTCCTCTTTTGCTTGCTTTATTCTCAGTACTGGTACATTTTTTAAAAAAAGAGCATTTGCATCTTTACAAGGAATGCCATTTTAAATAAGACATTCTTGGGCAACAACAAAAAAGACCCTCTGTCTCTGAGGATGTGTCTTGACAACTGGGTTTTAGTGTTTGGGAACACATACCACTTTGTTCAGTTCTGTACAAGAAGATAGTTTCAGACTACTACTTAATACTACCCCAAGGAAAATAAAAAAAAAAAGAAAAAAGGGAACACAAATCATTGGCTACTTATCCCAATCCTGGATACTTACTGTAGACAGCAGTCTTCTCCCTGTCTGATGGCAGAAGTATTTTAAACACACAAGCAATATCTTCTCTTGCAGATTTGTGTATAGTCTGACACACAGAGACTCAGACACGGGATGGGGGGCAGCAGTCTTCCAACATTGCAAAGGACAAACTTCTTGCCTGGCTGGTTTTCTTTCAGCTTTTATAAGTGAGAAGCACATCTTGGCCATGATTGATCTAACAGTCTGGTTTTGGCTTTCTAGTCCTTGGTCTCTTTCCCAAGCTGGCTGTTGACAGACTATGGAGTATTACACATGGGTTTTAATCTTCAGGAAACATAAAGCATATGTAGCTGGCTCCAAATCACCAGCTCTCCCATACCACAGAAGAGGAAAGATGGGGTTTAGGGGAAGGGCTAGAGTACAGAGGGGTGGGAGTAGTGGAAGCTTACAGAGTATTCCATATAAGCCCAGCCACTGCCATGTTCCCACTGAGACTGAGACAATTAAAATTACTTGACCAGAGTTTCAGCTATTTGAAGCTAGGCCAGGAGCTGCTTGGCCTCTACAAATATCAGAAAGATATCAAAAACGCAGCATAGTGTTGTCTCTTCCTCTCCTCCACTGCAAGTATTTCCATTTACACTCAGCTGGTGCGTTCAATCCAATATCATGTTTCATTCTTACCTGAGATGTAGTTGGAAATCAAAATAGTCCTTCAGGCAGAAAAAAAGGGAAAACTTTTCTGCAGATGATGTCACTTCTTTCTCTCCTCTCCCAGTATTTGTTGCTGTTGTTTTTCTTTGTGGTGAAGGAAAAAAGCCCAAAGAACCCATTTGATTTGCTGCCAATCAGAGGATGGCAATGCTCTAATTTGCTCACATTCAACCCCAAATTCGGATGATGTGAGTTGAATCCTGTCCCAGATTCTGCAGCTCAGGCCTTTTCTAGACTACAGCTCTCTCCAGCCAACAGTGCCACAGCCCAGTCGGGGTGGGTCGGTGGCACCACCAGCCCAGCAAAGACCACTGTCGCCTCCTTTGACAGGCTCACAAAACAGGGACTCTTTAGCAAGTTACTTTGGAATTTCCCTGTATCTAGGCCAGCCTTTGACAGAAGAATTGCCTGTGTATATTTGCATCGGTCACAACACATTCCTCTATATAATCCAGCAACCGGCTCAGACTTTCTGTAATTAGACCAGAGTAATCCTGGCTCCCACAAAATCCATGTCCTTTCTCCTTCAGCAATTCAACAGGTGAGGAAAAACCTCACTGATTGAGTTATGCTTCTTGGGATAGCTTTGGGGAGGTGGAGAGGGGGAATGTCAATAGTTTATAAGGACATTCCTGGAAGAAGAAGCCAGGAAAGAAGAGGTTTGTGGGAGTGTCAGAGCACTGTCAGATCAACTACATGAAGGATAGGATTTTGTACCTCCAGCCAGCAAACACATCTTAAAACTTTTTCACCCTCGTATCTTTATATTATAGTATTTTTGCTCTTTATAGTTAAATAAGTTTCCCCATTGTTGTGACATATGACAGCAGCACCTGTGTTGGTGGATGATGCAAAGTGGGAACAATGCCTTGTTTTCTGTAACAAATACCTGTCAATTCCAGATTGACAATTTCTACTTAAGATAATTTACAAAAAGAAAGGTAAAACACCCTCTCCTGGGGTATTATGAAAAGAAATAACGAAACATTTGATATATGCTTTTACAAATGGAACAAAACCTAAAGCTTTATATTAACAGCATAAAAGAAAATAATAGAATGAAAAAAAAATTACATGTGACCTGATTGACTGTTGCTATCAAAAAAATGAAGTTTTATATCCATGCATATATTCTTATCTATGAAACAAATGTATTCATCAGGAATCTGGGTGAAAATCTTTCTCTATCTATTCTGGACTGACCTAGAGGAGCCACAAACCACTCCAAAAGCCATGATCTGTAGGTGATGAAAGTGGCTTTGGCTTCCAGGACCAAGCTGTTACTGATTCACTCACTCATTGAACGCAAGGCCATACATGTGGTTTCTATCAGTGCAGCCAGTGTGTTTATAGCATTTACCAGAGCAGAGCAAAAGCTCTTCGAGAAAGGTCTGGATATGCTTTGGAAAGAGACTACTTTAGCAGTGCCCTCCTTCTTTTCGTTGCTTTTGGGGATTTGGTGATGGAGTTTCTCAGGGTGCTGACTACCCTTGACTGGACCTAATCAGGGAAAAATCATTACGTGCCTTCCTCTAAACAGCCTGTACTATGCTGGGCAGTAGCATGCAGAGGGTGCTCTGGAGGAGACAATGAGCCCCCTTTCCCTGCTGCCACATGTGCTCCAGCACGACGGGAAGCGCGGCAGCCTCAGAGCCCGCAGGAGCGCGCTGTGGCTAATGGACACATTAACGGGAGGCCGTGTTTGCTGGAATATGGGCAGGCAGACGGCGTGCTTCAACAGCGTATTCTCTTAAACACATCACTTCCCTATTTCCTACCTTCGGCAACTTAGAAAATGGGACTTCATTAATGTTATTCTAGACAAAGAGCGGTAGAGAAATGTAATGTTAAAAAAAGCCTATATTTTTAAATTGAGAGAGACCAATTACAAAAGCTATAAACACTTTAATCATTTCTCTGAACATGTGGAAATACATACATTGGGAACCTTTTTCATAGGAAATGCTGAAATCCTTTTCTTAATGGCACATTTTCTTAATGGCTTTACAGTTTCTCAGTTCATTTCAAAGGGCTGTTATTTGTTATGTGGACATAAGTTTAGATTATGGTTTAGAATGCTGAGAGATGTTTGAAAGAATTATCTTGTGGATGGTGGCAGCTACTTTTGCGTTGCCTTCTGTTCTTGCTTTGAAATATGTGGGGGTGGAGATACAAGGGGGTGTAATGCTTGTGCGCTAAATATTCCTCATAAAAATGTGGGGTGAAATCCTGTCCCAAGTCAAATCAAGAACATATCTGCTATTTCTTCAACTTCCAGATTTTATCCAGGTATTTTACTTTATTAAGTACTAAAATAAAGTTTATTTTAAAGTATCTATCTATTATTTGCAAGTAGTTATTTTTACCTTATGCTATGAATCTTTGATCTTTGGGGGCATAACGATGGTATGTGCAAGATTGAAAGAAAAAATAAAGAACAAAAATGTGTTGTATAAAAAGAAGTCATGACAGGGGCATTGCAGATGATGAAGTCAGAAAATTAGAAAATATTGATAATTTCTGGAAACAGAATACTCTTTCTAAAAGATTAACTGTGGGCTACATGAGTGTCTTAGAATGATGTGGAGGTCTTGGATGAAATCCCAGCCCTGTTGAACAGAATGGGAATTTTTCTTTTCACTGTGACAAAATCAAGTTTTAACTTGCCCCTCGCTTTAAAAGCATGTGAAGGCACACTGGAATTTCTCCTTTGGAAACAAATCTTGTCTGGTTTAGACATTCACACTCCTTTCCTGTCCTTCACTCTGCTCCATGTCTTCCAGAGCTCCAAGCCCGAGTTCCTTCACTACTCAAGTATCTCACAGAAGGGAATTCTCCCCCTAAATCAGAGGCTGTATTCATTCCCCAAATGCCTAATTTATACAAATTGCATTGAATAACTATCGACACCCCTCTGCCTTTGGTAACCAGCCCACTCCAGTGACTCTGAGCACTTATACAGACTTGGGAAAGCCTGAATGAAATTTTTGGGAGGTCCAGAAATAAAGCCATGTTAAAATCCTCTTGTCCATATTTAAGTCTTGCTGAAAATACTAGAGTGTTTAGGGGTCTTTGGGAAGGAGAAAGTAAAAAATGAGACAATGATGGCACATATGATGGCTAAAATCAGCCTTAATTTTGCCCTTACTTCAAAGCAAGTAGGGATTGCTAACACAATGCCACACAGTGCTTATGTGAAGTGAGAACTGCAGCTTCCTCAGAAACCTCTGAGCTCAAGTGGGTGCCAGCCTCCACCATCCTCTGTTCTGGTTTCCATTTCACTGGAAGGAGAAGGGATGTGATTGCCTGAGAATCCTATGTTTGTAGTTCTCAGCACTTCAAACATAACCTCTAAGACATTACTCCACTGTTACAGATATTTTGCTTCTGTTTGTTGATGTAAAGGAATACTCTGGGTCATTGATCTAATCTCTTCTATCAAAAATTCAGATTTTACACTAACACCTCTTTGAAATGACAAGGCAGGTTTGACGTGACCTGTGGGATGCATTGTGTGAGGCATCACAACTTGGTCCAAACTGCAGACAGTAGAGTTGAGCTGATGTGGACACAAAGCAGTTAAAAAGCTTGGGATTTTTTCCTTTTAATACTGTGTCTGATTTCAGAAACAACGAAGAGCTTTCTTTGCTGAAACACTAAAACCTGTAACTTTAATATTTTCCCCCACCACCACACACACACTGGAAGTCCACCTGACATTTGGAAGACAGCTGCAGACCCCTCCGTATTCCATAACATTGTGGAAGACTATATCCCAACTGCTTTTTTTTGTTTTGATCAAAGTCTCACATTACCTATTCTACTTGCAGAATACAGTCTTTGCAGGACTTATTCTAAGCAGAGGTAGATGCAAATTGCCTCCCCATCTGCATCACGGGTTGTTGCTTGCCACATGCAGGCTTTCCACATGCTCAGTCATCTCAATTACAATGTTGACAGGGCAAACATTACCCAAAAATTTTAGGATAATTCATATATTTGTGCAATTAATCTGCGGTTTACACACTGCACAAAAGTGTTGGAATGGTCTCACTTATTGAAGGATAGCAGATAAATTCCCCAAATGTCAACCTCTAAAGAACATATTCAAACAATGATGTTGTTCTTTGTCTGTGGGGGTGAAGGCTGAGCCTGGAAACCAGATGTCCACATGCTTTACACCCAGAGAAAGAGAAGGCGTGTGCTTGTGTGTGTGTGTGTGCCTGAGCATGTATGTGCATGTGTGCAGGAGAGAAAGGGAGAGAGAAAACCCTGGAAAGGAAGAAATCCTCCTGCTTTTTAACAAAAAAAAAAAAATAAAATTGAGGGTGTGCCTCACATTGAATAAAGCATGCTTAAAATATGGTGAATTTGCCTTCCTCGTTTAGCACAAACGATTCCTCTATTTTAATCCTAACCTGTACAGCAGGATATTTCAATGACTTTTCTTCGTTGTTTGAAACAAGCTGGGAGGTCCGCAATATTTCATGTTGTAGCTCTTCCCAATAAATTTGAAGTTGGATTGCACATTGCAGCTGTGGGTTGCATATCTTAACAATTATAACTAGTGCAATATGAACTACTTCAAAACAATGCATAAATGATGCCCAAAGAGCCAAAAGCTTCCTCTTAGGCACTCAGATAGTTTGAGAATCTCTGTGAAAAATTGTGACTGGAGCAGCATGCAACTCATGGAGAAGTTACAGGGAGTTCTCAACAGTGATTTGATGGATATCACTTGGAGAGAGAAGGGGGTCCCCAACGGATTTGGGATGGGGGAAGATTCTCATGCCACCCTGTCCTGGAGCAGCAATACCAGTCATAGTTTGGTGCATGAAAGCCTGTGCAAGACAGCTGAGCATTAAAAATTCATGTGAACACTAATGCCCATTCTCAGTCTGCCTCTCAAAGTTGAGGAGAGCACTCGGCATCTTTCAGGAAATGACCAGCATGACCACATCCACCAGATTCAACAAATTCATGCTTCCTACCTGAGGAATGATGAAGGGCGGAAGGAGCTTTATGCAAAAAAAGGAACGTGCACCACTCACACGGTAAGATTGAAGGAGTAATCGGGCTCTCAGGAGGGCCTGTAGCTCAGGGACTTCAGTGAACATCTAGAAATGCTGTGCACAGCCCAGAGACAACTTTATCAATATACAAGAGTAGAACACAGAGCTCCTCACGTCCAAGAAATCTCCATAGCCATCAATAAGATTGGATAGCTTTATTGCTTTCATTAGCCAGTGTCAGATTTTTATGCCAGCTGAGGCACAGGTAAAGAAAGGACTGGCTTGCTTAAGATATAGTGCTCATGTGATTAGCCTTTCCACCCACCCCAGCTCATGATGCCATATGTATTCACATGACTATCTCATAGGAGTGCTCAGGCACCACAAAACGTGTAATTTATTTCTTCCCCCTAATATCTCTAAAAGGCAGGGAAGTGCCATTACACACATCTCACAAATAAGGAAAAAAATCACTGAGAAGCTCAGCAGACAGAATCACCCCAGAAATTCACCCAGGATGAAAGAGGGTGCTAGAGTCCCTCCTAACACACTGGCCAAGCCTATTTCTTCTTGACATCTGTGTGTGATTTGCTAATATTCCCAGAAGCGCGGATGTTACAGCAGCCTTCCCTCCCACCCGTTCGCAAGCATCCTGGGAGGCCCTTCCACTTTGAAGGTTTCAAGTCACATTTAGCCTAAATCCATCTTTTTGCAATCAAACAGAGGAACACCTGTCAGTTTTGGGGAGCACACTTCAGCTTTAGGAGGTGGGGGACACTGAATATGGAGAGAAGAACAAAAGAACATCTGCTCGTGCTTGCCCCAGGGCAGGAGATCAAAGATCATCCTTTTTCAAAGGTGGTCATACTGTCCAGGAACATAAAACAAAAGACAAACCGTGATTGATAAGTAGATCCTATCACTCCATAGACCCCTAACAACAGAGAAAATACTTATTTATGTTTTTCTATATCCCTTTACATATTGCTTCTTTCCTCTCTCAGCCCATCTTTTGATTTCAGCTTGCTTATTATTCTTTTCATTATTATATTCCTTACACTTTGGATTCTGGTTTATGTTCAAATTCTTGTTTTACTAGAAATGCAACATCCTGGTGGAATTAAAACCCAAATTGGATTTAGAGTACTGCTTAATTTGAGCTCCAGTGTCCCAGATGTTGGTTAGGTGCTGTGAAGACTGCAAAATCTAATAATATTTTTCACCTAAAAATGATCCATTAATGCTAGGAATGATGTGCTGAGAGCCAATGGAAGCCAAAAGAAATCTGAGTAAATGTTGCCAAAGTGTTTTTTCTCCCCTCAATTCCCACCTTCTCCCTGGGCTTTAGGTACTGCAGCACATGTGGAAGGCCCTCGTAACACTAGGAAATGCTATACAGTTGTGATTTCACAGAACAAAACAAATAGTCCTACCTCCTCTAATATTTAATCCAGATTTGTAGTTTCCCAGTGCGCCGCTGTAAAATCACCCAGTGTGACGGGGTCCTTCGATAGCGCAGGAGTGCCAAGTCTCAAGGTGGCTGAGCTGAGGGTTATGTTTCAATTTGGCAGTGGAACACCGTTTCCATAGACAAATTAACATTGTTTCATTTCATTTTGACACCATAATGTCTTTTCCATAGACCTGCACTGACATTGTCGTGAAATCATTGCATCCCAATCAAGTGAATGGGAAATTAGCACCATGACACAAAACATACTGAGAAAGTAACCACAGCTTAGTTTATTTGTCAAACTGAAATACCTCAGCCACCTTCAAATGCATTTTCTGAAGCACCAGAAGACTCAAGTGCAGGATTCAACACGAATAAAACATGACCTGTTAAATATGTTCCTTTCCTTCAAAATTTAGGAAAGCTGCTACAAACAAATGGTCCTTACTGCTGGCTCTGCACATTAGAGCTCATGCCCTTCCTCCCTCCCTCTCTTCCTCCCTCTCTCAGCATTTCCCTTTGGTGCTTGCATCTGAGCAGAGGGTTTGTAGTTCCAAGAAATCAGTGCAATCTCTGTGTCCCTCAGCTGCCCAATGTGCTCAGCGCAGCAGGTGCTGGGAAACTTTGCTGCTAGCATTTTGATGGGACTTGAAATGGAAATCATCTTGGGATTTCCATGGCTTGAGCTTGAGGACTCTGGTAATGATGCTATCATTGAGAGCTAAATTTGAAACCACAAAAATCTCTGTTTATATGAGAAACGTCCTGTTTACTTTAACATAGAGAGCAAGCAGGAAAGGAAAAAAAAAACAGTAGCCCAAATCACAGATTTCTTAAACTTTTTGCTCTCAGACACATCCTAACAATAGAAATCACACCCATCTTCTGGTCTAAGCATATTAAAGGGGTCACATATCCAATATTCCTCTATGCTAATGATAGGCTAAGTGCTAGAATACCAACCTACATAACAATTTCACTTTCTCTTTATCTCATTCATACATATACACAAATATTAAAATACGTCAAGGTTGCACAGCAAGCACTCAAAAATGTCCAAATTTGCCTCTCACATATATCACACACTATTACGCCACTCTTGATATCTGTCACCTTTTTCTTTTGTGCCAGTCCACAGCAGACTTTTCCCAACTCACAGAATCTGCTCTCTCCTCATTTCCCCTCCAAGGCCCTTGCCAGTGCCCCACTGCTTCCCGCACCTCTGTCTTGCACAATCCATCCATCCCATCTGATGGAGGAAGCATCTCTACTGCCCTGGGCTCTGCTTCTGTGACATTATCTGGTGAGAGCACTGAGTGACAAAGAACGGGTTTTATTTTGTCACAATTGTATATTTTGGGCTTTTGGAACCAAAAACGTCTGCACCACTTCCCAAACTCTGAGATTACCATCCTGCCAGCAGGATTTTGGTTCAGTAAGGAGAAGCTTTCAGATGAGGGGAAGGCGGTACTTCTAAAAGTGGTGGTAATCTACATCTTGTGTATCAGCTCACACCTTGTGCTCTCTTTTGAGCTGATGGGACCATAAACATCAGCATTTAACACTCACTCACCCCATCCATGGAACCCTGCCAACAAGGTACCCCTGAACAGAGTTCATCCAAGCTGATGCTTAAGTCGGACTGTGCCATATTCCTCTCCCTGCAGCCTGGCCCCAGGCACTTTTGCTTGCATGTACTTGTGGAAAGGGAAGGAAGAAGCACAAAATGCAGGCAAAAGGTTAAAAAAAATTTATTTCCACATTCAGCAACAAAGCAATTTTGTTTCACTCCTACCATCTCAACCTACTCCATTTCACATATGGAAGAAGTGAATTAGATTGAGCCAAATTCATTCTTTTAAAAATCATCTAGGCACTGCCTTTCAATTTTCAGTGTCTTTTCCTCTTTGATGTGTTCATATAGTTTCCACTTACACTAAGCAAGAATCTCAGATATTCATGAAGAAGCAGCTGGGCCAACTCGCCTGTCACTTCACTCTCTTTCACGCTGCCCTGACAGCACGAAGCAGATGAACTTTAGTGGGTATCACCCTCTGGAATATTTCTCTTGCCTGATGGGAACCCTCTGTTGTCATCAGGCTGTTGGCCAAAGCACTGACTTGGGAGGTGTTTGCCTCTTCCCAGCTGGCATCAAATTACAGTAACAGCCTCTCGGGTCTTCTAGAATCAGTAGGAGTTCAGGATTAAACTCCCACCCTGTTCGTAAAGACTGCATCTAGAACTGCATTTCTCATATTCATCCCACCCCTAGGGTGAGTGCTCAGATGGAGCCAGGTCGTGTCACGCTGTGGAAATTCATCCATCCCAAACGCCAGCCCTAGGCTCACGGCACTGCCTGGGTGTCTGGGAGCACCTAGCTGAGCAGCCCCATACCCAGAAAAGTGAACATGTTCCTCTCACTCCAAGCAGAAAGTCATTGAAAGGCAACCTCTGACCTTCTGGAACTGTACTTGCACTCTCAATTGCTTTTGCAGACAGAAATATGGTCTATACCGGTCTGTGGACTATTGTACTGCTCTGGGGTCTTTTTATGTAGTTCTAAGTGGCCAGAATAGGTGGACAGACCTTGGTCCCAGACCTTGCCCTGACTGCTGTATGCCAGTTTGTTCAAAGTATTAGGTGGTGAGAGATCAATTAGGGCTCCAGCTATAAATTCCAGTTCCATCATTCCTTTACCTTAGCAGACTCACTCTTAGTTATTCTACATTCTAACTATTTTGCATGGAGAATAAACCACAAAAATCCAGTCTGGCATTTGTGATTGTTTTGAATTGCCTTTCCAGCATTTTTTAGTCTCAAGTTTATGCTTATTCAAATTCTTGTTAGTCTGTTTATCAAAATCCTATGCGGAAAATATGCTAATTGGCAGAGAAGCCCTTTTTTCGGTGTCAGCTTGCTCGCACTGGATTCCTTACAAATGGAGCTGTAGTTTATTTTACAGGATACCTCCCAGCCCACAACTTCCTCAGGTATCTGATGCAAACCAAGATGCTCATCCAGCTGACATCCTCCTGGGCTCGAGCTGATTTGTGGGGTGAAGCCACACTGTGATAAGTGCACTGAAAAGATTACTAAGGAGGAAGCTTCTCAGAACAAGGCTGTAAGTCATCACGTTGCTTTTGTTCTAAAAAAGCTAACAACAGAAAGTTGCCACATTGATATAACTCTTCCAAAAATTGGCATGTGTCTGTTCTTCGGGACCTGTGCTGTTATTGTGTTGTTTGGCTGGTAGCCTGCCTGTGGAGGGAAAGAGAAAGGGAAACAGAGAAAAGTGAAAAAAAAAAAAAATACCAACCTAACTTAGGAATAATTTCAAGGCCTGAGATGTGGACAGGTCTGCCGAGAGATATCTTGGAACTGTACAAGGTAAACATGGTCTAAATCACCTGCTTTGGGAAGATAAGTACCATGAGTTCTCTAAGCTAAATGTACACCGCTGAAATTTGATTGAAAACTTTGCGATGTGAAGACTGAAAATCACAAGAAGGAGGCAGGCAGCGTTTAATCTCCTGTTGGATGACAATTCAAGATAGACTGATAAAGATACCTGCTGCCTGATAAACCAGTCAATATTGTAGATGGTAGATCCTTGCAGGAAACAGACACTGCAAAGGGGGAAAAAATTCTCGGTATTTTTATATTTTCATCCTGTTCTCAGCTCCCAGTTAAGCAGGATGAGACATGTATTTTCCTTTGTTAAGTTATTTCACTTCAAATGCTGTGAGCACCCCAATTTCTTTTCAAGGGCATGTTGTTTAAGGTAGAATAACGTGTAAAAAATGTATGCATGAAATCCAGGGAATTCTAAATGCGTGGAAATCACAGCATGATAGAAACCAAAGGTGACAGATCCAGCCACGATTCTGTACTAATTTTTTATCTTGTCTATTACAGAAGAATTATTTGCCTGCTAACCTACTACAAGCTGAGTGATAGTGTTTAGTGTAAGCAGTGGGTCTTTCAAACAAGTTTGCCCAGGTATGAGACCAGAAAGGAAAACACGTAAAGTTTTAAAAAGCATGGGGAAATCACAGACAAGCAGAGAACACTATTTACACATCTCTTTGAAAGGACTTGGACAAGTTGCTGTATACATATTCTCACCACAACAATTCAGACTTTGTGTGCACCTATCCTTCGCGTTATGTTTATTACAAGAGCTAAGACAGCAGGCTTTCTAACAGCTCTCTGCTGCTGCTGTCTTACTATGATTTTCCTATCTTTTAATTAAAAGTATATTTCACAGCCAAGCCAAATGTTTCGTAATAACAAGAAGGAAATGCAGAGAAACAGCAAGGGAAACTTTTGACCTGCTGTGGACTGAACATACTTCTTCTTGCCATGCAACGCGACTAAATCATCGCATGTGTTGCTGATGGACATTCATCATTATTTCTTCCCAAACTGAAGGCATATTTCATTTTCCTGAAGCCTGGATTTTCTCCAAGTTTTGCAGGGAAATGTTGCTGCCATTGGAGCTTGTTGCTGTGTGTCACCACCTGCTGGCAAACATCAGTTGAGGGTTTCTGTCTTGATTGCGCAGCTAAAACAGTGTAGACAAGGACTTTTATCTTCCCTGATAGAAACAGATAGGTGGCCACAAACAGAACATATGTTATTTAAACAGATTTTTGGTCTTGAATGCATATATTCAGACCAAGCCTCTTCGTATAACATGCAATCTGGATCTTGCAAACCATTACTCAGGTAACTAGCTCTTAATACAGGAGAAAAGATGCAATTGCATAGAAAATATTACCAGTATGGGAAAATGCTCACAGACAAACCTGAGCAGAAAAATAAATAGCTAAAAAATTTAATATACGTGGCAAAGGCTGCTGTAATATTTAATTAAAAATAACATCGAGTGAAAACTCACGATAACCTTCCAGAGACAGTCTCAGGTTTAAATTTCCTGATCTGTGCTATTTATTTTACAGTTTTAATGACTGAAGTTTGGGTTTTCCTCTTTTTTTTCTTTTTCCCCACAGATGTTTTCAAGAAATCAGACCTTTGAATATGAAAGTATATTTTGAAGCATATAATATTTCTTCTATCCACTCTAATAGGTAAAACTGCGTTGCAGTGTGGGCTCTAATGCTGATAATTCATATCATTTATCTGATAGATCAGGAGCCATTACGTCCTGTTGTGTAAATTCATATTTTGGCACTCTTTAAAAAGTGGATTATTATTGACCCAATAGACCGTAACAGCTCCAAAGAAGCCATTACTGTCTATTGTGTAAGTCCTTCATGGCGCATGTTTTATTGACCCTTTGGAGCCATCATGGTCTGTCTTGTCAATCCGGATGCCATACGAGCGTATTAAGGCTGCCTGCGTAATATCCGTACAGCGCCGTAGTCGCATTATTGATGCGTGCCCCTACAAAATTACATTTTGAGCCACGTCGGCTAGCTGGTTTTTTCCTCAGCTTCCAAAACACCTATTGTTCTGGTTCGCATCCTGAACTAGAGACAACGGACAAAAACTGCCTGAACATAATGAAGCCATCACTCTTTTTTCCTTTAAAAAAAAAAAAGAAAAAGTGAACATCAGGCTCTCACTCACCATGAAGAAAAGAGAAATGGCTGTGGGTGGTCAGATGAGCCCAGTTCTTCTCCGTGATCCCTTCTCCTCTCCCACATGTGTAGGACAGCACCATATAGAGGACATGTCCTTTCCTCCCTTAATAGTCCACAAAAGCCACTTCACTGGACAGCGGAGTGTCCAGCTTGCCTGTGCAGGGGGAAGACAGGCAGAGCTTGTCCTCTGCAAAAAGATGACCACCCTGCACAAGGAGCAAGCAGGCTTGCACACAGCCCTGGGCAAAAGGGTTCATATGCACCATGTGCACTGAGGGGCCTGGATCTGAGGGCTTTTATGAGAAACAGAAGGGACAAAAATGAGACCCCAGTAGAAAACCTGTCCTAAGGGAGTGCCTGTCGCTGCTTCCAGGCTGGAAATAACCCTCTGGCCTACACTGCTCCTGCAAATCCTTCCTATCTGGCTGACCCCTCCATTAGGGAGCAGACAACTCCACCCTGAGCATCTCTCTACTCAGCACACATTTGTCAAGGCAAACAGCTCACTGTCAGGAGCCTGTTACCTGCAGACTGTCTCACTCCTTTTCTTCCAAACAAAAACCGCACGGAAACCACACAGCCTGAGCCACCTCCAAAGCAACACTTTCCTGGGGCCAGATCAAATTCAGCTGAACAGCCAGTGGGGTTAAGTTCAACCTGCAGCTGCCTAAATGCTTGAATTATTCCCATGCCTGGCATAATAAAGATCTAGTGTTGGCAGTGCTTGCTTGTCTTATACATTCATAAATATTTATCCAAATATTAATGAGCAGAAAAACAATTTATTTCTTTTTTTCCTAATTGTAACATCAATTCTAATATATTTTGTTACTTAGTCACCTCACAAGTATATTGATTTTCTTATCCACCAATAGGTATTTAAATGTTTTACAAGTGCATGCCAGGATCCTGAAATGAGAACTGTGTTTGGAACTCATAGCAGGGCTGGTACTTTTAGATTTATTTAGATTTTTTTCCTAGCACAGTGGTAGCTATGCAATAAAAATTCAGCATAGACAATGGGTAGTGGTTTCATGCAATGTACATCTCTGAAGGCTTCTTCAGACAGCACACAATGTACATGTGCAAAATGCACATGGTGTTTCAGAAGTGTTTGCTCCTACTGATCTTCTACACACATTTTTTTCTCCTTTCACACCAACACACACATACCCCACTCTTGTGCATAATATTGACGTAATTTAGAATCTCTTGATGCAAGTGTGAGCATCTAATTTCCAAGACAGCATTCAAGAACTTTACTTGTAATTTAGTTTCAAATTCAGCAGCCTACTAAAGCACACAGCTGGTTGAGTGTAGGCAGAGTCCCAGCAAAGCCAGCTACCTGCTTAGCCACCTTGCTAAATTGAGGCCTCAGTTCTGATAGATCTCAATCACTTTTCATCACCCACCTAGATAATAAAAGATGCAGGTAATCTGACCTTGCATAGTAACTGAAAACTTTTTCAGCAATATTACTTGTGACAGCTGTATATTTCCTCAGAGGGGAAGATAAAGCCTTTGGTCTCTGCAATTCACTGAAAGAACACTTTATTAGTACAGCATTTCCTTGTGTGTGGCTGGAAATTTTATCGGGTGCTCACCGACACCCTACTGTGCATTGATGCAGAGAACCACAGCAAATAACCTCTGGTGCTGATCAGAATTAGTCATGAAACTCTCTTCTTCCTGCACAGGTACCCATAAGCTCTCTAGGTGGCATGTACAAAAGATGGGGATTGTCTGACATTAATGGAGTTGCATTTCTGATCCAGAAGGCTCATCTATTTCAGGCAGTTCAGAAACAACTCTCAGTGCCCTTCCAAATAACAAAAAAAAAAGTGAAAAGTGGAAAGTTTTGCGTGTCTTTTGTATGGACACATTTTGTCAATGCCTTTTATCCTGATAGTGGTTTATTTGTCATTATTGCGGCAAAGAGAATAAAAAGGTCCCCTGATTTAGCCAAAAATCCTTCTGCCTTTTCCTTAATAAGATCAAGAAGAATTTAGGTAGAGCTGGTATCGATAAAGTTCATACAGGATACAATGTTTACCAAATAAACACATTTATTTTATAAATGGTATCTTTACTTCTTTTCTAATTCACTTATTTTTAGAGATAGGAATTGATTTGTTCAGAGGAAAGAATAGTAGCTTCACCACCAGCTTCAGGGGAGTTATATCTAATACATACTGTTGTAAGCACAGGCAAATTTTCAGCCCAGTATTCTGAGTTAAGGGCTCCTTTCCTTCTCCTCACAGGTTTCCGAGACAAGGAACAATTTGTAATGCTGCCAAATGAAGTCCCTACAAAGAGAGGGCATGGGGATCCAGCAGAGCTCAAAGTCTATGAGAGAGCCAGGTCTTCATTTAATTTAGGAATACGGACTGTATCCTCTGGGCACATTATGTACATCTTTCTGGTCCCCATGTTAGCTACAGGTAAGGGAAACTAGACCAGGCAGCTTCATCTCAACACTGCAAAAAAAAATTGCACTCATATAATGTCCCTACAGTTCAGATCAGAAAAATGCATGAACACCTTCAGCAACCATTGTCTGTTTTTCATGGGCAACAGTAGGAACTTCCAGGATCTGAATCAGTACATAGCCTTATATATGAAAAAAGTGGTTGGGGGTTTTGTATTTCATATTTCTATTGCAGTGTTCCAATTCTGTTCACAAAGCCATGGACAAGCAAGCCTTTGCCTGGCTTTCTCAGGGCACACAGCTGATGAGCTGCCTAAAACAGCAGGGCCACTGAGAAAAAATACAACCAGAACATTCAGCATCAGGATCACCTCACTCATAAACTCCTGACAGACTGAATACACCAGGGCTGGAATTACTGGAAAGATGATGATTTACCTTTTTCCCAACTGCAGACAACTCTGAATCCTGCCACAAAAGGCAAACAAAAAACCAAGAAAATATTTGATGACTTTGTGTTTTTCTATGACAACCAACATCATTTATGACCCATTATGTAATGACATGAGCATTATACGTTGAAAAGCTGTCTAGAAAGACGTTGTAAATAAACATTTCTGGTTTGCAAACAGGAAGCCAGAGATATTACTGTGGAAGCTGAGAGGATGGGGTTAGATTCTTGAAATGTGAGTGATTTGTTTTTTCCTTCCATCTCTCCCAAACTCATGGTGCAGTCATATTGTTATTAGCTAATGCATGTCATTTTCTCTCCACTGTTATAGCTAAAATATAACTTGGAAAAAAATGAACAGCAATAGAAAGACAGACTAGATAGACACAAGAAAAGAAGGAAAAGTGGCAAAAAGCTAAAATAAGAGGTATAAAGTATCTGAGGCTACAGGGATGCAAACCAAGTGCTGGAAGAGTCTAATCTCCAACAGTGGCCCATTGCAGTGGCTTCAGCCAAGGCACAGAATCACTGAGAATTAATATTCTGATGAGGGAAGCATCTTCAAATCCACATATTGCATATGCAGGTATGTTCTACCTTATGGGAGGTGTTTTTTAGACACAAGTAGTCATCATGGCAATTAGAAGGCTAAAAAGAGAGGTAATACTTTATACTAGCCTCAGTATTTCTGGAAAAAAATCCAGAGTTTGGGTCTCAAAAATCTTCTCTGAGGCTAAGCCAAGCAACAGACTTCAAGCTAGGCTTTGCTGATTCCTTTTCAGACCTGAAGAAGGGTCTGTACACTCAAAATCCTGTCTGGTTTCTTGAGCTATGTTTCTCAGTTCAGTAACAACCTCTCCACAAACCCTGCTCGGCTCCTATCCTTAAGCCATTACAACGACTGCAGCACTACGAACTACCTGCCCCTGGCTTGAGGGACTGAGCAAACTCATGACAGCAATATGTTTTAGCTGGCCAAACCACACACTTTTCTCACTGCAGCCCACAGAGGAGGTCACACTGCCAGCTCATGCCCAGCCCTCTGTGTCCAGTGAAGCACGGCCTGCCAGCCAACATGGGAGTTGGTGGAAGGCTTACCACCAGCTTCCACTAAAGGAGGATTAGGCCCTTTCTCCTTCTGACATATTTCAAAACATCCCTTTTTTTCTATGCTAACTGCTTATAACAGTTGCCCCATCCAGGCATCAAATAAACACTGGGTTTTTTTATCCTGGCATTGGTGTTACTGTGAAGGAAGTTTTCAGTCAAACAATACTGCTGAATAAAATCTTTTCTCCTACTGATGTCATGTGACAGGTTTTTTTTTCCTTTAACCTAAATTTCTAACCCATTTTAAACCTGCCATTTTTTCACACATTAATGGGAAGAAATTTTTTTCTTCTTTTTCTTATTTCTCTGCCTTTTTCCCCCCTTCAGTAGATGAACTTTAAATGCAATAGTGCTCGTCCTAAGTGACCCTGCCTGCTGGGAGTAATTGTCTAGAGGAGAATAGAAGAATATAAGAGCTTTTGTGCAAGGGAATAGAGAAGACAGACTTTATTATGATTCTGAATCGTAAACCTGCTCTCTTTTTTTNCTAACAGCTGTTTCCCATCACAACCGGTGTTTGAAAGACACAACAAAATTGAGTGTATCAGTATCACAATTAGTTTCACAGGCGGCTAATAACTTACTTGCCAGCCATGCCTGATTTAATCAGGACAGTCCTGATTTATGGTTGTTTGTCCCAGTGTCCGATTTTCTCTGCCAGTTCCAGCACAAGGAGATGCATGCAGCCTGCTTCTGCACTCCGTCAGGGCCACCAGTTCACTACAGTGGGCTTGCTGCACTGGAGAGGAAAAAGGAGGAGGCAGCCGAAATGAGAAGTCTGGAGTCCTCTAACACAACCCAGGAAACATATTCTTCCTCCTGTGATAAACAGAGCAGCTCACACTGGTGCAGGCATGCCAGGCTGACTTGTAGGGGCTTGTACATTTATCAAGGTATCTCACAGTGGCCTCCTACCCCCCTCTTCCCTTGTGACCTGGAGGAACCTCCTGGGTTAGGGTCAAGAGGTGATTTTAGCAGCACATTATCTCAAGCCTGCAAGGCCCTGAGCTGCTCCGAGTGAGTCTTCTGTCAATGGTGCCAAATTACGCGTGGCTCATTTTTGCTAAGTGATCTACTGCTGCTGCTCATTGGGGACAGAGCTGAGACCATCCAACTCATTTTTCTTAGGACTCCAAGCTGGTCTGGAGGAAGTCCCAGCAGCAAGAGCCCGGCTCATGCCTTTCTCACTCAGCAACTCTACTCCTTGGAGCTGAAAAAAATGTCCATGAGAAGACATTTAATGGATCAGTTGTAGCACGTAAAAGATGAGATCTGAGGCAGTCTTGCCTGTGGCTACAAAAGGGTAGGAAAAAGAAAAGAAGAAAACAGGTTTGTCGGAGGCTTTTGGCTGGGATGGCTATACCACTGTCCTTCCTGCTTAAAGGAAATAGGCAAATCTTTTCCTTAAAGAATACAGAAAAGTAAGAAATGCTGTGTTATAAACAGGCACCTGAAATAACACCCACGGGACTCTTCAGGGTAGATTTCTCCACAGTCACCTGCAAATAGCTCCAGAGCTCTCCTTCACATCTCTCAGCAGCACTATCTGCACTGGGACTGTTACAAAACCAGAGCAGTGACAAAGCCTCCACTGAGCCAAGCCCCCGCCCACTGCTGTCTCACTTTCACCTTGGGCTCCCCAAAGTATGGCAAGGTTAAAGGTCTGTTTATATTCACTGTTGCTCTCTCATGTTTTGATCTGGTTTGGTTTTGCCTGTATTTCTGAAACAGAGAGAAGGGTGAGGCCCAAACCCAGAGCTGCGGTTTCTAGGTGCCACTACTGAAACAATAACCCTAATAATTAGACATTAGGGAAGTCTAATCAGAAGAGCTGGAGCACATTCATGTCAGAGGGAGTCTGTGCACTGTGATTAAGAGTGTTTTCAACCTGTGAACAGAGGGTTTTTGCTTTAGTTTGAAAGATTGTCATGGAAAATCCCTTGTGTCACCTGTTTTAAAAGATGTGCGTTACACTCCTATAGTTAGCTCTGAAATGTGAAAGACAAGATGGGCCTTGTCATCACCTTCTTAAGTCAGAGATCCAGAAATCTCAGTCCTCTGGTTTGAAAGGGGAGGTGAAAGCAGATGCTTTGCACCTTCCATGTATATGCTGGGAGATCACACTGCAATGGCACTGCTTATGGCTGCCACACAGTCCTGGTCCTTGCCCTAAAGAGCTTGCAGTTTGGGTAGAAAGGCAACAATCTCACTGGGAGGCTTCAAAGAAGACTCCCAGTTTTGGATTATTTTTATTTTCCTATTTTAATACCTTATATATGGCATTTGGCAATGCATGACAGAGAACATACATTTTGGTTAGTTGTTACCCAAAGCATAATAGCTAACCAAGCTACAAGGGAGGGTACTGATTAGTTCCCTAGAAAACAAGACATGAGCAGAGGCCACGGTACATATTTTTCTCCAGCTGAAAAAGCTGAATCTACATTTGCAAGCCCCTATTGCCCCAAGGAGCAAGAATGGGGGCATCTCAGTTGCAGATTTCACTTAATTTTAAATAGAGTCAAAATTCAAATTTGTTTTCAGGTTTTTTCACTGAATAAAAGATGCCTTGCACTATGCCTTTTACAGGAGGTATTTATTCACAGTGCTTCACCTGGAACATTCCCGTCCACCTCCTGGGTTTCCTACCAGCTATTTCTAGCTGGCCCTCTCTTGAGTATGGAGACAGGCTGACTTGTCCTATAGCAGGGAGCATTCTCTCTGTAAGGTCCATTTTGGGAGACTTAAGCTGTTCTCAAAGGCCTTTAGAGGGGACTCATGCTCTTCTTTGCTTCAACCTAAAGGGGACTTGAGGCACTCTGGAAATCTAAACTGAGGCAGAAACCTCATTTTTAGGTTTTACACTACTCATCTTAGGTCCTAAAGCAGAACCTGGGTCTAAAATGTCCATACAAGCAGGTATACAAGCACATGGATTTGAGTCTCCATCATCTTTCAGATGGGCACACCACCGTTTTCTCATTAAAGGTGGCAGAAAGTGGGACTGGAGCTGCAGTGCCTCCATTAAGAAATCTAAACTTGGGATTCCTTCCTGCCGTTCTCTTTTCTGTCTCTGTTTACACAAAAGACAGACCACATTCAACGGTATCAGTGCAACCCAACCATGATACTCATTGAGCAGTTAACACACACGCAAATACAAAGAGAAAAAGAAAAAGAAAAAGTGGCAGTCTATCCATCTCACTTGGCATGTTTATATGTCCTTCTTAACCATAAAAAAGAAGCCTGTTTACAAAGTGGAGTGTCGGTAACATTGTGTAAAGGAACACTTATCTGAGAAACTTTGATCTCCTTCTGAAGCACCATTATTCTGAGACTGAAGGGCTAATGGCTCTTTGGGTGGGAGAGAAAGTTTTTCAACAGGAAAAGAAGGAAGTTTATTGTGCTATCTAGTGGACACATTTACAAAATCCTGCTCCTCGGAAATAAGTCGTGGCTGTATCACCGGCAGCCTTATCCCATATTGCACAGGCTGCTGAACGGGGGGGGGGGGGGGGGGGAAACAAGGCATTGAGGCCTCCTGTAATGGGATAGCGGGGAAGTTGTTACTCTAGGGCAGGCCTGCTATCTCACTCATTTAAGTAATGGACATATTAATGGAGCTGAGAGCTAAACCAGACACAGAGCCCTGCCTATTGGAGCAAACGTTTTCCATTTACAGACTCTGGGACGCATTTTACCATGCTGATTCACATATTTAGGTTCTACTTGGGTGAGTAATCATATTGGCTTTGAGAGCACAAGCAGAACATTGGCCTCAACAACAGGAGTGAAAACCACTGCCAGGAGAGTGATGGAGTTGGATCCTAAAACATCTAGTCAGATATCTCTAAAAATAAAAATATGATTTTTTTTTTTTTTTTTTTTTTTAAGGGATTGAGGATTCCTGGGATGCAAAAAGCAGGTTGAAAAACATGCATGAGACTCAGGTACATTCAGTTTCAGATAGGTCTGAAATCCCACAGGAACAACATCATTCACCCTACTGCCTTTGCAAAAATAGCGTAAAATCTTGCCCAATGCTTTTTTTTCTTCCTAATTTCAAGTTTTCCAGGTCTCCCTTAAGACGCTGAGCTTCACTCGATGCTTTACTGCAGTCAGAGATCTGGGTATCTCTAATCTTTCCTGCAAACACATTTCTCTAAAATGTTTGTTAAAACTCACTGTCAAATTGAAACTTAATAGCACAGACCTTCCTCACAAACATAAATAGCACCTCCGGAGGCTCACACATCACTGCTCTTTGCTTGCATCTGTCCTGCTGCTCTCCATTTTATTTCTCCGCGCTGCCGCTTGCACTTTTCAACTTCTTCTATCTGTCGCTGAGTCCTTCATTCAAAGACCACTGAAATCCTAGGGAGCCCATCCAATACCTGCCGCTGGCTTTGGGCCCCACCACAGCAATTCTGCCCTGCCAGCAGTGAACACTTCCTTCGAGGCGCTGAACAAACCCATTAACTAATCTCGTTAAAAATACTCCTTCACTAGCCGGCCTTTAAACAGTGGCGTCTATTGTATAAATTTGTATTTCTCTTATAAACAGTCCTGGGGAGACAATATAGAGATAGGCTGGAGCTGCCTTTTGCCAGTTGCTTGGCCTGCTGAAACAATTAGCTTGAAAGACAGACTTTAACAGATGAGGGGTTTGTGCCCGCAAAAGAAAAGCAGCAGCTTCAAAAGAGTGTGATTTATTCGAAAGGGAGAAAAAAATAAAAGGAAGCAGAATAGTTAGGCTCATTGAGTTTCCATCCTGTAGTTTCCTTATTTTGCTAGTCTGTGAAAGACCGCGGCCAGGCTCTATAGAGCGTGCACATTTGAACCCAGATTTACTAATGACCGATACAGCAGTCACGAAAGTTCAATTTATGTCTTTCTTTTCCCCAAAAAACAACGTGTTCATAAGCCACCATATTTTTTGGTGGGAGACAAATAAGGCAACTATCATTGCAAGGTTTTTAAAATAGATAATACCTTGTTTGGAAACCAAGATGAAGTACCCTTCTATCCGGCATAGCCTTGAAACATTTACAGAAAGCCTTTTAATGGAGATTTAGTGCATGTATAATAATAACACAGAATTTGATACCCTCTAGGAAAAAACTGCCTGGTGCTCCCTTAACAACCACAATTACTGCACAACTTGTTATACCTAAAGTTAATAAACCAGAATTAAGGTTGCAAATAAACTTTATTAACCAGCAGGAACCTGTGTCTTCTCCCCCTTGTGACTGTCCCACAGGCACCAAAGACCCTACGTTTGTCCTCCAGTTTACCTTTCCTGGGGCGGGTTTACCTTTCTAGCCCTGAAAGCTCTTTCAGTGACTGAGACATACTGGGGCTGAGGCAAAAAACCTCACCAAAACAAAACAAAACAATCCCACCAACAACCAAAAAAAACCCCCAAACCAAACAAACAAACAACATGAAAAAAAATCAAATAACATATTACAAAAGGAAAATAAAGAAAAAAAGAAAAATATTAAAGAGGAGAGGAAAGGAAAGGAAAGGAAAGGAAAGGAAAGGAAAGGAAAGGAAAGGAAAGGAAAGGAAAGGAA
>VZRV01002758.1:3057000-3194000 GCA_013398115.1 Falcunculus frontatus | reverse complement strand
AAATAAAATAAAATAAAATAAAATAAAATAAAATAAAATAAAATAAAATAAAATAAAATAAAATAAAATAAAATAAAATAAAATAAAATAAAATAAATAAATAATAAAGCAAAGCGGTTCCTTCCCTGCCCAGCGCGGCCCCGTTCCCGATGCCCATTGCCGGTGCCGCGGGCGCACGGAGCGGCGCGGGTGACACCGTGTGGCCGCAGGCGGGACTGTCCCAGCCGCTCCCGCCCCTGCCCGCTCCCGCCCGGCCCGCGGGGTCGTGAGGCGGCGGCCGGGGGACAACGCCTCTGCCGGCCCTCGGCCGCCCCTCTTGGCACAGCCACTCTCGGGCTCTCCAAATGCCCCGGGAGAGGAGCCCGCTTCTTCCTCTTGGAAGTTAAATGAGTGTGGGAGACAGAACTTGCTCTAAACTAACTGTGGGTGCAGCCGGGGAACACATCTGCCTTTACGCTCCATTTTAGGCGGCTGCGGGCAGGGGAGCCCGGGTGGAGATTTGCAGGAATGCTGCTCTTCCCTGTGTCAGCAGGCCGAGGAGAGGGAAGGGTTCTCCTTCCGCAGCCCTGGCTCCTCACAGCAGCCTCTTGGGCCCAAAGTGCCAGAGGAAGGAGACGAGCGCAGCACTCTCCAGCCTGTGCCCGCGCATTTCTGGGTCAGACATCCTCACAGGGAGATGGCTTTATTTAGACAGAGTAGGTGGTGATGAGATATCGTGTGCTGGGCCAACAGAATTATAATGCATGTGGCTTGGGCCTTTGTGAGTCTGTCCTCAATTATTTTTGTTTGTTTTGGTGCTTCCCCAAGTCTTTCAGATAGACTGTCTTCACTCATGTTTTTGTTCTTCCAGGAACAAGCACGAGAATCCAAACTCCAGGCCTCGTCTGACAGCACATCCCTGTGCCAAAAAGGCCAAAGGAGTTGTAATTGCTGTCAGAAATGAGCATTCAACAGGCCCCTGTGAGGAGAGTCAGTGAAGAAAAAAACAATCCTTCTTTTCCTTGGCCCCCAAAATGCCTGTAAACTTTGACCCGCTGACAGAGAAAGGCCAGTGGTGGAAAGGGCGTGCTGTGGAGTCACGACCTCTGCTAATGGACCTCCTGCTTGTAAAGCTGTTCAGTACTGCCACCTGCTCTCCCCAGAGGTATTAAACGAAGTATTAAAAAGTTTTGTAATGTACCAGCTCTCACAGGTAGAAAAAGGGGACTAAATGCTTCACGCTCCTCAGGATGCTGAGGATATTAAATGTAAAGTACATAAAGGTTTCGTGTATAATGGCAAATCTCCCACTTAGCCTTTCCCTCTATTAAACACCATAAGAAAGTCTGAGGTTTCTGAACATAGATTTCTATCACTGTTTTACATGCTGTGCGATTTCCAAAATACCTTCATGACCTCAAAGAGATTACAAATGAGTTGCAGAAGATCCATATCTTTCCAGAGAAGTGGCTGATTGCCAGGTAGGTGGTCAAGAGCATAGAATCACAGGATGGTTTGGAAGGGACCTTACGGATCATCCAGTTCCACCCCCCCTGCCATGGGTAGGGACACATTCCATTAGAGCAGGTTCCTCAGAGCCCCAGCCAACCTGGCCTTGGATGCTTCCAGAGATGAAGCATTCACAGCTTCTCTGGGTAATCTGGTCCAGTGCCTCACCACCCTCAAAGTAAAGAATTTCTTCCTAATAGCTAATCTTAATATCCCCTCTTTCAGTTTAATGCCATTCCCCCTTGTCCTGTCACTACATGCCCTTGTAAAAAATCCCACTCTAGCTGTCTTGTAGGCCCTCCTTGCGAACTGGAAAGCTGCTGTATGGTGTCCCCAGAGCCTAACATCTAAAATGACACTAGAAATGGATGTTTAGGCAACTTTGTCACACTGACGTACCCAACTTTTTTTCCTCATAACCTCTCTTAGGTACAGACACTCAAGAAATCTGAGGTCTTTTAAACATCTCCAGCACACAGCCGAAAAGAACACATGTGGAAGATCACCAAGAATCAGGCAGTATTTGAATTAGGACAAGTGAGGCCTCTTTGCCTGTCTTCAGCATGGTTTTGCCTGCAATGGAGAAGTTTTCTCCACAGATTTATGCCCTGTTGCATAATCCCTAAACTGACCTTATTAGTTTGGTGGAAGGAGTGTACATATTTCCTGGCCATCAAAACCCCATCTCAAGCTGTGGACACCAGAAGCCTGTCCATCTCCAGCTGTAACCAGGTCAAACAAAGCATCCACTGCCCATCCAAATCCTCTCTGTTGCCAGACTAACTTTAAAGAGAGAAAGGAAATTACTTGCACTCCAGCAAAATGTATTTTTACTCCATCAAAATGTAAGTTGAGATGATCACAAAATTGGAAACAAGGTCACAAAATAGAAAAATAACAAAGAGTAGTTATAGGTATGGCTTTTCAGAGCAGAACTCTTAACACCCAGTGTCTAAGTGTATAATGGGAAAGCCACGTCATCTTCAGATCAGTATAGAAAAAGTATCAAAATATCTTATAAAGAAACACAGTATAATGCCATATAATACAATATTATAATAAAAGAAGACTAATATAGGTTCTTATATTATTATAGTTGAGTTTAAACTGCCTTCCCTGACTGGTGATTGCTCTACTCACGGGCACAACAGCAAACGCCTTCAGTTTATGACATGATAGGAAAGGAGAAGCAAGTGTCAGCACCTAAAAGTACCACAGAGCCATTGATTTTTTGCATTGATGCGTGTGGATCCATCCTATATGAACACATTTGCCTGTTCTGTGTGGTGTTTTGCAGCACTCTGGTAACTCAGGTGTTAGAATTCTTGCAGGAGGACTCACGTTCTGCTGGACAAACACCTGGAGCTTGTGCTGGTTGCCTGGGAAAGTGGTGGTACCCCTGCCATGAGACTTCTTCCCTCCATTTCTTGACCCCACTGGTACTGACTCCATGCCAGACTGGTCTACTTTGATGCGCTCCTGGGTAGAGAGACAAGTGTGGCCAGCTGGAGGAAGACAATAATATTGTCCATTTTTTTTTATCCTCTCTGTCAAAGCAGAAATGTCACAGAGACATGATTGCCCCAGCTCTTTGGAGAGAGATTGATGAAGGCCAGGCCAAAAAAAAAAAAAAAAAAGTACTACGAATACTGATATAATATCAGCACTCAACAGCTTTGATATTGCAGACAGAATCACGATGTTACTGATCAATCATGATATCATGATGAATCGTGATATCAGTACCTCACCTCCTCCATGTCACTCTCCATCTCAATGGCTAATGTGGGGCAAAAGGCCACTGAATGCAAGGTTCACACAAGTGGTTTTTTTAGCTCACCTGGAAGGTCTCAGAGGAATTGGTTGAGGGCCTAGAGGTCAGTGCCTTCAGAGGGCTGGAGCAACCCTTTCATCTCAGTAATTGGTCTTCTCCTAACTCTTAGCCTGCCTGAATTTATGTTCTGGGCTTGAAATAATGTCATTTTGCATGAGAGCTTCCAGGCAGTCTGAAAGATGAAATCAGCCCCTGTTGATAGATTTGTGGTGAAGGAACTCCTTGATATTTGCTCTTTCCTTCTGTCTGTGTCTCAAAGCAGACAGTCGATAATGCCCAGAGTTATCACAATGTAGCTAGATCACTAAATGGCTTACACTGTTCTTCCAATCTCATTGCTAAGAAACATCTAGAAACCCATCAAAGGAGAGGGCTGCCTATTTAAGTATGGGGAGGGAGTTTCAGGTTAGTGAAATGAGAACCTAGAAAACCAAAGGGGAAAAGCTGTTACAGAAGAAGGACCCTTCCAGAAACCTTCCAAGTCTAGACCTGTCTCCCCTTCCTAAAGAGCTGTGGCACCTCCACTGCCAATCCCAAATGTACACCAGGGCTATCTTCACACAAGGAAGATCCTACTCCTTATTAAGGAGCTTACTTAGCTAAGTAAGCCCCTCAGCTACTGAGATCTGCATCAGTGAAAACCAGAATACTGACTAGCTGAAGACTGACTGGATCCCAGCTCAGACAACAGGACTACCAACACATGGTTCAAGACCGTTAGTACTCTGCACTGACTTTGAGTTTTCTTTGCAAATTCAAATACCATGTGTTCCAAAAGTGTCAAAACCATCAACAGTCATGCCATCTCAGGAAGGAAAAGTTATATGCACTGTGTTTGCCAGATACAAATGAAACCATTATTCTTGATCACAGCCAGAACCTTGTGAGTTAGGTCCAGCCTAGAATTTAGCAGGATGTAAAGGCAGCCCTCGTTCTGTGGCTGAGAAAAGTTTTACCAGTTCTTCTCCCTCATCTGAGCACTTGGTTTCATGTAATTAAACATGCCAACAGAAAAAAAAATAGTCCTTTATCAGATTGACAGCAAAACCCTGACTTAAAACCATAACCTCAAGTGTGTTCAAAGCTGAAAATCCAGTCTGGCTGACATTTTGTCCTTTAACACATGCTGTCGTAATCCCAAATTAACAGCTGCCCTTATATTGTATCAAACTAAATCACACACATTTCAGAAACTTTGGCATGTAAAGGAAGCACAGTGCTACGTAAAGATGGTGTCAGACCAAATTTTCAGCCTTCTTTGTTGGTGTTTTGGATTTTTCTCAGACCTTCAAGGTTATATACATTTCATGGTCTAATTGCTGTTATTCCCTAAGGCACTGGTGCATATTTACCCACTAAAAAAATAATTCCTTTGAAACATAATAATTTATAATAGGCATATTATGATCCTTTCAGATTTATTGTGATCTAATCACTAGGCACGTATTTAGGAAATATAAAATCCTTTCAAGACTTTTTACCTTGAGACAGGCTAAGAATGCACAATGCACAAACACACATTCATAACAGTTCCCAGTTTGGTAAGATGATCCATTCTCCAAAGCCATATATATAAAAAAGTTAACTGAACATTAGGCACCTTTCAAACCTTAATTGCATAGCTTGCTTAAAATAGAAGAGTTTGCAGAAATGTTTTTGTAAGTCAAAGGCATGTTCAAACTGCAGACACAGAGAGAAATGGAAAAAAAAAATTGGCCAGATTGTCACTTTGGTATGATTTTATGTTTACATATTTAAGTCAGAATCTAAATACAACTCAAATAAAAGTGCTTTCTTTCCATTGATAGCCAAACTTCAGGAGTTTTACCTCAAATTAAGAAGACTGCCTTATCACTGTTTCCTATATCAAACCCACTTTTTAGTAGTTTGGTTGTTTTTCCTGTGAGTTCGGTGAACTCTCAAGCAGCCATAACCCCTGTTCAGTGAAGCTGTATCAGCAGAACAAAGTCCTGGTACACCACACCATTTTTGCTCACAAGACACTTCCTATAGTCGTGCTACACCAGCCTGAATGTTCCCTGTTCCTACTAAGGGATTAATGATGATAAATAAGTAACTACAGTAGGGCAAGTAGGTGATGAGTTGGAAAATTTGGTAAAATTATAATATGCAGTTTGATATGATGGATGGCTTTATTCAGTTATTTCATGTCAAGGGATACAAACTTGATTCTTCAGTGGATGAACTTGAGCTGTGACTAGCGTGAGACAGAGAAACTTTGTGGCTGCAACGAGTGTGCTTATTACTGCTAATAAAATATGTGCTTCCAACATTTCCTTAGTGAAAGAACCTCTTCCACCAACATCTCATAATTAAGCAATACTCATATTGTGTCACCACCTTTTTTTTAAACTTCCAGTTGCAAATATCTGCCAGGATGTCTGGCAGACACATTATTCTTTGAACATAAATTTCTAATTGTAATGACTACAAGCTAAAGCTTGAAAGCATGAACACTTAAGATTATGATGCCCACAGATAAGTAAAATAAATCCAAATCTTTGCAATTTTAAAACCAGTTCTGTAATCTCTTCCTTATCATCTTAATTCAAATAATCCTTTTAAAACTATTCTTCTCTGAAAACACACCTAGACAGTCCATTATTTTTGTTTGATACTCACTAGGAAAAAAACCAAACCTGACGGGCTACAAAGTAGGCATTTCTTATGAAACCAGACAATTCTTTTACTGATATTGCCCTTATGTAGTGAAGGTTAAACCAGAGGGATAGGTAAAGGTGGTTTTGGTTTAACCAAAAAACATATCCTATCCAATAGTTTGATTTTCCAGGTAATTATACTTTTTTTTCCTATTTAATCCGTACTCTGTAGCGCAGAAGAAAATCCTGAAGCAATATTCCTTTTTGAAAGCATCCCACCAGTCTCACTATTCCTTACTTCTTTATGGATTAATCTGCCCTTGGTGGGTCCATGCCATGCTCACCAAGGAGAATAAAGCAGCTTGGAGAGGGACTTGATAAGTTTTGGTGCTATTCAGAATTCTCTAGTGCTCTCTAGGGCTATCCTAACACTAAGTGTTGGGGGATAGGGGGGCTGTGAAGAAAAATAGGAGAAGAAGAAAAGGCAGAGAACAAGCCACTGGATTAGGTGGGAGGAAAATTGGAGAAAGAAGGACTGCTCTACAACCTTCAGCCATGGCTCCAGCTCTGGTACCTCAGCTGTGTATGTCCATTTTGAGCTACTTCTTTGTGTCCTAAATAAATAAACTGTAAAAGCTCTTTCTGTGGTGGCATCAGATTGTCAGCCTAAAGCAAGGAACATTACTCCTCTTGATATCTGTGAGAGTTTTTCCCGATTTTTTTTTTCCTGTGGGCAGTAATAGGAACCTCATTAAACTCTAATTGAAGTCCATGGAAACTTAGATGGATGTTGGATAAAATCTTCAGTGACAGAATTAAAGATAGATAGATAGATAGATAGATAGATAGATAGATAGATAGATGGATAGACAGGCAATTATAGACAAAACAGGGCTTTTTTTTCTGTGATTTGAACTTCCATTATAGATAGGTACTTCCAGGTTAAACCCATACACAAATGTCCTCCCCTCCTCCTTCTTCTGTGCAGCCCTGTGGGATAGGGCATAGCCTAACCATACTCCAGTTTCTCTGTTTTCATCTGCTGAGGGACAGTGAACAGATCAGGAAGCCTGTTGTTCCAAAACTGAAATTCCAAGTGCATTACTTGTTCAAATTAAGCCATGTGATACTGTTTTAGTTCATTGATTTGACAACTGTGGCATTTAAAACAATGTTTCTGATACAGAAACTGCTGGAAAAGCAAATGAAATACGTCCCAAAAGCAAACTGTTGTGGAAAGTAAGCGCAGCTGGACCCTAATTCTTTAATAAATTGGAATGAATATTCCCAGAACAAATTTTTAGTTTTTAGCTGTGTTTTTAAATTGCAAGACTTCTGAACTTGCATGACACCTGGAAAACACACCATCCTCTCTCTCTCTCTCTCTCTCCACAAACTGAGTACTTCAAGAATTTTTCCTCTCTGTACAAGGAAAAGCCTGTAAGTTCAAGCATAATTATCCTTACTTTTTAGGCATAAAGTTTAAAGATACAATACAGTGAACTTTGAAATAATTTAAGCATCTAATGATACAAATATTTGTTTACTGAGATGTTCAAAACTACCAAAGCTGCTTAAAACACCCCAAAAGTATGTGGATGTGTCACCTGGGGACATAGTTTAGTGGTGAACATGGTGGTGCTGGGTGAGAGATTTGACACACTGATCTTAGAGGTCTTTTCCAGCCTTAGCAATTCCACGACTGTGTGAAAGTGCATTTAAAAATGTTATCTGCTTGTCCCTCTGTGTTCTGCCTTGCCATGTCTTGTCTTCTCTTGTCCCATTGTCTCCATTGCCTGCCTTTTTTCCCTCACTTTCCTCTAAATGCCAGACTAGAAATACTTCCCTTCTGCTTTCCCCACCTAGATCTCAGCACGCTGACCATACCTTTGCCTTGATTCCCAGTTCATAAAAACACGGTCAGTGAGGGATATTGCTGCACAGCTTGATCATGTAAGGAACAATGCTCTAGTGTACCTGTAGGATGCAAAGGCACTGTAAAAATAGAGAGGGGGGAAAAAAAAGTGCTGTTCTCATTCCTCCCAAATGAAGTAAGAGGTTGTCATGGAAGCTCCATTTCCACACTCTCTCCCTACCCAATTTTTTGGCGAGCCTTCTCTTCCTTCCCCACTCATCCGTGAGGAGTTGAAAAGGGCAGAACTGAAAGCAGCATGAAATGGGAGTGAGACTTGTAAAGACAATGAAACAAAATGAATAGACATAAGTAAAATAATCCTAAAACAATGACAGCTCTCTTTATTGTAAAAACCGAGATGATAAAATGGATAGTAAAACTTTTAATCGCCTCTTTACCGCAGTGCAAGACTGCTGCTGTCAGAGTCCTGCAGTCAAGCCGTGGCCAGACTGAGCAGGTTTTTTAGAGTTTCATTCTTCATCTGCAGATTTCGGGAATGAAAGGACTGTTCCTAAGAGAGGAAGTTAAAATTTAAATTGCCCAATTTCTTCCTTAGGCTGGCATAAATCAAAAGTATCAATTGAGTTAGGCTGGTTGGGAAGAGATGAAAATCTGGTCTGCAATCTTTAAAAGAAAATGCATTTCTATTGCACATTATTAGAAAATTAATTTTTGTTGCCTCTTTAAGACAACAATAAGAAAGGAAGAGAAAATAAAATGTTTTAAGTACTGTACTATGTCCCATGGACTCTTTTTGGAGTATCAGTCAGTCATCAGTCCTGAAATAAGGTTCTCCAAGTCTGCAAAGAACTCCAGGTGTGCAGGAATCCCAAACTCATGGCCAAAAGCCTGGGATCCCAACAACTGACCAGGAAGAAAAGGCAGACTTCCACCACAAATCTGTCAAACTTGAAATATTTCCATGAAGAATTTCAAGTTAAACTAATAGTACCTTTTTGAGTTTTGTCCTGGCTCTACTCAGTGGGCCTGTAGTTGTGCCAGAAGGTTTCTGTAAGAGAAGAACAGGAAAGCCTGAATCAAAACCATCCAATTTTAGATAAAGATGATCTGTGAAGTCCTGTCAGAGTCTGGCCTGAGGAGTGTTCCAGCTCTTCATTTACCATTTATAATTTTTCCCCTACATTTATTTCAAAAACACAACCTTCTCTTTTAGTCTTGGACTCATTTCATGAACTGAAGGCTGTCTGCCACTCGTGGTGACTGACTGATGAAGTCTGCTTTTATTTCTAAAATAAAGCCAGGAGTAGACTGCAGTATGCCTGAGCCAGGCTAGGATGAGACGGATGCTTGAATGAGAGGGATGGTTGCGGCAGAGAAGGCACAAGTCAGGCATTTAGGCTCTAGGTTTCTTCCTGGGCTGGTGATTTAGGACAGACCACTTTGCCCTTTACCAATAAAAGAGGAACAAAACTACCACTCTTCCTGCTGTTCTGCTGCTTTATGGCACAAGAAGAGGGGAAAGAGAAGAATGTATTTGTTTGGAGCATCCGTCGACCCTATAGATCCTGGAATCCACACCCCAGTGTTATGCCCTGGCCACGCTGCTACATCCCAGGAACAGCTCTCCTGGGAGAACGGGGGGCTGCGGGCTGCTGCTGTATGTCTGACAGAGTTGGAGGGCAAACTAAGATGGATTTGAAACTTCTCCTCCTAGCACAGGAGGGAAAAAGATTAAAACAAATGGGCAACAGGATGGCTAATGGTGCTGGTACAATCACTGGCAATAGCAGCCATAACAGAGTCAGCCTTGAAGCGAGCTGCAGAGTGGTGATGTTACTTTATTCTTTGTAATGATCGTTCTTAACTAATATTTGTCTGCTAAATGCCCACAGGTCTTTGTCAAGGATCAGGCCCCCACTATGGCTGGCCCTGAATACAACCTAATAAAAAGATGCCATCCTCCAGAGCTTGAAATTGAAGCACAAGTCAAAAGACAATAAGTGAATTCTGCAAAGAAACAGGTGGGCCCCAGGGTAACAATGAGACAAATGTGTGATGACATGGCCTGAAAGTGGCCAGTTACATGCAAGAGAATGAGAAATGCTGCTATTTCTGTTAATTTGAAGAGTCTCTCGGACAGTCTATCTAAGTTAAAGTTGCCAGGTCTTTTGATGCCTTTTCAGAGCTGAAGTCCGCCTCCTGGTAAGCAGCTGTCAGGAAGGCAGGGAAGAGGCAGCCTCTCTCTCAAGGTGACATGAAGTGAATGTGGGAGCAGCAATGTTGATACCTAAGGCTAATTCTCTGCACATAGTCCATTTGAACTGCATCTTCCAGAAGCCAAACTGGACTTCCCAGGCAGCTAATAAAAGGGATTTGTCTTCTGTACAAACTGGCTGCTGCCAAATGGCCACTGCAGAGTGAGCAGCCGGTCCTTCCCCAGGCTCGCACTCTTCAGAAAATAATGATGGCTTTGCTGTCTCTGCTGACCAGCTCTGTACCGAAATGGGAAAGGTTCCACACGTGTAATAGGAGCTCAGAGACCATGGTAATGAGTATGGTGTAAAACATGATAGATAGGTGGATGGACAGATACCTCTTTATCATTTTTCCGAGCCATCCAATTTCCCCAGGCACAGAGTACACCCCGGAGATTTGGGTTTAAGGCAGAGAAAGCTTTACACGATGGATTGAGTGTTGTGTAAATATGTAAATAAAGAATAGCTCTTTAATTTTTTATGAGGAGTGCATTTTAAAGCCCTGCTTTGGTCTTCTTACTCGGGCAAAATTGCCACCTAACAAAATGGCAGTCATACCTGAACAAACATAACTATGTTTTGCACAGAAGACACCTGTATTAAAAATTAACTAATGAAAAAATATTTGGATAATATTAAGAAAAGCAAAAAACTTGTGCATCAGACAAAAGCTTCCTGGGGTATGAAGTGCATTTGACTACCAAGATCCTCTTTGTAGACCACATGCTGCTTGCTGACATGCCTGAATCCTAAATAAACAGACTTTATACAGGGAAACTAACAGGGTTCAGGGGCAAGTGGAGTGTCACAGCCACTCTAGTGCCACGTGTGACGTGTCTGGAGGCAGTGTATGCACAGCAGTGTGTAATGGCAGCACCACAGAGGACTGAGCTGTGCAGCAGCAAGACTGGCACCTGAGCACCCAGAAGATGCCAGGCCCTCAATGTGACTCCTGCAGGACTGTCAAGAAAGCCTGCAATGGGATTTAAGCACACAAGCCCCTAAACTGCAAGCTGGCAGAGGGAAGTGGAGGGCTAATCAGTGCCCTCTGGCACTGTCTGAGCTGGCTGTTGGATGCTGGGACCCAGGCAGGCACATCTGCACCCCATGTCTCAAACATACAACCTGTGCCTCAGCACATCAGCTCAGGGACCTCCGATGTGACCCCAGTTTTTGTGGTTTCCTTTGTCCCCACACAATCCCTCTGCCAGCACTGCAGTAAGGAGACCCACACAGCTCAGTTCCCAGCTACACAGAGGAACAGGCATGCTCTTGTCTGCCTGCCTGCCTTCCCCTATCCTGGTCTTATTGAAACCAGGAAGGGAGAGGAAGGGAGCTCCCAAAGCAATGCATTGCAAGTGATTTACATGGAGAATGGCTAAGGCAAAGCAATGCATGCATCTGGGAACAATCCTGATCTGGTAGGAGCATAGACAACACAGTCCACTCATAATTGCTCTATTCCCCCTCCAGGATCTCCATCAGGATGTGAAAGGTCCCAGCAATTGATCACCTTCATTCAAGGAAAAAAAAAACATTCAGAGCTCTGGTTCTGCTTTCATGTAAGAAAAAAATCTTAGAACTGTTTTCCTGCAAGAAGTCCAAGTGTAAATATCATCCCTGAGAAGCGACTCTCTGCCATTAAAACCATCCTTGCTTTGTTCATACCACCAAAGACACAGTGTTCTGCCTAACTAAAGGTCACAAAACAGCAGAAATTTGAATGCTTCCATCAATGCTTCTAGCAATCCAGGAGAAGTCACAAAAAGCCTATAATCCATCCAGTAAACATATCTACATGCATACATATATACAGATGTTTATGTACACACACATACACACAGTGAAGGAGGAAATACTCCCTTTAACAGCATGACCTTGTTGTTTTGTACCACTGTTCAAGAAAGGGATTATTAATGAAGCCAGCAGAAGTGCAGCAGTGTTTGTTAAGGCAGCGAAAACACCCATTCCTCCTTTTTTCAGCCAAACTGAAACCCTCACATACATCCACACTCTTGCAGTGTTTAGGTGTAAATAGCACCCGGTGTGTACAAAGCTCCCCCTTTCATATTCATTACTGTCATAGTTCTGAAAGGAAAGAAGCAGAGGTCATTTATTAGAGGTTACTTTTCATGCAAAACACCCTGTGGTTGCTGTCATTCCGAACTACTTAGTCTACGCCCTCAGTCATCTATTAGCAGGGCTTCAGGTCATAACCTTTAGTGGCATTTGGAATCCCAGAACCTCTGATTAGTGCAGGATTTACATATCCTTCAGTAAAAAATGCTCAGCTATAGAAATGCATGAAGTGTTGTAAATTTGTTTGGCCTTTTGTCGGGAATACATATGAACTCTGCATTCAAAGTAGGGTGCATTAAACTATATTTGTTTATCGTGTTATAGCTCCTCTGTTAATGCGGCATCCGTTAACCCATTAAAGACAAACTGTCCTTTCAAAATGGGCTCATGATTGAGCACAAAGGAGGTGGACGCCAGTGCAGTTAATAGGTTCAGATCACACAAGCCAACCGTTGGTGCTTCTTTTGGCCTGTTCTGTTTTTCTCAGAGAAGTAGCCATGCCTGTACGAAGTTTGATTTAATGGTCTCTGCTGGGATCCGTATCATGAAATTTTACTGGAAGGTGTGAAAGTACTACTGAGTTGCTGCCTTGGCAGATGGTAGCAAGGTGTAACCAGTCACACAATTTTGAGTTTCAGTAGCATAGAAACATTATTCATTTGCAATATAGGATCAATATATGTTGGGGATTTTTGCTGCTAGAATTTAGAGCCAAATTACACTGTTCTTCTAACAGAAATGCCGTTAACAAGCATTAGCGCAACTAATTGGCTGATTTAGCTTAGCAGAGAGGATTTGTCAAACAATACTAAGCCAGTTTCCCAGATATTTGAGTACTTGGGGTGTTCTTCTATATTCTCATGTATTTTGAGGAAGACATTTTTAAAGGGTGTAGCATTCATGGCACATGGCTGGAATCAGTCATCTGGGCATTTGAGAGGACCTCAGCTAAACTGAAGTTCCTTAAGTCATGCACAATGAGAGACTACCTGTGTTTTATTCAGGTTGATTATGACTCTCTTGCCTGGATGTGAATTCTGATGGTGATAACAAAAGTGGTACCCTGTGCAGTGGGGGCTTCTCTATACCCTCACAGAGCTTCACCTGGACATTCCAACCTTTGAGTCAAATGAAATTCCAGCCAGAAGACCATTTAGCCTGAGATCTTCCTCCTGGGAAAGTTAATTCGGATGTCAGTGAGGGTCAGTGAGAGCACAGCAAACAGAATACTTGCCAGGAGTATTTTTTATACATACATTATGACTTTGTGTGGTTATATGTCCCCTCTATGTAAAGCTGGAGATATTTTCACCATAAATTTACCAAAATAAATATTATTTATAAATATTATTAATACCTCCTTACACCAAATGAATACATGACCATGCATGCAGGCTGGTGGACATCTCTGGCCCCCAGTTCCTTTCAAATTACAATCCAGCTGAGAGGTGACACTTACAAGTCAGTCTCAGAATTCTTTGTTGAAAGAGCAACCTCAGCCGCCTCTCTGCCAAATCCATCCTTATTTCTGCATGTCTTCGTGTTTCATACACTCAGATGTCAGAGGAACTCCTTGATGTCCTGCAAATATCAGTGGGAGATACAGTCTGAAGAGATGCTCCCTGCATGGATGGAGCTTTGGCAGAGTGGTCCATGGTCAACAAAGAGGATATCACCTCTGCATGTCTATCACCTGTCAGCATCCAAATTCCATCCAAAATCTAACTGTCCAGTTCTGTAGCTACTCTTTGACTTGCCTGCAAGTTGAGAACATCAGAATGGCCTGGCCTCCAAGCATAAAATTTGACTTTTGAGGTCACATCTGTGCATTGCTTCATTCAGAGGCTGCATTGCTGGAGGAGTGAGGTCAGGTATTTCAATGTATCTCCTGGTTCAAAGAAAACTCAGATAAGAGGCAGAGAGACCCCACATTTGGGTGATTTGCTGCAATGGCTTGGAACCAATCCAGCCCCCAGGGGAGCAGAGGAGCACAATCTCATCTTTAAATTGGCAGCAATGGGGAAAGACTGTGAACCTGTGAGCTGCATCTCAGGTGAGTATAGTAAACTTGACTTTTTCCGTTCAGGAAAGTATTTCAAGACATACAGGCTGAAATTGAGATCACAGATCTAGACACAGCCCAAGAACAAAACCTGGCCCTTTATTTCTTTCTTACCACAGAGAAGCAATACCTTTTCAATTATAAGAGACATCAAAAGGTCTATCTGTAACAGACAGAAGGCTAAAATACTTACCTAGAAAATGTCATTTTCATGCAACATCAGGTTCTAGCATGGGTGTCTTCACTGATAACTCCTCAAGGTTACCACACTCTTCAGGGTGGAATCATGTGTGCCCATCTTATTTTACCTTTCATATTTCCAAGCAGAACCAGAGGAAAGGCAGAGAGAAATTTTCCCTTCTGCAGGATCAGAAAAGAGAATGACACAGAGCCAACAGCCACATGAGCTTAGGAGCAAAGCTGAGGACATTTCCTATGGGAACATGAGGGGGAGAATTATCAACCCCAGGAAACATTGAAAATAACATCAAGGGTCCAGCCATGTCTTCCATTCATTTTTTGAAAGCCTGAAATGCTACCAATTCTCCAACATTGTACTCAGATGTTGTAGGAGGCAGGACACTGCCAGGTGAATGTGACATCTGATACATCTGATCCACAACAGAGAGAGCCTGAAATGCACAGGATAAGCCCTCTGCCACTCTTGTCTAGATGTGCCACTGCCCCAGTGCACATTAATACCTAGAGTAAACAACACATTAAAAAGTTCATTGGTAGGTGTCAGGGTTATTCTACAGGGACACACATGAGAGGTGGTTTTCTGAGCTTTCATGGGATTTCAGAAAAAGGCTCATCAGTCAGGCCCTGATGACAAAAGAAGCTTCATGCAAGGGACAGTGCTCACCACCCACAGAATAAGAGCCCTGGGGGACATATCAAGGGTAAGGAAGGATTAATAATGGGAACCAATGAAAACTAATAGAGAATGGAAAGTAAGAAGCAGTAAAAGACATGGAGGAATGGGATCAAAGCAGTAAAACCACTTTGAAAGCAAACTTTTTCACATGGTCAGTTGAAAAGAACAGATGGCACATGGACACCCCTTAACTTATTACAGCTGCTTGTCAGCACAGGTAAGAAGGAAAGCCTACAGATACCTCTGAGCCCAATGACTTATGCCTGCCTGTGGCATGAACATTTATGCAAAGTTAAAATGGTTAAAGTAGCACTCTAAACCAGAGATTTTTCTGGTAATATGAAGAAAGAAAACTGGAAACCTCTGTTCCACAGTGATAGAAAAGGTGACTAGCTCCAGCAATCCATAAAGGAATTTGCTTTCTTCTACTATTTAAGCAGTTAATCTTCATTCATCAAAGCTCTTACACCAACTTTTAGGCTGTTTAACAACAACAGGACCCTAGTCCGCCTTTAGTTAAGATGGAACACAAATGTTTTGCTAAAATGAGATCCAAGGAAACCATTGTTTACATAGAAGTCAGGGAATGCTTTGTGGCCACCTTCAGTGAGAGAAGACTGAATTCCATGTTACACAGTTACAAACTGTGTTTTTAAAAATGAGTTTAATTTAGAAATCATTTCATTAAGATAAACACCATTTTTCCTTAAATAAATCCTCTATCCTTTGTTTTCCTCAAAACCTGGTTATATGAACGTACAATATTTGGGAAAATATTTGAATTACTGCTTATTTTTAAACTGAAGGTGATAACTAAATTCAAGCATTGCTCTGTCCCTGCTACTGAACAGGAGGAGCCGCTGTTGAGGTCAGCAGTGAGAAGAGCTGTCACCAGATCCCTGCCATGTCCCATCAGTTATCAGTTACTCATGCACTTTTGATGTACCAGACATCCACTGTGGTTTAGTTAAATTAGATGGGTTTAGCTTCTGTTGGACCTTGAATGTGAATCACCTATTCTCAACTAAATAAGGAAATAAAATTAAATACAATTTTGGTCAACCCTCTATCACGAGTGAAAGTTTTGTTTTCTATATACGGAGGTTTAAATCTCCAGACATGCATACAACTTTTAGTGGATTATTCCAATTGTCTGCCTTACAGCTGCAGCACATTTGCTGTGTTTAAGAACACTGCGACCTTCCCCTGCACAGGAGACTGTGACTGCAAGAGAAGACACATCCATATGTTCTCCCCTCTGCTTCTGTACTCCTCTGCTTCTGTACTCCCCCACATCCTGACACTTGCTCAAACAAGAAGGTTTGATAATTTTGCCACTTCACAGGTTAACTCATTTCATTTCTCCACCATTCTTCAAAAATTCTCCACCCCTGTCCATGTTTGCAGTGCCTGTGCACTTCAGCACCTCCAAATATAACTCTCCTCTGTCTTAGGGGCTTGTGCACTGACCTTATCAACTTCCCTTGGAACACTAGCCATGAACAGCACTTTAAACACCAGATTTTATTTAAAAGCAAAGTGATCAGGAGATCACAGCACAACCAGAGCTCAGGGAACATGTTTTTCCCCTGTGGCTCGCCCACTGACTGGCTATTAAGACTTCAGGCAAGCTACTGCGTTCCTCTGTGCTTAAGTTCAGTGCTCAGACGTGTTTCTCTCTAAACTTCACAGTCTCAGAGACAAGGCCTGTCTTTGGCTCCAGATTTGCAAAATGACTGGCACAGTAAGGCCTTGTTAGTAGCTGGGGTCTGTAGCTATTATGGCAATACCACAAACTCTGTTAACATTTCATAATCAAATACTGCATTGCAATTGCATTTAGCACACGACAGTCAAGTAATTTAATAGGTCCCTGCCACATAATCAAGGTTAGATTTCACTTAAAACAATAACACTGAGCGTATTGTCCATCTGAGTGTGGAAACTGCAGCAGACTTGAGATACAGCCTCTGTGACATTTCCCTGGCTTACACAAGCATTATCTGCCTTCCATCTGAGCTGTCAAGGCCTGACTGGTTTGCTCTCAAAAGAGAAGGGGTGGTGGGCTTAGGGTCTCGGTAGCCACAGGGCTTTTCGTCAGCCCAGCACACTGGCAGTGTGGGTGCTTCTGCCCGAAAAAGGTGTTGTGTAGAAATATCCTTACTCAGCAGGTGACTGAGAGTGAAGCTGCTCAGCAGAACACAAGGTGAACAAATGGAAATGGAGGGGGGAGGAAATCACCATTTCCTAAATGACCCTGCAACACCCTGGGCCCAGCCAGGACTCTGCTGTCCCCTCCTGCGAAGAGGAGGCTGCAATAGCTATGCAAACATCTCCTGACCTCACTGAAACGCGTGACAGAGATAAAGTAGGTGAAAAACAGCAAAGGCATGATTTCCTAGACAGCCATATTTATAATTTGTAGGCATACACACACAGAGTAGAGCAAAACTGGGACCTAAACAATTTGTGTGCATTGATTTTTGTACTAGACTCAAGCTGTTCAGTTCACCTCTGACATCTCTTAGCAGATTTTTTTTTTAAACTACCATGTGACATGAAGTGAAAAATCCCTGTTGAGCTGTCTCCATCACAAGTGTCTTCACCTCACTGAACTTTGCCAGTAAAGCATCCAGGAAACACAATGATGCCACTTTTAGTCATTGTCTCATTTTCCAGCTGTTGGTAATGGACACACTGTGCCTTAGCCCTTAATGATAAAACTGAAACCACACTCTGTGTTTTATAGGCCTCTGCTCTTTTGAATTTGTGACATCTGTGCTAAAATAGGTCTTTTTTGACTACAGCTGGGAAAATGCACCAATAAGACACTTAGCTGAAACATATTTTATCGCAAAAAGGTGAGAAGGATTATTTTTAAGAAATTTCATAAACAGAATGGTGTATTTTTATTATTTTTAAATGCTAGAGATTTATAAAGAAAAACAAAATAACAGTTCTGTATGGGTTTTTCTTTCTGGATCACAGGGGAAGATCCTTTGAAATGTTTTAGTTGTAGATGCTGCTCAGTGAAATATCTCCTGAAGTGGTCAGGTTGAGGACTTTTTTGGAGAGGGGAGGTGCGAACCCAGCAAATCCAGCCAGAACAGTGTATTTATATACTGTGTGTGAGCAAGGCACAGTGAGCAGGGACTGAGACTGCCTGGTGAAGACTCAAGAAAAGGCTGTAGCCTCGAGTAGGGAGTATCCCTCTCCTCTCTTCCTGGAAGTCTCATGCATTGCCATAAATGACCATCTGAAGGCTTTTTCAGAAAGACAGACAGCCGAGGTAGCAAGGGGCATTTTAAAATCAGGCTGTGGCACAGTCCCACTTGAGGGACTCCAGCAACACGGGGCTGATGAGAGAACCCCCTGGGTGACTGGGTCACACTTGTGACTACACCAAATAGTGGCAGTCATGAACTCTCACTCACAGTGGGCTAAGATTTGGGGGACCACAAAAAAAATATAATGCAGTGGCCAGTGCTGTGCAGCCCCCTGCCCCAGGCTGTATCAAATGGCCTTTGGGATGGAATTCCTCTGCCAGGCAGAATCGTTTTCAAGGTGTGGTACCCACCAGAATTACACCCCATAAACACTGTCCTACATTTATCCCTCCTTGTTCCACTACCCACAAGAGCAAAGTACAATGCATGCAAAGGAAAACTTCCAGCTTCTATTCAAAAGCTACCAGTGATAATATCTAGGAATTACCCCTTTTGTTTTCCCATTATTATATGCATCACAGTGGGGATAACCAGGAGGCGGGGATGGGAGAAGAGAAGAGAGAGCACCAGCTGTTTCCAAAACTCCCAGCTGATCTATCTGGAAGATGTTTCACACCTGGGAGGGAAACCGCTGGTGTGTGAATGGCAGTAGTTACTTAATCCCTACACCCGCGGAGAACTGGAGCAGAGCACAAAGGCTGAGGCAATTCTGCTTGTTCCTATTGCCAGCCCCTGTTTTGGCAGCCCGGCACCATTTCCTCCTTACCTTGCCCCTCTCTCCACTCTCTCGCCCCCAATTTAAACTGGAAACCAGTCAAATGTTTTACTTAGGCCTGCAAGTCTAATTCTTTGTAGGTTTGAGTTGTTGGTTTGTGTTGGGGGTTTTTTCAAATGAAAATGCCTAGTTACATGTAACATATGGATTTTATAAAGGTGGCTATGTATTAAAGGTAAAACAGAAAAAGAAAGAACAAAGTTTATTATTTTACACAGTGGAGTGGACACCTCATATGCCTAATTCTTGAGTTAAATGAATTTTCCAAGAAAATGTTTAGTCTTTCATTGAACAATTATTTTAAATACTTTGCCACCAAGAAGTAAGGCAGTGTAAGTTTTATGAACATATATTTTTTTTCCTTTCACAGAAACATTTGCTTGACCGATCCCTTATAGTTCCAGAAACAAATATGACTGCATTTGCTTAAAATAACAAAACCACACACAATACTTAACTCACTAGGATGATTTAGCAGCGGTTCAGTATTTCTTTTGGCTGAGTGCTCTGGATGAAATCCCATGTACACAGTCTTGTATTTTACACTAATACTTTTACTTCAGGTTATACAGTAATCTCTGTCAGGCGCTGTGCCCCAAGTACAGTATTAAAAGCTATCTGCTGGTGGAATGTCTCCGTCAAAAGGGCATGTGCAAAATAGATTCTAAAAATTAAACTTGTTTAATGTATTACACTTCATGGGTGTTAGAGCAGAGAATTAACTGAGATAGTAAACCCATACTTCCCACCACTTAAAAGATAAACACAATCACTGAGCAAGGGATATATTTGTAACCATGTGGAAAAAAAATTGCCTCAGTTCTAGAAAAACTGTCTCAAACTGTCTTCTTTCCTTTTCATGCCTGACACATGGAGAAATTAAACCTGTTAAGTTGTAAATTTAATTAAAAGAAACCTCATAAAATATATTAATACAATCTCTCGGAGTACTCCTCTGTACCAAACTTTTATTGGTTTCCCTTTTTATGTGCCAGAATAATCCTTTGTGAAATTTCTCCTTAAATATATTTAATTTATATCTCTCTGGCTGGTGACACTCACACTTAACCTCCTTGCAGTGTGGAGGCAGCTGGCTGTACCCTACATGCTGTGTATCCAGTGTGGCACAGGCTTTTCCAGCTGAAACTTGCCAAATGCTGTCCTGTGACCCCACACTCCACTGCCTGCTGCTCATGACCATTTAGGTACCAAAAAAGTTACTTTGAGGAAGGGTGACAGAATCCTGACCTAAAGAAGACCATGTATTTACGGGTCCCATTCTGCCATCCTTCCACAGGCTTTTAATGTTTCTAGTTTCCTACTGGCTTAATTAGAGCTGCAGAGGAGCTTCTAATTTTTCTGGTCACACTTTATATCTTCTGATTACTAACCATTAGTCTTCATCTTTCTCTAGGGCTTGGGGTTTTGGATTTTTTTTTTTTTGGGGGGGGGGGCAGTGCTTTGAGGTTTATTTGCTTTTTTAATTATTTTTTTTTAAACGGCCAGGAATGAGATATATGTTGAAAATCAATTTCCTCTTGTAAAAGTAATTGCTAGCTGGGGCTGATAATTTCTTTGTTCAGAGCAGATACAGAACTATTGTCTTGGCCTCCTAAATTGGTATGCCATACCCCATGCTGTCTGCAAGCATCAGTGTGGAGCCATGCACAGTAGATGCTGAATATCCGAAATAACGGTGGTGTCCCTGTCTAACAAAAACTAACTCCTTCTCCTTTTTTTTTTTTTTTTAATGGAAGAGAAATAATGAGACAACCGCACAGCATTTTAGTCCACATTTCTCTATTTCCTTCTCATAAAAGGTCTCAAAGAAATGCAAAGCACCATTGAAGAGTTCAAAGACATACCTCAGAATGTGACTGCACATTCAAGGCACACTGACATATTCAAGACTGGATAGCTCTATTGGAAGGGGAAAAAAAAAAAAAAGAGAAAGAGAGAGAGGGAAAAGAAAGAAAAAGGCTCAGCATACAAAACACAATACACAATATCTACTTCTACTGTGTGAAACTCACTGCATTCATTTTGCTCACTGAGCAAACTAGGTCCCAGAGTATAACACACACAATAAATCCAGCCTTCTTTTTTTCCATAGGAGCTGATTTCAAGAGAAGCTAAAAATTACCCAGTGTAAATGATGCAGAGGCTGATGCAGCTGAATTTATAAATTGGGTTGAAAAGTTTGACATGCTGAATTAGATTATACTATATAATGCATCACTAAGTAATTGATATGTACATTACATGCAAAGAAAGCCCCGCTAACTCATGTGTAACTTACTTTTTTTTTTTTTTGCATTATTGTATAACTTGGCCATTGGCTCATTGTCAGTTGAACAAATTTTCAAAAGGAGATTTAGTCCCATATGAGCTGAATAAAAATTTTGTTACACTCTGGTACTCTAAAAATAGAATACAGGATAAAGATAAGTTTTTTTAAAGTAGAAAATACATAAGAATTCATCAGAGCATTTAAAGCCTCTTTTGTGGTCTTTTTTCCATTTTTAGGGAAGTTTTCCTTACATTTGTTCAAGAAATGTATAAGTCCAGATGAAAGATGTGTAATACCAGCACCAACTGGAGAGATCATCAGGAATATAAGGGAATGGGGAATATACCATTTCCTCAGCTAAAACCAAACAATGTAACACTGATTTCTGTCTTCTGGGAGTACACTAGAATTTTTTTTTTTAATCATGCCAGAAAGAAATTTCAGTTTTATACTGGCTGTTCAGTATGTTTCCAGTCTTCTACTGATGATCTGCATTTATTTCAAGAAGATGAGAGCATTTCCCTCTGCAATTACTAGCATATCTGCTCTGATCCAATGCTGATTGCAGCACAGGGCCTTAAATCTCTGTAATCTGTCTGAAATGTTATTAAATATTAGATTTCACTGTGATTTGTTTTCTTATCACTTTACTTGTAACTTTACTGCCATTCACCGCCAAGAGACCTTGAACTGGAGGCTATGGCTTTAATCTCAATTTGTTATACTAAAATGCAAAATTAAAGAAGAATGAAAAAAGTTGAATATTACCAAGGAATGTAATTGATAACATTGTGTCAGTTTTGAGTTTTAATATTATAAACTGAATTTTATGATACTCTACCCTAATAGTGACATATTTAACATTTTAAGACTGGATATAATAATTTTATGGGACAAAATGGGTATTGTTAGAAGGTTATACAGTAGTACTTTATCAAACCCTTGTATATTAAATACCAAAACACTATGATAAAATAATAGAAAGTCTCACTTCTCCTTGGAGAAGAAAATCTGTCTTTAATCTCTCATCTCTGGTTCAAGACCTCCTGGAGATCTCTGGTCAGGAAGCAGTGCCACCAAAGTTCTGTGCACAGGGGTATGGACAGACAGCATTTACAGAGTTCTGGCAGTTTTCATTCGAAAATGCAAAGCAGGGACATTTTTATATCCTGACAAATTCTGCTTCGCTTCCAGGAAATTCCAGTTTGGTAGGTGCCCAAAGGCCATATACCAAAGGGAACAGACAGGAGCATGCTTTCAAACAGTACAGGAGCAGCCAGGAATAGATGATTTTGTTTTTCCTCCCCTGTTTGACCACTCCCCAAAACAGAGCTTCTCTCTTTCGTAACACCAGCCAGACTCAAACTTCCTTACATCCAAGTCCCTCTAATGCACTTCTGGCCTGCTGCTGGTTATGATGCTTGTTGATTTGCATCCCATTTTCCTTCCAATCTTCTCTTCCCCTGACCTTCATCTACCTCCCTCTCAGCCTATCCCTAAACTGTGGAGAACTTGAGATATAAAGAAATAAGAAACAGGTAGAAATCCAAATCTGTGTTTCAAGTGAGCTACCTTGTCCAAGTCTGGCAGGATGTCACCATTTGTAATATTGGTACACATCTGTCAGGGTAAAAAAAGGCAACTTTCTGGACTGGGAAAAGGGAATCATTCCCTCTTGACAGGAGTCTGAAATTCAGACAATATCCAAATCCAAAATAAAACTAAAAACCAAAAATATATTGGTAGGAATATTAGATGTCATGACTGCAGTATGGCAGCAGCTCTGGAGATGAGATATAATATGTGAGGGTACAGATGTACAAAGAAGGAGGACAGCACAGGACGTTCACCATGGAAATATCCAGATCAGGATACTAACCCAGCAGCTCCATTGTGCTTTGTCTGTCTGAATCACCCCAGCAATGTTTCTCCTTAACAGTCTATCCTTAAAGTGCATATAATAAAATGAGGCCACTGAGACTCGTACACGGCTGGCTCTCTCCACTGATTTTAATTCACTAGCTAGAAATGCTGCACAAGGTCAGTTTATGTGGAAAAATCTGTATCAGCAGAGGCTCACATTGACCCTTCTTTCAGAAGAAAATGATAGGATTTCAAATTGGGGTTTTGTATAGATTGGGAAAAGTGTCCACAGAAAAGAATGGTGACTGCAATTTTATACAGACATATATAAAGGCTTCAAAGACCTGTGCCATGTTTTTGTTAGTTATATAGGGCTCTTTCATGAGCCACAAAGATCAAAACAATTCAAAACTGTCAAATAAAAGAGGTTTGGGGGAGGTTTCGAGAGGAAGGAAGGAAGGAAGGAAGGAAGGAAGGAAGGCAGGCTGGCTTATACTTTGGATATCACTAAATATAAAAAGACAATCTAGCTACATTTGATGTTCATGAATGGGTTAATGTTAGAGTTGGCTGCTCTAGAAAGTTCTGTCCAACAAGCTCAGGTGTCCCTGATGTAGAGCCCCAAGCATAACACTTTATTGCTTATATTTGTCATCTCTTACTGGTGAGATTTAGGGACAGAGTTCTTTTCCCAATTCATCCCCACAAAATACAGGTCAACAAAGGTCTTGCCAGCTGCTGTATTTTCCTGGTTTGCTTTCAGATTCACATCGCAGATGAATATCCTAACACTTGCACTGCCTGTGTCCCTCTCCTTCTTTGTGTGCATTTACACACAAAGTGAAACATTCTTCATTTTAGTCTGTCAGAGATATACATTATTTTCAATTTTATTTTTTAATTCTAGAGTATCACAGGATTGGAAAATGTTAAGAGTAAAATAGGCATGGCTATCTATAGCAAGAGAAAGCCTACTAAAACCTTCAAAAATATAAAGACAACATTCACCCAAAACAGAATCCAACTAGATTCTCCCTCCATCCATGGACAGTGCTGGAAAGAAAGGTCATGATCATTTTCATCTTGGAAGAGGATTACAAAATAATTTTTGAGATGTTAGTTTCAAACAGACATCAATTACTCTGCCTACAACATTATCTCAGGGCTCAGTACAGAAGAGAAACATTTATTTAAACACGCCACCTGTGTTCAAAGTGAAAGAAAATTCCCCTAAAATACTTTCAAAACAGAAATGAACATCAGTTTAAAAAAAATAAATAAATAAAAATCAGCCCACATGTACGAAACAAGAAGAGAAATAAAACCTGTCTGATCATACTGCAGAACTGTGTGCATAGTTTGTAGTACAAAGAAAGGAAGTGAAGCTGTAGCTAATTTTCTCTGAGTTTTGTTTCGTTTTTTTTCTCAGGAAAGAAAGACACCAAAGAAAAGGAAATAAAAAGTGGGGTTGAAAACGCGCAGGGAAAAGGAAACACTCTCCCACAAGACTGTTCTCTCTAATTCCAGCTTACAAAGATGTCTGCAAACATAAAAAGCTGGGCCGGCAGTGGGACAAGGCATTACAAATATGAGGAGCTGCATTTCGCACCAGGCTGAAGTCGCAGGGGAGTTGTGACACCCAAGCAGGAGCAGCTGGCAGCTCTCCTGAGGCTTTTGTGCCCGCAGCCAGGAGGGCAGAGCAGGAGCTGGAAGGGGCTGGGGCCGGCACCAGGCTGGGACCGACTGTCCCACCATCGGGGCACTGCAGCTAAAGGAAGGGGACTCTGTGTGCTTGCACGCTGTGGGGTGCTCTTCTAAAAATGATTCTTCCTGACACATGATTGCTGTGATTTGGCTCGCTGCTCTATCAGAATAAAAAACCAAAATAACCCCCCAAAACCCATTAAATGAACAAACAAAACATTTTAAAAAAAAAAAAAAAAACAAAAACCAAAAAAACCCCAACAAATCAAAATCAATCTTCTAGAAAAATTCTGTTTACGTTCAACCTGGAGACAAAAGCCAAAACACCCAAGAGGTCCATCCCAGAGCCGTAGCACCCCAGCAGTAATTAAAGGGAACATTTTTGTGTTATGGCACAATATAGTCATGGTGTTTGGACTTGTCAAAACAAACAAACCATATTCAGGGAAATCTGTGGTACAAAAGAGCTAAACAAATTATGGGGTAGAGACAAACATGGCCACACCATCAGCATTCAAGACCTGAAGAAAAGAGTGGAAACTTTCAGGGTCTGAATGCAGGAGTGGAAAAGCTAATTGAGCACAAATGAAAGGATCTATTACGGCTGAAAGAATAAGTGAGAGTACAGGCAGGACAATACTCTCATTTATGATTCAAATATCCATGGATAGTGCAGTACAGCTTTAAATACAATTTACAGCCTTGATTACAAATGACTATGTGCATCAACTCGGAAGCAATGCAAAGACTGTGAGCGAGAGAAAGAGCCTGCCTTGTCAGAAAGGAAGGAGAAGGGGATAAGTGACGGCAGAGCTCGGCTGGACACTCAGAAGCAATTGGAATGTGCAGAATTATGAAACAGGGCTTTTAAAAACCTGAAGATGAACTGATTAGTGGGCAAGAAGGCTCACATTTAGAATAACTGAATTGCACAGTGATAAGATTATAAAGGGAGATTTATGTTAGATAATCACAGTGAGATCAGGGGCAAGGGAGTATCATTCTGTCCCTGTGTCTTCCAAAAGCAAAATATAAATATATGAATGTGGTAAAAATAATAAGTACTGGAAATGAAGAGCAAGGACAGGCTTTTATTTTTATGGAAAGCAGCAACAGCTTTTTTTCTCAGCCTGCATGAGACCCAAAACTGACCTGAAACCACCCAAGTTGTGAATTACTTTCTACCCAGAAACTGCCTGTATCCTCACTGCCTTTTTTTTTTTTTTTAAAGCTATGTTATGTTTTATGAACCAAACATTACTTCTGTTAAATTTCCAAGAGTTGGAAAATTCTAAAAATCTTATGGAAAGCATAAAATTATTTGGGCTGGGTAGCAACAAAATTAGCACTGGATGGACATCGGCACCAAAGACAAGTGCATCCTGAGGTTCCACAGGCTGTATATTTTCGGTTTTTTTCTATTCCATATCCATTCTGAACTACAGCCATTGCGTACCACAGCAGCTAACAAAAGTCAGGAAAATGCCATCAACCCTCCACAGGTCCCACTTTTCCAATTCTCCCAGAGTCTGTCTGAAACCAGAAACTCCCTAAAAAGCTACTGGAGCTCTGACAAGGAGACAGGCACAAGCAGAAGCAAACAGCTCGGTGAAGGTGTGGCCTTCACACCTGCAGGAGGACATCAGTACCTGAGAACTCAGCCCTGCCACACTTTTTACTGGTATTGGCTAAACAACACAGGTAATTACTTTGCATTTATCTCTTCCCTAGATGGCCCTGAGACATTTCATCGGAGTGGAAATCGCTCACCCAAAGTGATCTGTGCATCCAGGACTGTCAGTCTTAATCACAGGCAGTGCACCATGTGCTCAGGAGTGAAACCCAAGTTCAAAAATCCCCCATGCCTTGTGCAATATGCAGCAGTCCCTTGACTAAATAAAATTAAGGACCGGCTAAATAAAATTAGGGAGAGCTGTACATATATCCCTGTAACAACCCAACCCATTCCCACTGAACACTTGTCAGAATCAGTTTTCAAAATTTACAAACAGTGAGAACAACCAAACATCAGGAATTACCCCTCCTCTCATAACAAAAAGCCGCAATCTCCGTAATTATGTGCACGGGAGACTGGAACTGTGTAATGAGGAGGAAGAAAATGAGAGGCTTCTGATGGCTGATTCAAGACAATGGAGCCCTCATCTCTGAGCCCAAAGAGTAACCACACAAAGGACAAACCCAAAGTCTCTCCTGTTTCCCTCATCATAACCATTCACTGCAGAGCACAATAATGCTGGGGCAACTGTGTGTACTTTTATGTCTTTTGTAAGGGTTCAGCTGGCACCTTTCTTAAGCAAGGCAGCTAGCATGAGAAGGCCAACACACCACCCTTTCTCCACAGTTATTCATTTTTTAAGGACACTGTTTTTGAAACAAAAAGAGAATGAAACTACATGGCATGTACTCCCAGTCTCAGATTGGGAGTGGAAGAAAATAATGGCCACACACTGCTATACAATTAGGTTTGTCTTGGAAAGAAATTATACTGATGTTTTTCTAAGCAATGCCAGGTGGTTTATTCACCAAATAATGAGACACTAAATAGATCTAAAGATTCTTGGCAACTGGTAAATGCTTACCTTGGACTCCCTATTCCTCTCTTCAAGAAATGGCTTGCTTTTCCCAAGAGTTTTCTTAAGTAGCTCCTCAGCTGTGATTAAAAGCAAGTAACAGTGGTCTGAAGGTTGGTTAACTTACACTTGTTTAATGATACAGCTCAGGGAACTGCAAGTGCACCTCAGATGCCTCACTGATTTAGTAAACAGCTTCAGCCATCAGAAGACCTTGTTTTTAAAGTCCATAATTCCCTTCCAGAAACAAAAAAAACCCCCAAAACTGTTGTAGTTAACTTTTCTCTACTCGATCACTGCCCAAAATCCTATTAGAAAAAAAAATAAATAAATCTTAGCTTCATTATTTGCATGAGCAAGAAAAACATGGAATCTTTTCCCTGACACTGCAGAAGGAGGGAAGACAAGCTCTGGGAGCAGGAGGTGGCCACGTGTGGGCAGCAGCACAGCGAGGACTGGTGGTGTCCACAGCCCAGTGTGAAGGACCAAAGGAGTCAGGCTGCCTCCAGAGCCAAGCAAGGAAGGGAGAGACCGTACCTCAACAGGCTTGTGCAGCCTCTGGGCTCAGCATCGGCTGTGGAGCAAATCTGCGCACAAAGATGGACTTGAGTGGACCTGGCTCCAACACTTGTCCAGGCAAAAGCTGGTGGGGCAGCCAAGGACCTCAGAGCCAACATGGCAGTAGCTCCCAGGGTCATCCCATGCCCCTGGGGCAGAGAAGTACCAGCTGAATCATCCCAGTGATCATGGGGAAACACGATGTTTCAACCACAGCTCTGTCCTATGATACAATCCCCACCCTCTGCTGCTCCATCTTTGAGAACTAGAGAGTGCTCCAGCTCCAAACAAAACTGACCTGGGGACAGGACCCCTCCTGTACAGGTGCAAAGCAATTTAAATAACCGTGGGGCTGCTAAGGTCAGGCTTAGGTGCAGGCTGCTCACTTTTCCCCTGCTGCACTCGCAGGGGTGGACACAGCCTGGTGGGCTGGGGTGGACACCAAGGTCGGCAGAAGCACCAGCACCCAGGAGGTGACAGCGCTGGGATGTGACTCAGGAAAAAGGCTTTAAAGGAACAAGCCATTTCAGAACTATCAGCAGACAGCAAATAGAGCAGCCAATGGATTTTGCTTCCCTTTCTTTTTGTCAATTTAGAGAGAGAAGTACATTATAAAAATATTAATAATGAAAAAAAATGCTGTGAATAATTCTTCACTTATGGTTTCTCCTCTAAATATTTAGAATTAGCATTGCTTTGACTATCTTTGTCCGAAGATCGCTTCCATTTCAAAAGATGACTGTTCACAGCCAGAGATTCAGAATTTCGTTTATGTGAATACAAATTGATATTTATGAAAAATCCTACATCTAAAGTACATCTGCTAGAGTAATTTTCTAGAATATTCCACAAAACTCTAAACATACTGAACATTGCAAGGCTTCCCAAGAAGAACTAATTACAATGCCCAAATTAATATTTGAAGAAAATCTTGAAGCAACGGCTCTGTTCTCATTTAAATATGTGACTACTCTCTTTATAATGTGCAAAGCATTATAACCATTTATATATGTTCCAAGTGATATATTACTGAGTTGAACCTAGATTCCCCTTCTTTTGTTCTGGGTTCATAACCTTGCTGTATTATCTTCCATAACTCTATAGCTTGCTAATGCATAATTCAAGCCTCTCTTATTGACAAAAGGCGGCAGAAAGAAAGAATATTTCAATGCCACTTTCCCACGTAGATAGTATTGCTTTCACTTCAGCTGATATCATTTCCATACTAAAGCCAAATCTTTTAAAGTACATTAAGTATCATTTTCATTGCTTATTCGCAATTGATTCACTGGGACAACTACATCTGTTTACCTCCATCTTCTGAGGCTACTTTATTACAAGTTTTTTGTTGGGTTTTGTTGGGGTTTCTTTTGAAGTGGGTTTCTTGCCAAAAGAAGAAACTACAGTTAAAACATTATGCACTAATGTATGACATCAGCTCCACATTAATCTCTTGATTGAACTAGAGCTTGGCTTTAGGACTAGTGTCACAGATGCAGGTAGGGAGCAGAACCACTTTGCCATCATCCTGCAAACCCTTCTAAACCCTTCCCTGTGTAAAGTAACTGTAAACAGGCAAGTATCGTGTTCCCATGCATCTCTGACTGGAGGTCAGATTTGTCCTCACAGTCAGCCATGCATCTATGCAAAAATCCCACTGATGTTAATGCAGTTCCTTCAAATACACGCATGTGGGAAGGAGAAGATAGTTTGCCCATTTTCCGTGTTGGCAACAGATACGGAGAACTCCAAAGGCTTTCAGTCTCCTCTGAGAAACAGATTGTCTCCTTCCAATGGTACAAAAGTGATACAGGCTCACAGATAGACAGAAAAATTAAAAACAATTAAACGCTCCAAGAAGCAGCCAAGTATCAACCTTTCCTCATCATTACCTGGACAGGTTAAGACTGCCAATTCTCGTGTCTCCACAGACCCTCAGCTCAGTGTCCTCTCATTAGAGCGTTCTTTGGAAGCCAAAAAGGACACATCTTCCTTTACAGACGGCTGTAGGGCAGCGAGCAGCTACTCTCCCTCTGTGTCAGCCCAGCTGGGAGATTGTCACCACCCCCTTCACGCAGTCCCTGCTGCGTGTGGCTCGGCACCCTGCGCTGTGCACGGAGCTGTGCGAGGCGAGGCTCCTCTGCAGCCTTCCTCCTCACCTGCGCATTCATCTGAGCCGTGAAACTGGGAAACCCTGCTCCCATCTAACTTGCCCTGGCAGTCAGCCTGGGCTCAGTCTGCAGCCAGACTGCCTACACATGGCACCTGCCCTTGTGGCAGGCAATGTCCATCACCCAGCCACCCTTATCTATTCCATCTCTGGGCTGCAGTAAGAGCAGAGGTTCGGGCAGATTGGCCAAATCCGGGAGTGCCAGGGCCCATCCCCACAGCAGGTACCGCCTTTAGAGCACGGCGTGTGTGCCCTGTGCACCGCGCCTCGCTTCTCCAAGCTGCAAATCGTCTGCCTCACAGGCAGCTGAAAGGCATTCAAGCAGGTAAGTGCCGTGGTCAAAGGGGGAATTTGCCCCCGAGGCTGGTGCAGCATCACTTCTGCACGGCAGCCCACACGCAGCTTAAGCATCAGGAAATGTCTCTTACCATACAGTGCCCAGCACAGATGGACACTTACCTAAGAGTCTCTTTATATAATGAAGGAAACCGTAATCTCACAAATTATTCTGCCAAAAGTGGCATGAAAATTTATCAGAAGAGGCTCTGCAAGGCACCTGGACTCCCTGTAATCATATTTACCAAACCAGTTTCAGTAATAACATCATCTAGCTACATTTATAGCTCTGGTGCTTCTCTCTGTGCCACCTCAGCCACTCACCTGTTCGAGCTGAATGTGCAAGTTCAGCTTCCTAAAGCATTGTAATTCTGGCTACAGTCAAAACGACTTCTCTAAACTTAGGAGCTTGTTTATTTTTTTCTAAAACCTCTCAAAGACTCATTTTCTGCAAAATTCTCAGAAAACACAGCTTGAGAAGCAAAATTCAGGTGGGTTTAATGGTGCCTCCCGCTGTGCCTCATTTTAAAGTCACTGTTTATTCAACAAAATCAATGCAAAAGAGAATTAGCTCAAGTTACCAAATACTTTAATGTCATGGGCTGAGAAAGTAGCAGTTTAGGAGAATAACACTGCTGCCACTTGGACTATTCTCCTTCTACTTGCCTCACCTTAAAAGCCATGGAATTTCTCATATCATATGCTGTCAGAGGAGACAAAATGAAAATAACTTATGTAACTTTACAGGGAATTCCGTAAGTTTGTAGCACTGAAAGCATAGGAACTTTAAGGGGCAGTGTAGGAAATGGTGAGGTGAAGTCAATCATCAGCCTCGCCAGCAGCAAGTAAACAGCCCATGTCATTTCTGACACTCGCTCACTGACTGTCCTTCTCCCTGGAATTTTGCTTGCGTCTGCCTGGATTTAACTCTAGCACTTGCATTCAACCTAGCTCAGGAAGTTCCTGCAGTTCTCATTCCACCAGGAATGACCTCCGGCCAAACACAAGGAAGGCCTTAACTTGCAGAGGATGAACACAGAGTTGCAGTGACCCTTTCAAGAAGCCACTGCCCAGACTCTCACTTGTTCATCACACGCAAGGCCCCCAGAGAGGCCTGAACATCTCCCCAGCTAAGGGAGCACAGGGCTTCTGGATCTTGGGCTGCTCCCATTGCATGGTTGGTACAAAACCAAAAATCCCAGAACACAGCTGCGCCAAGACTATCTCCCCAGTGGCAGGGCCAAGACCAGCCCCAACTCCCTTCACACTTCTGTCCTGGTCTCTTGGGATGTGAGAGAGCAGAGCTTCCCCATTTGCAGCTGTGAGCCAGGAAGCGAGCAGGTCAGGGAAAGGAGCCCAAGAAGAGCCATGCACATGTGTCACTGCTGGGGAAACAGCAAGTACAGGTCCCCCTTCACCACCCTGGTGCCAGCCCAGGGCCAGTGGCAGCAGGCAGCCTTGCCCTCTCAAGGCACAGGGATGGTGAGCAACCTGAGACTGGGCATCTGAGCAAATTTCCACATAATTCCACCTTCTTGTTAGCAAATTTCCAAAAATCTATCTTTGTAAGAGCTCCTAGAACCTACCACTAGACATACAGTTGCTAGAGATAAAAAATGTGTTTCATGTCACATCTGCACTAAGCTTCCTCCTGACTGTCCCTCTAACAGTGCAGCCAAACACTCCCTAACAAGGACACTCTCTACTCTTGTCAATATTAGAAAAAAAAAAAAATCTTGCGAAAAGCCAGTCATTCTCATACCCGTAGTAGGCTTTTGCACATTATCAGGAACACGGCCACACAACTGATTTGCCATTTGACAGGACAAGCAGGTAGGAAACCCCAGCAGAGGGGACAGGCCTAGGCAAGCTCCTGAGGTGGACTTCTTGTAAAAGAAAACTCTTCCAAGCTGCCTATCCCCACCACTGCTCCGGAGATGTCACCTTCTCTGCGGTGCAAGCAACCACCCACATCTGTATTCTCTGAAGGAGGAGAGGAACACATGAAGAAAAATCTGAGAAAGCAGTAGCCAGCAAACTTGTTACCATTTTATTTCCATGGTGTTCTACGGATGAGGTGACCACAGTGACCTCCCACTGCTGGCTCCCACATGGAATAACAGACACACTGTCCCTGCAGCAGCAGCATGACTCTCGTGAAAACTCGTGGTAAAAGCAAGAAATGGTTTGGTTTGTGACCTACCTTGGCCAAGGGAAGCCCCTCACACAAGAACCGTATTTATTGGAGCACTGTTCCAGTACTCTGTGACAAGCTGTAGGTCTCAGAAACCACCACTGGCTTGTGAATTGTCCCACGCAAAGCACACCACCAACTTGTCCCAGAAAAGTAAGCTGAATTCTGGGAGTAAGATGAACGGGAGGGTCAGTGTCCCTTTTACTTTATGTCGTATCATAACAATGAATATTCAGAAGATAAATAAATCATTTTTCTCTGCTTAGAAAAACCTTCTGAGGTTCCTGTGGTACTTTGGGTTGATGATGATGAAAGATGACACGCACAGATTTTCACTTACAGAAAGGGAACATGGGTAACTCACATTTTCAAAACTCCTGACAAGTAACTCACCTGATGACACGGGAACAAACAAATCAAGCCATTTGTACCAATCTCACATGAACAACTTAAATTTGAGATACAAAGGATTTCACAAAGGGAAGAGCCAAGTGTCTAAGCCATTTTAATATTGGACATTTTTTCTTAACAGATTTAAGCATCTCCGGTTCTTTTATCCAACATACTACACAGCATCTTAAAACATCCTGTATTACAGAATGCTATCTGAATGTACCCTCTAGCATCCTCAAAGGATTGCTCCAGTTCAGCATCTGCTTAAAACACTAAGCCTTCTTGCCTGCCTTTTTCTTCCCCCTCCTGCTTGGGGCTAACCACTCTGCTTGTTTCTCTAAAAGAGCAATATGCTTCTCAGAATGCCTTAGGTATTGGAGAGACCCTTCAGTCCACCCTCAACTACTCATAATTATATGAGTTCTACCTCTGGTTCACTCATCAGTCAAGAAAGCAGAGATCAAAAAAGGCATTCCCTTATTTTCTGTCAGAACATCATTCAGCCTAAAAACATTTTTGCAGAATAAGATGATTCACCAAGATTAAATTATGTGCTTATTTTCAGAAGTCTCCAATCCATCTTCCCAGAAGCTGCCTGCACATTCCTCCTCCCTTTCATTTGAACAGAAGCCCTCTGCAATAGGCACACACGTCTTCTGGTAAGGTTTCAGGGTTTCTGCTCCATCTCCAAATCCTTATGTCTCTCAAACTGTCGACTTTGCCTTTTTTGGCAACTTCGGCAACTTTTGGCAACTCAATGGCAATTCTTCTCTGAACCTCTCGTTCTACTTCTGGGCTCTCCTTGGTCCTGTTCACAGCTTCGCCCTTCCTCAGAGACTGCTTTCCATCTGCTTCAATTTCAGAGGGTCAAAATTTAGCCCCTTACTGATCTTTCATGTACTTTCTTCATCTCTCTTTCTTATGGCCCTGTGAGCAACATCCACTTCAGTATCCAAATCCACAGAGCTGGGTCATGTTAATGCTCTTGATGCCACTACTTAAGCCACGAACAAAACAAACCCCTGGTCCGTGCCTGCTCACAACACACCGTTCCTCTCTCATTAGCAAAAGCATCCCTTACTTTGACCAGTAACTGGTGGTCAATTCGGAAGTACTTGCTTATATCCAACACATATGGATTTTTTTTTTTCCCATGTACAATTTACTCTTTGACTACCAGCCTTGAACAAAACGGAGTATTTTTCTAGTGTTTTGAGGTGGTTATGGTTTTCTTCCTCCCAAATGCAGTATTAATAAACACAAGGAAAAACCAAAAAAAGCAGCAAAAGCATCTTTTTAACAGCTACTGTCTACCTGGAGATAGCCAATGATGTCATCACATAGTTCCGGTCCCTCTCAAAAATGCCAGCATTCCCAGAGTCCCATGGAAAGCAGCTAATAGGGGAGCATGTCTATGCTTTCAAGTATCTTCAACTGCTTTACACCACTTGCTGCTCCAGAAACAATCATTTCATAATTTGAAACAAAAACTGAAGTGGAAGTTTTTATATGTATCAGCACACTCCATTTCATTTGTGTTACCTTCTAAAATAGTGGAACCAGGCTGATGTTCCTTACCTGCGAGCTCTCAGTGAAACCACTTGTTCATTGTCTCTGAACATGGACTGCCCTGAAGTATGGGGTTCTCAAACACAGCAAAAGAGAAAGGACAGAGCATGAATGAAGAAGACTCTGCAATTCGGTGCTTTGCTTAAAAATAGCGGCTTGCATGGAGGCCAGGAAATTTGACTTGTCATAAAATGCAACCTTTCCCACTAATAATACAACACATTTTATGTAGTATGAACCTAATGAAGAAGTTATCTCTTGCTTTGTTCCAGGTCTTGTGACAGATTGGTTTTTCAAGGAGAAATCCCCACCTGTGTCAAGGAATTCCAGCACTCCTGGTGGAGCTGCTGAGATACACGAGGTAGCCCAGCACGGGAGTACGGCATGGAAGAACAAAACCAAGCACAGGTCTGGTCAGAAACTCTTTGGGCATGAGAAGGAGTGAACAGGGGATATACATTCCCAGTAGAGTAACAGGATTTTGCAAGATGGCTCCAAACATCACACAAGCTCTGAAGCCTCCAAGTAGGATAAAACAAAGACACCACACAGCTCCCCAAAGCACGAGAACATAGCGACATGTTTACAGGGATTACCATGAAACCTGCAGGATATCAGAGCCTGGAAATCCCCATAGTGAGAGATTTGTACCCTACAGTTAATAGCAAAACACTTTTTTGCACCTACCAGCAGATGCTGTTCTCTGAAGGATAATACCCAACTGTTTTCATTAAAGCTGGGTCTTCGATAGGACGGAGGCAGCAATTTATGCTAAGGTTTATCACTAAGGACATTTAAGAGGTTTTAAAACGCAAACCTAAAAACTGTCTCGGCTTTCCAACTGGTTTAACTTTTTGTAGAATGCACCCAATTATACACAGCATTTCTGACAGAAGGAATTTCAAGAATGCAGCATGGTGGCAATGTAGTAGCTGATTAGGCCTGTGGAGAAAGCTTCTCCAAATTTGACTTCTGGTCAGTGTACAACATTCAGGACACAAAAATACTCTGGGTGAAGGTGGTCTGTCTTTCACTTCGGCCATAATAAAAGAGATCTCCTACACTTCAGCTATAATAAACCACACACAAACCACAGAGAGAGGGAGAGACAGAGGGAGAGAGATGGCAGATACACTGAGAATCTGCAGCGTAGATAATCAAACCCTTTATTGTCTAAGTTACATTAGACTTGCAACACCATAAAAACCTGTTAAGAAGAAGAAACAGTAGATTGGTAGAGGTAGTAGAAAGTCCCTGTAACAGTCATAAAAGGGCTTTACAGGAGTGTGTCATGCCAAAAAAACTTATCACGTTGCTTAGAAGAGCTGATCAAAGCCCATTTGACTAAATAAATAAGAACACAACTCATTTTAAATACTATGGTCTAACTAAAATAACAAATCAATACAATACAATGATAAAGAAAAAACCAGAAATTGTGGGATTCACTTCCAAAAACAGATGGTCCTTAAGGTTGGTTTTCCCCCACCCACTCTTATTTCTTGTTTAATTAAGTGAAAATCTCACTTCTGTGCTATACACAGCATATAATTATTTAAACTGATTTCCCCTACTGTTGTTCTTCATGAAGCTAAATTATGATTGTAAACTTTGCTGATTAGTACCCTGGTAATGGCAGTGACAGCACTAGCTTCTCTGTCAAGGATTCGGGAAGAAAATTCCAGAAAGAAGGTTTGGCTCTAAGTATTAACTCAGATTTTCTAGTTCAGCTTGCCAAAAAAATACAGTTAAAAAAAAGAGAGAAATTACAAATGTACACTACACTTTCGTGCCATTTTGGGTATAGAAGAGTTTTTAATAACTAAACCACAAACAAATAGGTTAAGCAACTAGCTTTTGTGCATTCCTGAACTGTCACCACTACTTCCTCTCATGGAAAATATGACTCAGAAAAGCAAAAAAACAAAAGAAAAAAAGAAATCAACCAAAAAAAAAAATCAAAGAGAAAGCTAGTGCAAACCCAAAATGATAATCATTAAGCAACACAGCAAAATATTTAATTTTTTTTCTTTTTTTTTTGGTGTACAATGGAATGTGTCTATGCGACCTCCCTCAAAATAACTTCACAGAACAGTTAATTACAGTCACTTTTAAGTACTTGCACAGACATTCCTAACTACACCGAGACTTACAGAGAATTCTGGTTTACATCTCGTGTAATAGCATAAGGAAAGTCTAGTTTAAAAAAAATACGTAAGAAAGTTAATTTGCATTGTTGCAAGTGTTGCAAAGTAACAAAACCTGTCAAGTAATTTAAAACAAGTAACAAGTAGTATCCAGACCAAATTACTGACTAGATTTTTTTAAAAAAGCAACCCCCCACCCACCAAAACTGTTAAAACAGAAAGATCACGTTTTAAGGTTTTTTCTGCCTTTTTTTTTTTTTTAAACAAATCTTTTGTCAGAAGCCCATTTCTACAAAAACAGCACTATTCCATTACTGTATTAAGTAAACTGTGGTCTCACCTGTATTAAAGGTTAGCATCATTTCTGTACATGTAAAATTATTGCTTTTTTGAAAAATATATTTAGCATGCTAGTTGTTTTTTTAACTCCATTTCCTGCCTTTACAAAATGTTACAATTTAAAAAAAAAACAAACTAGTAAAGCTTTTGCAAAAATTTTCACAGAACATTTTCTTTCAAGGCAGCAGTAACTTTTGATAATGCATAAAATTATATGTGCAAAATCTGAAACTCTCAGAAATATTACCATCACACATAGTGTCACAGCAATAAGAAAAGAAAATATTTATATCTGTGGAATACATTTTTAATTGCTTACACTGCATGGTTTAACAACCTGTTATGTGCCACAACCCCACCTTGAAAACTTGCAGTTAAAGAGTTACTGTAGAAGAGGTATATAAAGCTTTTTTTTCTTTTTTTTCCTAACACCACCAGTGATCACCAAGTACAAGACATGACACATTTATATGAACATTAACCTGCCACCACAAAAAAAGTTCCTCGTCTTTCCAGAACATCAGCGGGCCCAAGGAGGAATGGCAGCTGGTCTGCTGAACCAAACGCAGGAGCAGAGAGCACCTTATGGCCCCAGGGCTGCCTGAATTCGTTCAGTGACACCTTTTCTCTTCTAAACAGACAGATCAGCGGTGTTAGACAGCTGAATGTTTTATTATTTCCATTTTTTTTTCATTAAGTGAAGACTTCCTTTGTGACCAGGTTGAAGAAAGTAGCCCTGTTACAAAAAAAAGGTCCTGAGAGTAAAACACAGAAGCCTGGTTTTTTCTTAGTGTTCAACTAGCTTTTCTTTTCCAAAGCAGAATAGAAGCTTTTCTCTGGAAGTGTTTCAATTTCCATATTCACATACTATTAATGGTGCGCAGTCAAGAGCAAGAGCACTAGAAATGCAAGTGGTCCCCAAACTGCAATGAAACAAACCATTGCAGAATGACGGTCTTTCTCTTTAGTCCCTTTAATCCTTCATCAAGCATTGCTTTCTCAGCACCGAATGCCACCTTTTCCCCGCACCCCCCATTCTTCCTCTCTCTGTTGTTGGTTTTTTTTTTAATTTGCTTTTCAGCATGACAGGCAGTGGCAGTTTCATTAATTAATACTTCTCCAGCCCTCGAATCCACTGCTGTTTTTCAAATGTATCAAATAGTCATTGTGAGCATCAGGGAGGTTTTTGTTACAGTGCTTAACTTCTTCATGCTGTCCAAATCACATAAAGTTTAATTTTTCCAGTGTCTCAAACTTCTCTTGATTAATATAGATGCCTCGTGCCGCCACAGTGCTTGCCAACTCCACTGTTTATTATAAAGGAAATAAGGAACCATGGGACTGATTAGTACGTCAATTTATATATATCTTGTGTAGCATCTTCATTTATTTTAAGATGATTAACAGCGCAGAGGCACCCCCCTCCTGGCAGAGCGCTGCTCCCAGCCTCGCGCAGCAGCTCCGGGTGCAGCGATGGCTGGCGGGGGGATGCTCTGGAGCGCGGGGGGCTGCCGGGGCTCCTCCGCCCGGGATCTAGGTTCCCTTCCGGAGATGCAGCGTGTGAGTGACCTCCGCGCCGCCGTGCTCTCTCCCCTGCAAGAAGGACAACACAGGGAAAAGCTCATTCTCGCCCCTGCTCCCAGGCACGACCCTCCAGCAAGTTCTGCCGGCATTCGTTACCCTTTATTAGCATCATGTACATTCATCTTGACCCACCACGTGAGAACACTCTGGGGGGGTTTTTTTTAAGCATCTCCACCAAGAGCAAAGCGTGTCAGGCCCATATAAAGTCCCTGATGGACTACAACAGCAAGTAATAGGATCTGGTGGAGCAGTTCAGAGAAGGCTGAGAACGAGGGAAAGAAGAGGCCTCCAAAAAGCGGAATTTTGTACTAGCCAAAAGGGATTCATAACTAGATCAGTGCTTTAAAAAGGCTGAAGTTTGAGGTCACGGAGGCAGCTAAATGAAGAAAAACTGAATTCTTGTGCAGGTCTGTCAAATGCTAAGGCAGCTTTTTTCCCCCCTTGTCATCTTCCTTTTATTTTCTTAGCCAATTTTCATGAATAATTACCACGTTGAAAAAAAATAGCAGGAATATTCTAAAATCAAGTGAAATTAAAGATAACATCATGAATAAGTGGGAGCCTGCAGCTCCCAAGAAAAGCTTTAAAATGACATTTAGAACATCACTGTCGGAACAATGCAGTTTACAATCCTGATCCTAAAACAACATGGCAAGATTAATCTTACATAAATGCATTATCCTTAAGCTAAAGTCTTGATGAAGTGAAACAGACCATTTTAAATTAATGCAACATAAAATACGGCACCCATGTAAAATCCAAGTAAGTTTCAAGCTGTGCCTATGGCAGCCCTCGAAATAGCTAAAGAAAGCCCAGCTCTGGTTGACATAATGTATTAAGTGCATCTCTTTTGTTAATAGATTTAGAAAATTCCTAATTAAACCTGGCCCAAGATTCATGACATTTACCAGTCAAAGTTTGGTTTTAAGTCGGAAAGATTTGCAACAAAATTAAAGAAAAAAAAAGCTGCTGTACAGACCGCAGTATATTTGAAATGTAGGAAACAGTAACTGAATGAGAGATGTGATAAAACTCCCTTAGTTGGATGCTGAATTTCCCGCAGTAAACTAAGAAAGATGCTTTACATTTTTGCGCGGCTGCATCATGCCTGAGAGACACAGCCACAATTCCAGGAGGAGGCATTCATCATTGGAACGCCTCGTATTGAACCGGCTCCACGTACACGGGGGAGCGCGGCAGAGCTTCGCGGGGCTGGGGAGGAGGGAGGGAGAGGAGGGGATGGCAGGCACCTTGTCCCACTTTCCCTGGGCAGGAACTGAAAAAGGGGTGTAATCAGGGGCGCTCTTTTGGGATGGATAGCCCGCGGGGTGGTGAAGGCGTGCCCTGCATGTCATGGACCACACAGCACAAGGCATCCAGGAAAAGGACAATCCATCCTCCCCACACCTGCAAGGACAGCACAAGGAGGATGGAGGTGGTGGGTGGCTGGGCCCCTCTCAGACACAGCTGTGCTCCCTATTTCACCAGGGAACAGCACCTGAGCTTCACATGTGCCAAAACCCACTCAGTGGCTCACACCCCTGTACTCACACTGTCCCAAGGTACGGTCAGATTTTTAACCAGCTGATAGGACTGAATTCTTCCTGAAATAAAAATGTTTTCCCTTTTAAAAACTAGGCTTTTTTCACTTTCAGTGAAGAGCAGCAGATCTTTACGTGAAACCTACAGCTTCCATGCCAAAAGCTGCTCTCATAGCAACTTCCAGGGCTTTTCCTCAGCTAACAGGAAAAACCCAGTTTGTGTGCATGTTAATATGCTGGAGACAGACTATTGCATGACATTAAAGTAAACTGCAAGGAGCACAGATAGCACTGCAGTTTGCTGGCAGGGGACAAGTGTCGGGACAAGAACTACAGCTCCTAATCCTGTCTCTAATGCTCTCATAAAGTAACAGACATACAGCACATGCATATTACTCAGATGCCAGTACAGCAGCCTCCATGGTTCCTTGATTGTTTGCATTATAATCTCCATATGTATGAACGAGACAAATTAGGTTGCCATTTATTTGTTCATTATCTATTATTTTGATTAATGGAATTCTTGTTCTCAGAATAACTATTTAAAAATAACATTTGCAATAATGAGGACTGAACTATTAATCATGGTCTCTGGAAGAAACTCTGTAAGGAACTGGGGCAAGACATTTCATATGAACAAATGTCATAAATAGGACTTCTAACAGACAGTACTAGAATTTTGAGTGCAAGAAATCCCAAACCAGCCAAACTCAGAAACCGATAGTTTAAATAACTTTTTAATCTGGGTGAGGTTTTTCTGCCTCCTCCTCTTCTCTGTAAAGTTGCTTTAGGACAAGCAGAGCTATAGTGTTGCTGGACTATAAAAACACTACAGGTAACAGATGTGCCCAGCTTTTCCCCCAAGCTCCTTTACAACACACACATATATAGATATATATATATAGTGTTTTCTTGATGGTTCTCTCCAGTCTGTCTATCCCCCAAGTTCTCGCTATTCACATTTATGCTATTTCAAATACTGAATGCTGCAAGAAGTATTTTAAAATACTTATAGTGGAGAAAATTAACGTTTATGGACCCCTTAATGAAGGTGCTTTACCCTTGTCACACAGCAGGTACAGGACCTACTCCACACCCCTCTTTTCAGTGAATGAGGCCCAAGAACTGTGGTGTCCAGAGCTGTTTCACAAAGAAGGACAATCAGTGCTTTCTGGCATGGGGAAAGCTTCAGCCAGAGAATTCAGGATACCTACAGTTTTTTTTCCCCTTGGCTGCAGCTTCTAATTGATTTTCTGTGAACAAAAGGATGTTTTTCTGGAGAGGACAAAGGTTAGAGTTTTGGGGGTTTTCCTTGTTTTGCTCACACAGAAGATGGAGAACTCGGGTGTCTCTGGCTCCAGTGCTGCAAACACAGTTCATATATGTGTGTGTGTGTGTGTATATATATATACACATGCAACTAGAGAGAGCTCTCCCTCACTGCCAACCAGTAAATCATGCCTTTTGAACACCCAAGTTCTTTTCCCTTAAAATTTTTAGAGCATATTGATTGACACTGATAGAGCATAAACTATATTCCTAAAGTGGGCCAAGTTTTTATACGGCTTTAAAAACGCAGAAGGAGAAGTCAATCGCACGGCCTATGCGTTAGAAACTGCTACCACTCCTGTCACCATCGTGAAAAAGCAGGCTCCAGACTGACTCCTGTACCACTGGGAATTGGGCTTCTGGCTGCAGTGCTGCAGCATCAGGCAGTGTCTCTGAAATGACCCCAAGCTTTAGGAGAGCCTTGCTTTGAGACACACGTGGTTGCAGGGCCCCTTCTGAAGGGGAGCCAGCTTTTGTCTTGCCATGTATATGCAATTGAAGTGTGCTCCCCGAATTCATGCCTACTAAATCACGTCTCTGGATGGTGCTTAGAGTATTCCAAATTAAGATACATATTCATTGTGGCTAAGCAAGCTTTATTATGTATATACTGGGATATTTAGCATTTATAAAAATATTCAGAATATTCAATATGTTTAATATGGCAGCTTTTCAAGAGAATCTACATTACCTAGCACAGATTGTATTGACTTGGGGTATGTAACGAGCATTTTTTGTCCTTTAGATAAAGAAGAGTAGGAAATATTCCAAAGTTCATGGGAAATTCATTTTATGTAAAAATGTCATTTTGGTTTGTTTTTTTTAAAGCATTCAGGTAGAAATAAGAAACCACAATAATGTTATGAATTAATATCTTATTTCCTACATTTTATTTATATTTCGTTGGTGCTGATAACAAAGCATGAAACACAGCCCAGTGCTAACAGTAGCAAAACTATGTGTGTTTGATCTTTTTTATATACTGCTTTAGGTGACCTCCTTTTCAGTGATGCTGAACACCTGCACCTCCTGTTGGTGGTTCACTACCCTAAAATAGGGTTCTTATTTAGACACCTAAATATAGATTTAGCTGGTTCATTTTTGAAAAAGCCTGTAGACCCTATTTTTAACATGCAGAATTAGAATTATTCTGTGATAAAACTGCTATTCAATGTAGCACTGTTGTAAGCTACCATGCCGGGGGATTTTAAAAGCCCTACCTAACATTGTTTCATAAAGGAAACCTTTAGAGATGATCTTCTGGCTGACTAGAGAAGGGAATGGGGGAACCGTGAAATACTAATGTTAATATTTTTACTCTTTAGCAGACTACTCAGGGGAAGACATTTTACCTGTGAGGTGGAAACATTATGTAAAGTGAATCATTTCCACTTGACATCAAAAAAACCCCTCTTTCCTTCTCAAACTACTGTACATGGTAACTATTGTATCTTGCTCGGAGCATGTGCATGGCACTTCTGTAACTTGAACTGACTTTACATCATAAACTCTCATGAACAGATCTGTCCCCAATTAAGAAATGAAATGAAGACATGGAGTGACAACGTTTAAAGTGGGAAATGGTAATGTTAACAGAATGCTGCAGGCACCGTTCTCAGTGAGAGCTCATTTCTGTGCTTCTAAAGGCCCCTACAGCTGCATGTGGAAATGAGAGTATTCCCTCTGTAACGCCCAGGGATTGTGCAGGTGGAGTCTTCTGGGAGAGCACAATGCCTGCCCGCCACGAGAGCCAGCAAAACAGCAGACAACTGAATAATCCTACCAGACACAGACACTGACACACTGAGACAAAGGCTGGTACTGAGGAGCAAACAAGACAAAAGAAAGGGAACTATCTCCCGCAGAAATGATCACACCGCATCTTCTGTGGAAATACTGACTGGCCCGAGATGAAGCCATTCAAGAAGGTAACTCCTACTCGGTGTTCTGTTGTATTGAGAGATGCTGTAATTTAATCAAATGCTTGGAAGGCAGACTGGCAGATAGCATGAGCAAGCTACCTTCGCCATGGAAGAAGTTAGTCAATACATTCTGGCAGGACAATAGATTACAAAGACAAGATTATGAGTCCATTTATTGTGCAGCAATATAACCCAAAGTACAAAAAGAGTCCAGATGTGGTCTGAGCTGCCACATTTCTTTTTGGATATATACGGCCATTCCAGAACTTTTTGGAAATGTATTTCCAACTTTGACCTTACATTGTCTTCTAGAAGAAGAAAGCCCAGATGCCTTCAGAATGTTATCTCAACTACACATGACAGAAAACCATGAGCATGAAAAGATGAAAGAGCATTTTAAAAGATGCTTAAGTTTACTAAATCTACGTTACTAAACTGATGAGAGCCAAAGACTAGCTGAGCGAGTTGGCAGAGCCGCAGTGTTTCACTCTGTCACATTGACTGTGTGTCTCTGTCATTCACTCTGTTACTGAGAGATGTGCCCTTGCAAAATTTTATCAGATAAGCATCGTAACGGGGACATTACAGCATAACTTTGCAGCTACTGTCCCACAAAAGCAAAGCAAACATTGCCCACAACTACAACTGAAGTGCTATGACATCTTGGAGACGAGAATTTTTGGCCACTCCTATGGCTTGGTGTCAATTCAGATGCTCCTGTGACAGAGGCTGGGTTCCCCATGCAGACTTTGGGCCAGAAAGATGCAAGAGCACAGAGAAGGTGCCAAGAGTCTTCATGAAGGGTGCAGCATGTGAACTCAGCAATGTGGTGGTGCCCAGTGAGAATGTTTAATGAGCAAGTAGAAACCAATTCCTAAACTTCGTAACGTTGCAAGTAGCACGGAGATACATTCTCTAAGCATGGCTAAAAACATCCTCCTGTAAGAGACAGGAGGACAGGGGCTGCTATAGTGAAAATTAAACTAAAAATGAGGATGAAAGGAAAAGTAAGAAATGCTGGAGGCAGTTTCACAGTGGAAGAGAAGTGCCCATGAGAAGGTGTGCTCTGAAACCCACCTGCCAAGCTGCAAATGGAATGGGAAGGTCCAGGCTATGACACTATTCTCCAAGGACATAAGATACATGGAACAAATTCAGTTTAATGATTTTCTATGTAACGGCTTTGTCATGTATAATTCAGAGCTCTGAGAAGTGTTTGTTAAGACAGGAAACTGTATACCAGAAAAAGGAAAGCACACTCAGAGAGTCCAAGGAAACTGGTAGATAAGAACTTTTCAAAGGCCAGATACTGGGTATCAGGGTACAAAAAGTCTTCAGAAAAATGCAGACGAGACGATAATTGTCTTGTTGCAGCAGAAAATGTGTTAACTGTAAAAGCAAATTTCCAGGAATTCTTTATGTACTATCTCACTATTACATGTCAGGGCACATTACAGAACCACCTATCCCACCGAGTCCCCAAGAAGCCAGTAATGTGTTTATTTATACACTAACTACCTGCTTTACAACTAACTGACACTCTATATATCAGATGCTGATAAAATGCTTAAAAAATTTAAGAGGTAAAAATTAAGCAATACCATTATTATTTATACATGTTATAAAACAGTCAGTGCTTTAGTGATGAGTATCACTGTGCAATTTTTTTCCCAGCTACCACATTAAAAACCAAACACCCAATTAATTGTAAAACATACTTGTTTTGGGGCATCTGCGGAGGTGGTGTGAACTTCAGTACCTCGGAGTCCATTAGACTCAAATACCACTGTGGGAACAAGGGGGCTTGTTAACAGATGAACATTCAAGCTTCGTTAGTGTGTGTACATTATTTGAGACCATTACAGATTAACCACGTTCAAAAAAAGACACCAGCTACTAGCCTGTGGCCGGAAAATACCAATTTACCGTAACACTTACTGTAAGAGAGTGTGCTAATGGCAGCCTAGGGCCACTGCCCTTTTTAATTCAGACTTCAGCACTGAAGAAAGCAATCACTGACAACATTAATTATCAGTGTATGTGTAAAGGGACCCTCTTCTTGCATTACTTACCATTTGGCTTCTGTCATTTTGCATCAGACTGGCTTATGTATGCATCATTCACACTTTTGAGGAGGAACCCGCTACTCTCACTGTCTCATGCAATGCTCAGGAGACCTCATGACACCAGTGGCTTCAGCCTCCTCCAGCCTCAACCACAGACTGTGTCAGGTTAAAAATGGCTGGTAGGGATTTACCAGTTTAGGGCTGACCAGTCTGAGGAAAAATCTCGTTTCCCACAAAAATGTTCCTGTCAACAGCAACGATGAGGCAAAACAAAGCCTTATGTTGTGCTGAAAGGGGTACTTTGATTTCAATTTGTGCTGGTGGCAACAGAATTCATTACCATATTCATTTCTGAGTACCCTACTCTCTAATTAAAATAAAACATTTGCAAACAGACTTATCTTAAATGCATTGCAATTTTATGGAGTTCGGGCAGGGATCAGGTAAGCAATATTTGGAGAACAAGAGCAATAGTCATAAAAATAAAAAACCTGTCTATTAGATTTAGGTACTGGAATTACTTAGGTTAACATGGTATGCGAAATGTAATTCTTGGCATTTTGTTGGCTGAATCTGAAGGCAGGAAAGTGGGAAAGGGAGAAAGCAAGAGGGAGCGTGAAAAGGTACCTGCGTGGGACCTCTGATGAGTCCTGAGGTGGCTGGGTTGGGTAAAGCATTTTCCACATTCTCTGCAGACACAGTCTCCTTGGCGTGTTTGTGTCCTGAGCATCCCTGTAGTCAGGAGAGAGGGAGGGAAGGAGGGAGGAGGGGTGGGGGGGNGAGAGGAGAGAGGAAAGTTGAGAAGAAAACATTATGCCAGAAGAAAACATCATTAGTATGTCTAATGTGTCATTATGTGAGGCTACCTTCAGGCCCTGGATGACAACTGTCAGCCTTCATCTAGGCACTGGCTGACAGGCCAGGCACACACAGGACTGCAAGAATGCATAAATTACATTGAATTAAAAAATGCTCCCCATGATGTGCCCGCACCAGGACTGGCATGTCAGGTGTGCGCTTTTCAGAGCAGCTGGATCCACTTCTCAGCCATCACCCAGCTTTGTCAAGCAGTACATCAGGCAAATCAAAGTGACTCCAGCGTGGCGGAGACAAGTCACATGGATAATAGGAAGTGAGTAGGACCAGAGCCCGACTGTCCCCCCCAGGCGGCAATACCTCAGAGACAAATGCAGAGCGAGCGGAGCCATCGCAGACTGATCAAACCTTTCGCCCCTGCCTACCTGCCTGCCGGTGCTGCTTTGACCCCAGACCTCTGAGGCACAGACGAAAGACATCTGTGAATGAAAGTGTCATTCCGGACATTTTGAGCTGGTAGCAGCACAGCAGCCTTCCCCCAGCCCTGGGTAAACATGTTTTCTAGGCCATTAGCATTTGTGGAAAACCGTTCAAACCTCTCCTTTTTCTCCAAAGGTCAGTTTACAGCATCTGACTTAAAGGGCTGGTCTTTGTCTTTTTGCTGCTGATCAAAAAAGACACATTTGACTTTTATTGGGCTTTTTTATTATTAAAAAAAAATATTTGAACATCATCTTTTCTATTTTGGTAAAACACCCTCTTCAGAAGAAAAGACTTGATGTTTCCATTTGCCACTGGAATACTTTGGCTTTTAAAAAATTCTGAGAGGGATGTCAACAGAAGTGAAGTTTCAGTTTTCTTTCATATCCCCCCCTCCCCAGTCACAGCATTTAAAAAGAAAAAAATTGTGACCAAGAAAGTGGTCACAAAAAACCTCTACACAACTGAAAAATCAGCTGCAGGATGCACAGGATTCATCTAAAATATGGATGCTGCATCTGAAAATGAAGGGAGAAGAAGACAGCTGCCATCTACTCTGCTGGTATGACACCAAGCATCCTGGGACGGTTTTCACCAGACCATATACTGCAAAGAAATGTCTTGCTGCAAAAAAAACTCCAAACAAACGCCCCACTCACAGACTGTTTTCTCCTTTTATAATAGCACCTCCTGCAGATGGCAGCACAGTCTGCATAATGTACCTGAACACTCTTGCAAAATTAAGTTTCTGGCAGTCAAATACAAGATCATCATCTGGATAAAAATCCAGATCAGATATACCCACACACACAAAAAAAACCAAAGCAAGCGAAAGAAAAAACAAACAAACCAACAAAAACTCCTAAACAAAATAAAATTTAAAAAATCATGTCAGTGTCCTAAGTATCAATGAGAACCTTACTGAAGTGTAATGGGATGGGTTTGCCTTGTAAGGCAGTCAAGATTAAAGCAGGATCTCTGAGCTGTTACAAGCATTTTTCCCCTCACTGGCCAGAACCGTAGCTGCAAGCTGGAAAGCAAAGCTGAGGGAAGTGTGTGGAGGAACCAGCTGTGGCCTTTGCAGCAGTGCCACGCTGACTGCTGGACAGGCAGGGACTGGCAGAGCAGCTTTGTGAAGCCCAGGAGAGCTGGGTTCCTCAGGTCACGGTTCTGACACCTCTGGAAAGACATTTAATCCCTCTATAGCCCACGTCTCCTTCGGCCAAAGGGGAATGCACTTACCAGAGCAGCCATCACCAACCCGATCCAACAGCCTTCATGCAAGAACTGCTCCCACCCATGAGGGAAGGCTGAGGGTGCTGTAGTAAGCCAGTGTATAAACACCAAGGGTGAGCGGGTTAAGACTTCCACCTAACTCCTCCCTATCATTCACTTTGTGGGAGTTATTCAAAAAGGAGGTGGAAAAAATGGATCACTTCCGGGTGTATTTGCCACTGTTGAATTTCCTAAGCAGCACCATAAGGCTTTTGATAGTTCAGAGGTTTGAGCCATGGGCGTGGCTGGCACAAGGCAACACCCCTGTGAGTCATCACTTCGGGTATCCTCTAAGTGAACAGAAGGGGGTGGATGACTACAGGTGTTCGAAAATTAAGGTAAATGAACATGACTGTGTGAATGGAGTTCCTGTGAAATCCATGCTCAAAGCTGGTCTCAAAAAAGCCCCGAAGAAAGAGTGCATCTGCTGCCATAACCCACCCTTTCCTAATATGTAAACGGCATGAATAAAATAAATAACCACTACTCAACAGTAAGATTCTCTCTACAAGCATTTGGGAAGATTGGGTAGTGTGAAACAAACCCAGCCTAAGCACAGCAAGCTTCATGTTTGCAGCTGTATCACAACAGTACATACAACAACTCTCTTCCAAGGACACACTGGAACAAACACAAATGTAAAAGAAAGGATCCCAAAAATAAATGCAGCCACTCAAAAGGAAGTTGAGCACTCTACTACCACACACTAAAATAGTCTAGTGTGATCCAAGATGACATCATATACCAAAAAACCCCAAGTAAAGTCTATTGGGAACATTCAACTGAGGAAAAAACATGACAAATAGTATACCTAAGCAGGAATTTTGGCTGTCCTTTATGTCGTGATTGCCATATTCACATTACAGTATTAAGGCTAAATTGGATGATGCATACTGACTCAGATGACTCAGCCTATCTAGAGCCATATTTTATTTCAGACGAAGTTCAATTACCCTCCTCTGTTTGCAGTTGGTAGGATCTCGTTCCTTTTGCCTGAAGCAGCTTTTTATTTGAGTGCTATGAAAAACAGCCATCATGCCAATTGGTTTGGAGAAACATCAACAACCTGGAAGTTGTATATAAAATGAAGACAAGCTACATTAAAAAAAAGAGGTTTCAAATTCTGAAAACTTGGTTGCTGTGAAACATTTAGAATGAAAGAAGAGGTTTCAAAGCAGAGATGGGCACTAAATAACTTCCAGTTAAAGTGTCTCTAGAAATCACTGCCCAGCAAAAACATTTTGGCAATAAAATCCCTCTTTTAAAAAGCTGGTAAATAAAGACCTCTTTAGAAACCCTGCCCCTATTTTACTTTGTTCCAAAAGTCATCATGAATTTTCTGGTCCTTGCCTTCACTAAGTCATCTTCTATTTCCTAGCTTTTACTGTTTTTCTCTTATCCCTCCTAACATGGCTGGGAGCTCACTGGATCAAGTGAGATTTCTCTGAGCAGGCTGACACAATGTAATATTAAATAACATCAAGGAGGGCACCCACCTGAAGGTACCCCAAGTTGGGGGTGGAACAATTAACTGGTACTTAGAGCAGGAAGTGGGCAGGGAGAAACTTCAGACAACAATCCACTGGGATGAGGAAAGCAAAGCTGGCTGGACAAAAAATCCCTAAGGAACACTGAAACTGCAGTTTTAGAAACTAAGAATGTCTTCCTCTGCTTCCTTAACAAAACCCAGGAGCCTGATGTTGGTTAGCCCCTAAGCACCTGTGAAATGATCCGCTCAATAAATAACAGGCCCCTACACAGCACCACCTTTGAAGTGACTGAGCAGAACTGACAATGGGGTGGCTGAAAGGTGCAACTCACTCATGGACTATGTCAGACAGATTCCGCCTTCCTGTCTTCTCCAAAAGGCCCTTCCACCAAGACCTGACCTAACACTCTGGGCTCCTTCCTTGCCTCGACTTGGACACACCTTCTGGGTACTAGACCACAGCTGCCCTTACGACTACCAGCTTCCAAGTGTCCTGGATTTTGTACAACTTGCAAAAGCTCCATTTCACATATGCTTTTGACAAAACAGAGCGCATTATGTCAAGTGAGGACACCGGAACACTGGCCGGGAATGTGTGCTCTTTTCATGTGGAGTCGATTTGCACAACTTCTACAAAGAGAAGAGTATAAAAAATAGCACGGTTTACAAGTGGTGAGAGGTGAGACTATGGCTCCAATTCTCCTCCCTTACAGATACACACACATCTCATGTGTAATCAATCAGTTTGATTTTCAGTTTCCACTGAGACAAACTAATTCTGGCAGATCATCAGAGGAGTATGGTTTCAAATGCAAATATGTAGGTGTATTTTTATTTACATGGCAGTTGAACTTTTTCAGTCCCTGAACTTTTAAACTGGCTATTTGCACAACTGATTTTTCTGCTTATGTGAATTAGTAGGCACATGTTCAGCTCTACCTCTTTTTAATTATAAGCATATAAACAGATCAAAAGACTAATTTGAAAAATACCTAGCAGCCTTTGATATGGACAAGGAAGATCTTAAGACTTTTGTCAAGAAAGACAAAGGACACTGACAAGTGATTATCCCTCTGTGTTGCTGGAAGACTTGTTTGCAGACAAAACTGAACAAAACCTCCAAAATAACATCACAGATAAGCCCCAGAGGATGTTTATTTTGCCTGAAGCAAAAAGATGATGATGTGTGCCAGCACCAGCATATCAGGGGGATCTTCCTGTGACAGCACATCTGTGTAACTCTAGCCTGCTTGAAGCAAGAGGACAAAGGAACAGCAGTACTCCAGGTGGAACCAGATACATTTAACCTGCGACAGAAATGTCACACAGTGCACAAAGGGGGATGCTGCAATGTTAAGAGAGCAGTAAACAAACCCATTCAAGCCTATCCAGCAATGATAAAAACAGCGAACTTGTAATCCTAACCGTTAAAGGCAGAGAAGGAAAAAACTGGGAAACAGCATGTCATGGCTCTGAACAAAGAAGGAACAAGCAAGCCACATCCTCAGCTATGGAAAGGCTTGTGAAAATCTTACCTGTATGATCTAGGACAGGGCTGTTGGCACCACAGGTTTGGTACAGTGAAGCAAGGTCCTTTGGAATGTATGTTTTAAAGATATTTAAAATGTCCAAATGTTTCTCATGCCCATCTGATCCCAGATCCTGTTTGCTGGAGTTTAAAGCCGGAGGAACTCCCACGGCGCTAGGCTGAGGCTGGAGCACTGGACTCGCTCGTGCTACCGCTGTGCAGTTTGCCAATGTCCTCATCTCATTCCCAGCCTTCAGGTGAGGCTCCCTTTGAGGCACCGACGGCTCTTCGTGCTTAGGGTACTGCTCACTCTTGCACAGAGGATGGTACTGCAGCGGGGGGTTGTATTTGGCCTTCATGGAGTCGGATGCACAGTGCTTACCTGGAGAGGCAAAACCAGTACTCCCTTGGGGAACCACATACTTTTCCACTTGCTTACTGTTGGTGGGCTGCGTGCTAGGCCTGGATATGACTGTTTGAGTAGGTGTTACGCTTCTGGCATAGGTTCCCATTTGCAAAAGTTTGGAATTTGCTTCGTATTTGCTTTTTTGTTGTGCTGCTATGCTGTACTGCTCCTGGGAATGGTTTAACCTGGGCTGTCTGTAGCCATCCAGCCCGGACACACGTGAACCACAGTGGCCGAGGGCATGACTGTCCTTTGATGGATGCATACTCCCAGACTTTGCAGCCATCCCGACAGAAAGAGAGCTGGGTTTGGAACCTGGCAACGCACTTGGCACTTGAGTACGTGTAAATCTGGCAATGGGCAAAGGCTGGCATTCCTTACCACCGAGAACCGGAGGGGGGCCAGTGCGCCCACTCCTTGCCAGAAAGACCAGGTTGTTTTTAATACTCTTGAATCCGTTCTGTTGAACCCAAGGGGGTACCATCGAGTTACAGCTGATTTTGTGCAAAATTCTTTTGTGCATCCACAGGACTTCAGGGTAGTAGGTCTTGTGACTGCAGAAAGGACACGGGTAGACAATTAAAGCAGCCTGCAAGGATGTATTCAGATATTTATTGCATGAATTATCCCTTGTTGATTTTTCACTCAAATCGAGTGGAGCTACCTCTAGAGCTTCAGCACTTTTTTCTATCAGAGGATGCTCCCTGTGCAAGTCCAGCAAATTTTCTCTAGCACGACTAGCCTGCACTTCAAGTGATGTTTTCAAGTCCATGACCATGTCTGAAGATGTCTGGCCCACACCCGAAACAAAGCTAGCAATGTGACCGGAGCAAGGAAGCCCTTGGCTGTGATGAAATACTGGCATCTTTATGTCTGCAGAACCTTGGTATTTCGAAAAGGGTTCCTTGATGACACTCTCCAGTGCTGAAACCAGAGCAGGTTTAGATTCCCTGGCCTCATTTTCTCTGGTGTTGCGGCCTCCCAGCTTTGCGAATTCATCCAACTGAGATGTTATCATTGGGGTTTCCTCTTCAGGGAAGTTGCAGTGGTATGGTTTTCCATCTGAATGGGACAAACAAAAAAACATCATTGTCATTTTACACAGAAAGGAGCCCAAAAGAAAAAGCGTAATTCAAGATTAGAGTAAGATAGCAGGAGAAAAAGGAAACTTTGGTATTACTATTGTAATGATGTGCTACAGACCAAATGTACTGCACGAGCAAGGAAATCTTGAAATAAGACACAACAGTTCCATTACTTTTAAAGATGACTGCGGAGTCTGGATAAACTCTCTAATACTGCATGTTCATGACATTTTGAAGAAAAAACAATTCAGTAACATACCCATGTTAAAATTCTGGGGCTGCGAGAAAAATAAACAAATCTGCAACCATTTAATGCTTTAACAAAAGCAAAGATAATGGAGCCAGATAAAACTGACCTAGTTAAAGGTCTGTCAGCGCTTCCATTACAAGCCCCTATTTTCAAAGGGTTTATAACTCAGCAGTAAAAATGGGCTCCACACGGAAACCAACCATATAAGCAGGTATAGCATACAGAATAAATTGCCCACTTAAGGGGGACTTTTGCACTGGCCAAGTATAAAAGATGAGTTATAGAGGATGTAAATTTTGAATTTTCTGTCCTTTAGTTTAAAGCAGATATATTTTTTTTTTCTTTGTAACGTGTTTATGTTTCAGTCAAACTTTAGGAAAATTTTGTGACTGCTCAATCCATAGGAAGATAAGAATTCAACATTTCAGCCATTTAGATTACAGAATTGAAAACACTGTTTTAATTGTCCTCATTTTCTTTTTCACTTCTCAGATCTCCAGAGTAAACTTATCCACCTAACATATGTCCTGGAAAGGGAACATACTTGGCAGTAATTAGAGCTGTTTAGGGTGAAAGAGAAGAGTAGGATTTGTTTTGCTGGGAGCATGGCTACCTCTGCTTGCTCTCCCGATGCTGACCTCTCAGAGCCACTGATGAAGCCAATGAATCCCTTTAAATCAGTTCACAGATCAATTCCACAGAGATTTTCAGCACAGCAGTAATGCTTACTGCCCTGAATCCACTTAGCATGTAACTGAATTGAATCATCTGACAAACTTTCAGTTTCAATTAACACGCAGTTAATGAGCCACTGCCAGGCAAGTGTAAGGAGACTGTGCTCCATCTAAAACATCACCAGTCTGAAGTGATCACCGCATCTGTAGGAAGGATGAGAAGGAGAAAGGAGTGAACCGCTCTAGAGCTGCATATCCTCTCACATCAGCTCAGAAAAGCCAGCCCTTCAGAAAATCGAGCGCTGTTCGTTAGCACGGGGCACTGCCACAGGCGTTATTCTGCACAGCGCAATGGAAGAACCATGCTGTCGGCTGGAGCTGCTCTGCAAAATAAAGTCTACTTAGCCTCACCTTCAATTCAAGCAAAAACATTCTTAAGCTTTTGTTTAATTCGAGGTAATTAGGTTAAAAATAACCCATAGGTTTGCAGCCTTGCAGGGCTGAATGCTCACTCTGCTAAGATCATTTTCCTTTCAAACTCTCCAAGGGAGTATATTCAGGGGCTAAAAAAAACCCCTCACAACCCAGAAACTTGTTTTTCCCATATTGCAGGGACAAGGTTTTGGGAAAGCACATGCCCAGCACTACTAGCCAAATTTACAGTTTGAAACAAAGACACTGCATGCAGCAGTGAAATCTGACACTGCACATCTGTGTTGTTTTCAAAGCATATCTGTCAAAGCCCAAAATATTTGTGCTCTTAAATAAGATTTTAAGGCTTCTTTTTATGATCACAAGGAGTGGCTGCTTTGATCATTGTAGTAAATAATAAAGCAAAGCAAAACCAAATCCTTTGGTTGCAGCAGTACTCAGCAGAGAGAGAAGCGACCTGCTGGCTGTGCTGAGCAGAGGAAGGAGTTGGGAGACCACTGCCAGCCCCATTCCAGGGACTGGAGAGCTGGGAGGCTCTTGGTCCACCTGTGCAGCCACGATGAAGGCGGGCATCAGCAGACACCTGCGACTCCCAGGTTGCTCTATACACCTCAGACACTCCGGGATACTTTCTAACTGGGTCAAAATCTACATACCAAGCTGTTTCAGCAAAGAGGACAAGGTCAGACTGTGAGAGGTGGCACATGTCAGATCTGGGCGTGGTCTTTAGGTCTGGACTGTTCAGTTTAGGCCTGTACTTGGGGAAGTGAGCAGGAGGAGAAAGCAGAGACACAGCCCACACTCCCATGTGCGCCAGTAAAGCCTGGGACTGCAAACTTCGAGGTGGTTGCAGTCCTTTTTGCCCTATTTCCTAGTGCATCCATCTATGAAAAAGGGATTTTCCAGGTGGGAAATGTAACAGAGAGCAGGAAAACAATGAAGGCATTTCTGAGGTGTATCTGGGCCTGCAGTTGCCCCAGTGCTGTCAGTGCATTAGATGAAAATTTGTAAGGCTATTTCAAAACACAACCATAATCTTCTAAGATCTCTTAGTGTCTTGCTAGATTCAATTCCTCTGATGCCTCACAAGAACAGCAGTGAACATACTAGAAATAATTTTGAAGCTTAGATCAGGAGGCTCAATAGCAGTATTTGTGCTAATTGCTCAAGCTGTACTTTACAAAACAAACAAACAGAACAACAACAAATGAACAAAACAAAAAGCCCCAAACAAACAAAAAACTCCCACACCCCCACTCCTTCTTCCCAAGATTTGGACAGAAACAATTTTCAATTGCAGACCAACTCAGACTTCTTCATCAGTACAAAGCACAGCCTATGCTCTTCCCTAGCCACAACCCTGCTCTCCACCAGGGATCCAACACTACAGACCTCAACACCCAGACTGCCACGTGCCATCCTTCCCATCATGGCAGGGGGTCCAGGCTGGGCAGTGAGCAGGTTACAAAAGCCAGGTGGAAGAGAGGATGCAAGAGAAGATAGTAAGCATACCCAAAAATATAGGTAAAGTATTTTTAGAAAAAAAGACAAAATTTATTTCTGCCTGCTCCCAGCCACTTGCCCCAGCTAAAAAGGGGTACTAAAAATCCTTTTAAATCATTGGTATAAAATACTGTTCTAACCAGCACAGTGCAGGCGTTACTGTCACCGGAAACTTTTGAGATTTTATTATGGCCAGGTCAAAGCAAAAAGCCATGAATGAGATGCCTTCTGCTTGATCTCCAGGGACTATAATTCATACCTCCCATTGAAAGAGTTCTTGGCTAAGCATGTTCTTGCTTTTTATCCTACAGTCTTTGTCATCTCCTTATATTTTCTCTCAATTCCTTTGTTTCTTACCCCAAACAGCTGTTTATCTGTTGTACTTTAGAGTGAGAAAGGTTCTTTTAACCACAACCCTCAAGTGTTACAGCTTTTCTGTGTCACAGACACCTGGGCAACAACTAAAGCAGAGGAACTTTCCAAGGTGCTCAGCTAGGAGGTGGCTGCTGATGCCATCTCAGGACTTCAGTTTGGCTGCAGCTTCAAATATCAACAGCATCACAGGCCACAGGGAAAACAAAGCAGGAGAGTGCAAAACACTACACTATATGAAAACCACAGTCTAGAAACAGAGGAACATTCAGGGCTTTGAGCAGTTCCTCGAAAATATACCTAATGGCATTATTCAGTTACTCATACACATAGATAAAAGAAACTCCCCTTCTCCCTACACACGTATATCCCCCTTTCTCCCCCTCACATGCATGAGCTCCACTTGTTTTCTTCCCAGCACTGTTTCCCTACAAAACCGAATTTCAGAATGGGCTGCACAGCTGTTTTAATTCATGAGGCTTCCTATAAAGTAAACCAGGCTACAAGGCTGAGGACAATGAAACCGTGATTTCTATTCAGAAGAGCAGAACTGGCTAGAAATTGGCCCCTTTTCTGGCTAGTGTTACAGCACTAGGAGTCTAAGGAAAAGGAGCAGATGTGTGCTTGATTTTCAGTAAACATTTGATAGTGATTTGCACTTTGAGATGAATACTGTGGCTTGATTTGAAAACCGACTGCAAATAAATCATGATAAAAGCAAAGGATAACATGGGAAGAAGGTGCAATATTGCAAAGACCTGTATTAGGTCCTATTTCACTTGGTATTTTCTTTAATGTTCCAGAAGAGATTCTATACAGCATGCTAACTTAAATCTCCAGGAAACATCACATCTGGAGGAGCTGGAAAAATAATGGGGACAAGGAAATAATGCACAGGGACTCAGAGAGAATAGAAATGCAGTCTGAAAATAATCAAATGAGATTCATTCTGGGGAAGAAAAGCAGGCTAAGACAAGTGAAGGGAAATGATCCAAAAAAAATCCATGCAGTGGGAAGGCAAAATCTGGGAAGAAGCAATGTTGAAAATAACAGATGTTACAAAAGACAGCAAGTTAAATATGAGTCTACTAGATGAAGTTCTTCAATTTAGGTTTCAGAAATAAAAGTACACATTATAAAAGCAAAAATAAAACTACCCCTCTGAATAAGACACAATGGCCATGCTGGTCACAGTGGGTTTTGAATATACAAAATATATGAAAAACATACCAAAAAAAATTATCTATATAAAGATATACACACCATAATAATGGGCACCATGTAAAAGCCCACAGTAAGCATAATACAATGGGACCCAGCAGGGGAAAAAAGGCAAAAAGCAGTTTTGCAGCAGAAAATCACGTCTTTTATTCTGTAAAAGGAAGGTTCAACAAAAGCAGTCCATGCCCCTAGAATATTTGTGCAGATCTGCTAATACAGGTAAGTAAGAAGGAGTTCAGAGAACTGCCACAGAAAAGTAACCCACCAGAAAATAAAGAGTTCCCCCCCCCCAAAAGGCTGAGGGAAGACAGAAGGGTGCCAGGCCAATGTCTGCAGCCTCCCCAGGGGTTCAAGCTCCAGAAGAATTATGTCATCCTGAGCACTGGAGTCTATCAACAGCAATCAGATACACTTGCACACAGAAAAACTCATGATTAACAGAAAGAAAAAAAAAGATAATACGTATTTGCAGCTTGAGGAATAAATGTCAAGGGAAGAGGCGAAACACCGTGTGGACTGTAAAACCTGTATGGACAACAACACGGACTATCAACACATAAAAATCCATCTTTTTCGTGGGGAGGCAGAAAGCATGACTTACTCCTCCCCTTCGCTCTATAAGCACAGCAAAGCAAAAGCCCCATTAGCCAGTATCCACGCATTGTAACTGCTTTACAGACACATGCCAAAAAACTAGCCTTCCTTTCATATTAATTCCAGACACACTTAGCTTAAGAAAGGACTCTTGGAGCATTCAACAGTGAGCCCATGACACTCCTTAGCAGCAGGTTTATCCTCTTAGCATAGCTCAGGCTGTTCAAAGAGACCTGGTATCTGTTTTTCAGAGGAGGATTTGTCTTACCTGAGCCATACCCCCTCTTCTAGCTGCCTGTGGGTCAAGTTTTTATACTCCACAAGCTGTCCACCACCTCCCCAGCTTTCTTAATCCAGTTGTGCCATTCAGAAGATCCCCAACGTGGTGGCAATGTGGGAATGAGGTGAGAGACAACTGCTACAAACCCTCTTAGGTTTTCTTACACCACAAGGCCACGTGCCACAATGAGATACTGGGAAAAAAAAGTTACGCTGTTTTGGTAAGAGATACAGCTTCTCATCTGTGAAGCTCCTCTTGCTTTACACATTGTTAGATGTTTTGAGGGGCTCCTACACCAGCTCGCCAATAATTCAGAAAAAGAGAAGATCGGGGACTAGACAGGAACACTCAGCACCACAGGATGGGGGAGGTTAGCAGGTAAGAGGGTGATATTGAAGGGTAGAAAGCACACAACCAACTAATATTCCTGCTTTCTTGACGACTAATTTTAGAATTGGCGGTGCATGGTTTTGGCTGAGGTTTGAGGTTTTTAACAGGGCAGAAACCCAGCATAGCTCTTGATGCTGGCTCATACAGATGGTTTATCAGTCAGACAGCACACCCTGTCCCACAGAGGTTTCCCTTCAGCTACACGAAGGGAAAGGGGAGTAATGCCATCCCACACCACAACCTAGGAGCACATGGAAAGCAAGTCCCAGGTGCCCCAACAAGTCCTGCCTTCATCTGGTCATGAGCAAGATGCTTCTGTTTGTATTACCCAGCTTTTTCTTATTACTTTTGAGCATTTTTTTTCTCTTTTGTTGTGACTAGTTGTCGGGGAGTTACTTTTACACTTCCACACAGTCAGCTATACATTTCTAGCAACACTACACTTCCATCCTTAGCAAATAAACCCAGGCCATGGGTTTACCAACCAGAAGCAGCAGCCCTTTGGAACAGTTTGCATTCATTGTCTCTCCATTCTCCTTTTTCTACATCTAAATTTTAATAGTTCCTAAAATGATTTCCCACTGACTTTTTAAACTCATAGCCAATAATTTCAAGCAAAGGATCCTGATGGGAAGTCTATACTTTCTACCGAGTATTTCTTGGGGGAGGATGATGACTATGAAAACCCCTGATCTCACAAGTAGAGAAATAAGAACTACTGTTTTGTTTTGGGTTTTTTGGGGGGTGGAGTGGGTCCAAAGAAGAAAAGAATTATCTGATGAAAAAAATTTAACTGTTTTTTAGGCACTGTCCTGGTTTTGGCCAGGACAGGGCTGATTTTTTGAAAGAGCTGGGAAGGGGCATGGCCAGGACCCTATTATTATTTGATACCACCTCAGGTCATTGCTGGCTGGGGTGAAAGGGACACTCTCTCACTGCCTAGGAGAAAGGAGAAACCTGGAGACCAGAAAAGTCCTGTATTTGTTTGTTGTTGAGGTTTTTTTAGTGTAAATTGTTTGTCTTATACCTCTTATTATTAATATTGTTGCTGTTACTGTTCGGTTTTTTATCTCATTTCTGTTTCCAGTAAATTGCTCATCTCAATCTGTGATTTTTGCTTTTTGTGCTTCCAATAGGAGGGGGAGGAGGAAGTGACCAGTGGCAGCATGACGTCAGTGGGAATATCAAATTGCAGGATAATATTCCTAAAGCACAACAGGCACCCTAGAGTAACAAAATGTAACATTTTTTACACCATTTACTTCCCAAACAGTACTACTGCTATTGCCACAATGATTTTATGACTATTGGTTGGTGTCTTTAATTCAATTTGTTTTAAGACCATGCTATTTTTCAGCTGGTTTTCCTCCTTTTTTTTTTTTCATTCAGGCTTCCCTTTATTCCTGGAACAACAATGTACTGATTTGTCTCAAAGTCCCGTTTCCTTCATTTCACTAACTTTACCCTCCACAATTTCTAACTTTACCTGCAAGTTACTTTTTACCCTCGCTGTCAAATGCATCATCCTGCCAAGGCCGGACAGTGCAAACAGCTGAAGGGCCCCATTGCACTGTTCATCTCCTTTCCCCTGCAGAACTGGGGGACACTGCAGGGTACAAAAGTGGGACAGGCCAGCCAAGCCCACCACTTCTAATGCTTCCTGGTCTCCATTTGACTAATCTCTCCTGCATTGTCCAGTATGACACCTGCTGCTTATGAAAACAAAACCCACAGAGCTCTTACAATCCAGACAGCAAAAAACATGAATAGGTGACCACCAGACTTAATAAAGTTTGTTCAGTTCTGGACTGCACATGTTGAGATTTCTGAATTATTTTAGATTATTAGTGTTATTATCATCAGAGATACTGCGTTAGTTTCACATTTCAGAAAGAATCTCAAATGTCACCAGAGTGAGTGGAAAAAAGCACAAAAATTTTAGTTGATTACATTTGAAACTTAACCTTTTAAGATGAGTGAAATCTGAGTCTGAGAACAGTAACAGTACAGCACACAAAAGACCCCTTTCTACAAGGTATTCCCTAGCTCAGTAAATTACAAATTCCTCTACACAGCAGAAATGCTTTAGGGTTATGTCACACTTCAAGATCACTTCTGTTTTTCTAAAAGAAAAGGTAGGTCTGAAACCATCCACACAGCTACAGATGCAAATGCCAGCAAGGTTATTGGAATTTCAAACATAACCAAGAGAATAGGCACCAACAAAGTAACTAAAGAACTAAGCTGTAAAAGGTATCAGGTCCAAAATCTCTCAGAGTGAAGTGCACATTGTTAGGTACTGGAAAAACAAGCCTGAAAGTTCACATTGAACTTTTTCTCTCCAGCTACTTGCCTACAATGTTTTCTTGAAGAATATTTGGCTTTATTGTTATCTAGGGTACTGACGCTACCAGCCTCCCAAAAGTCAACTGGTTGAAACACCATCTCTATGTGCAAATTATTCCAATATCCTCTTGCACAGCATCTTTTCATCACCCTCAGCTTCGCACCAGTGCACATCAGGTGCAAAAAGCTTTGTACTGAAACCCAAACACAAACCCTCTTCTAGGGCAGGTGCTTTGAGATCTGTCTCCCAGGTATCAGCCCTTCCAGACTCAACACAGACCTGGGGGTTATGGAAGGAAAGCATCCACAGCAGGGCATGTAATGAAGTGAAAGTGCAAATGTGGGTAAAATGGCTGCTGTTGGCAGCATGCCACAGACACGACATTTCCAGTGTTCATCACATTTCTCTGTACCTCCTCAGTGGCATTTTTTTGGTAAGTCATTCTACACATTGTATGTAGGAATTCTGGGCAGTGGCAGACTAGTCGTGACTTACCAGTCCTTTCACCTGTGTATTTCTCACAGAGGTCCATGAGCCTGTTCTCTGCCCAGCAGCAGGCAAAAAGCCCCATAAAAGAACATGTACTTATCTGCAGGTGATGCTGTAGTTCCTGTTATCACAGCATTTCCAAGTGCCTTTTTCACCTTTCATCCATATTATATCGACCCAAGGGTAGTAGTGAAAACTTCACTGGGGCTTTCACCGTTTGAAAATAAAGTTTGTGTTTTATCTAGAGCTGAGGGCAGGTGACACTGGTCTGAGCAGTTCTACAAAGCAAAGCTGCAACTAATGCATCTGATCCCCATCCTGATGCCACATCCGGCTTGCACCCCCAGTACAGCCCCTTCTGGGACTTGGGACCGGATTTCCCGGTCATGGCCCACAGCCCCTCTTTGGCCTCTTCAAGAGCATCCTGATGTCTTCCCATCTCACAGAGGGCTGCTCTAGCTACAGTCTGGGTCCTGGAAAGTGATGAGGGAATGGTAACTACTTACCTAAAAATCGTGGGTAAAATAAATGGACAGAGGAACATGTACACAGCACCAATACAAACACATTTGCAGGGACCACTTGCCAAAATGAAACTGTACCATTTGGCATTGCCTTAAATGTTGCTGCTCATAATATACTTAAAGAAAATTATGGGATATAAAACCCCTGGAATGCTCTGCAAAATTAGGAAGTGATTAGGCCAGATGATACTAATTTGACTCTTAACACAGCTTTGTCGTAATTTCAGAGTTAACAGCAATACACTAGAACAGGTCCAAAACCTAGGCAGAATGCCTTCAGTATGCTCTGTAGCTGCTGCACATTTCTCCACGTGTGGCCCTTACTGTGAAGTTTGGTGCAGGTAGATGGAGGAAAAAGCAAGGGTGTGAGACCATTAACACAGCAGGATATGTAATTAAATTTCAGAGGGTTGGATTTGAGCAAGGGCTGTTGTGGTTTTTTGGGTATTGGTTCTTTTAGTTTAAGGCATAGGAAGAGAAGCACAATTGGCTTTGATGCATCAAAAATACTTGCAGAGGAGATGGAAAATTATGACTCAGATTTTTTTAAGCAAGTGGCAGCTTGCCTCTACAATCCCTCCAAATATAGACCCAAACAGTTGTAAATCTTCCTGGAGATTTTCCCTTTCATTCCAACAGTCAGATTTGCCACAATGTCTGCTCCACAGCATCTTCTTGACCACCACCTGTTCATCTTCCTTCAAGTGCATTAAGGAGGGAGGCTTTCCAGGCCAGGACTGTCGACTGGCAGCCGTCCCACACAGCTTAACATTCCTCATCCAGTATTTCATTTCTCCCATCATTTGTTAAGCATGGGTAGCGTACTGCCATACATCATAAAGCCCTTTACTACAGCTACTCAATCTAAAAACAGAGGGTACAGCTGTGCTGTCAGCCAGCATTCTGGAGAAATACCTCAGCTACAGCCGGCAAGCCCAGCGTGGTAACAGAGGCAGCAGTCACAGAAATAAGGAGCTCTGCATGACCTAATTTACCTTGTTTCTCCTGCTGAAGGCCACGCTACCATAGCTGGTGACTCTGCTAACAGACTTAAGGCAGTCGAGAATCTTTCCTGTGCATGTCCATCACGTAAAATACAAGAGCACATGACAGAAAGGGGAAGTTAGATTCTAAGTATTATACAAATTTAAAGATTCAGTAGTTATACAGCGCTTGGACAGAAAATATGCTTTCTTGAGCTTATTGTTTTTCTGGCTTTCAGAGGAAAGAGGACTTTGAAAACAGAATGGAAGAAAATAGGCTTGGAACAAGGAAAGTACACCCTATTAAACCCAACACATAGGCTGGACAGACTGAACTATGATTCTGTGACCACCACTGGAAACTGGATACCCTTGGTGAGGTGTGATATTACTGGATCATAATTAGGACCATTACATGATGCTGCAAGCACATGGCAGGAGAGATGAGGGACCAGGCCCTGCAGAGTTTCCCCAAGGAAGGAAAAGGCCCTGTGTTGCTGAAAGACCAAAAGTTGAACAGCTCTGCTCTGGATGGACCAAAGGGAAGCAGGGCTCCCGAGGAGGATGTGACTGTAGGCACAAGGGCAGCCTTTGGCCACTCAGCCAAGGCCACTGGCTCAGTATCCACTGCAGCTGAACTGCCCCAAAGGCACTGTACATGTGACACACAACCTGCAGCCCTGAGCCAAAGGCCTCAAGAGAAGAGGCTGGAGGTAGCAGACACAGCTCCCCTGTAGCTGCCTCTGGCTCAGCATTGGCAGTGTTTGCCCCTATTGACTGCACAGGACAGGGGTATTTGCAGGTTGGTTAATTGCTAGGTAAGTACCTTCCCTTTCCCTTTCCCCTTCCTTCCACTGTCCTCCCTTGTAGTAACAATAACAATAGAAGCCTTCTAGAAAAGTAAATCGTCTTTCAGACCAGGCTTGAAACTACTCTGTGACAGCCTTATGCAGATCACTAAAGACATCAGCCATTTAGCAGCAACTTCCATAATCCCCTTGAAGAGCTGATAGACAGCACAGGCTGGAACCTAGCACCACCAGCACAGCAGCAGAAAAGGCAGCTGTCTGCAGGCAAAATGCTCTCTGAAAGGGATTTGGAGCTTTAGCATTTTTCCTGACACCATTCCTTTTACACTGAAAGGTAAATTTTGAGAGCTCACAAGAACACCAGAGTTCTGGATTCACTTATATTCTCACTTTTTAAAGTCTTACTATTCTGAAGAAATGAGTAAAGGGAAAAAAAAACCTTTTAGGATGTCATTTAAAAGATTAAAAAAAAAAATACCAACGTCTATTAAACTCTCGTGGAAGAGAAAGAGGAAGTCTTCTGTTTGGGAAAGAAGTCAGATGAGAATCATCCCAGGGTGCATGACGTAACTCAAAAAGGTCAGGAGACAAGGGTCTCAAAGACGTCTTGAAAAAAAGAAGAACCAGCTGTAAACATGTTTTAATTAATCTTTCAAATAATAGAAACCTTGTTATGCTAAAGGAGGATGAAGAAGAGAAATCAAATCTGTTTGAAAAATGGCAAAAGAAACACATCACCTAAAGTAAGCTTCAGAGACAATGAAACAGTAATTCTGCACCTGTGAGCCACGATTATTTATATCATTCCCTCATTTTAATAACAGCTGTGTGAAAATGCTAAAACATTATTAAATCTGAAACTAACTACTACATGTAGTACATAGGAAGCTTCTCCACTTTCCAATTAGCACCAAGGCTTAAGCTTTAAAAGCAGCAGAAGCAAAAGAAATGCTGAAAAACACTGCCACAGGCTGGCTTGATTTGGAATTTCTCCTTTTCAAAAGGATTAAAAGCAGAAAATCAAACAACCAAATACACACATCCAGAAGGGCAGGGAAGTACTTTGGATCTATTTCCTTTCCCCAGCACTCATTTTATTGCATTCCGTACAAGTGAGCAGGTAAGTATATTTAAGGGCAATTTAAAAACTTGGTTTGATAAAAAAGAACTTTTATGCATGTACCTGCAGCATTGTGCAAACACCACTATGGGCGAGAGGCTCTGTTAACCTCGATGGCATCTCTCACCTCCATATTGAGAGCAAATCCCATGAAACATCCCTGGGCCTGCCATGGGATTAACAGAGGAAGATTTTAAAATGTCGATGATCAGTTATTTATGAGGTGTCCTTAAACAGAAAGGTGTCTGACACTTCAGTGCAAAGCCTGTCTGCTCAGACATGCAAACCTGGCAGAATGGAAAAGCATCTCACGGGGAACAAGGAACAAGCTGCACCGGCTCTCGGGCAAGGGATGTGGCTTGGTGTATTTTTGTAGGAAGCAGTACTGACACCTCTTCTCCTGAGGAGTTTAAGTGTTAATTATTCCCCGGTGTTCAGGACTTATGGGGCACCTGATTTTTTGGAAGCTCAGGAAGGCCATCTGCTTTCTCAGCAGCACACAATAGGTCTGGTGAGAACGACTCTACTGGGGAGTGGATGCACTGGGGAGGGATGAGGGGAACTAAGGTAACCAAACCACCCCCACCCCTCTGTCCCAGACGTGAATCAATTGCAGGGTCTGTTTTTATGCATATAACACTTCACGGGGAAGGAAAAAAAAAAAAGAAATATTAAGTTACTAATAAAGAAAGAGTTCCTCAGAATTCCAGCATCACTTCCTTACCATTTATCCACACCCTTCTGTTACAAATGGCAGGACACCACCCATCCCAACCACAGTTGGCCCCTTAAGACTGCTTCTAGACAGAAATAAAACTTGTCTACAAAACAACAGGCTTAAGAAATTAATCTGGTTAATTCACATTCTTGAATAGTAGAGAATCATACAGAAAAACAATATTTGCCCAGATATTTACAAAGTCTCTGTGTGTGTCTTCCCAGTATCACCACATAAAGAAGTACTGAGTACCACAACTACTCTGGCAAAGATACAGATTAGGCCAACGTCACGAAAATAAAAACGTTTTGAAAATCCTTCTCAAAGTCAGAGTCATTTTAAATCTATTCACTAAGAAGCATTTAACCTGCGACTTAATCCACCTGCACACCTGACTACACACAAGGTCCAAGTGATAACTAGTCCTTATGCACAGATATCGATCACATCAAGCCAGTTTCAGTTTTAGTTCCTTAATCAGAAGAAACACACAGCCTCCAAAGGGACTTTAAGCCTTTGTGAGGGAGGTTCCATAGCAAACAGAGCTACCCATCCCTGGGAACTCAGTCATGCGCTCTCAGCGCTACTGAGCTGTACTTCACCTTGGCACCTTCACCTGCACACAGGTAATGCGCTCAGTTGAAATCCCAACCCAGGGACTTATTGCCATGTGCAGCGCATTCAGACTTCCCCCGCCACCAACACCCCCACTGCAGCTCCCCAAAGAACCCAGGGAAATCAATTTGTACAGGACATCGCCAGCAAGATAGCTCTGGTATTTTCACTGTCGCTAAAGGCGCAGATATTTTCCTCGCATGCCGATGTCAGTCCCTGACTCGGCAGCAAGCTGGCACCGGGTTGCTGAGCCGGAGGGCAGGCCGGGCAAGAAGAGGAGGAGAAAGAGGAGGAGGAGGAGGGAGGGAGAGAGGTGCAGGCCGCTCCGGCCGTGGCCGCCAGGTGGCGCCGCCGCCCAGCGGATGATGCTGGAGCCGCTTCCCAAGGCACCGCCACCGCCTCGCTGGCTCGGAGTTGGGACCTGGTCCGGGCGCTGCCCGAGCCTCCTGCTCCAAACCCTACCCACGGCGCAACAAACCTCCAGGCAAATAAAAAACAAACAAACAAGAACAAAAACAACAAAAATCTCCACCAGAAAAAGGCGAGAGGTGCCAGTGCTGCCCCCGCTGCTGCTAAGGACCACCGGCTCTAAGCATCACTGACCCGGCACAGGAAAAAACCTCCCCTCCATGTGCATGCACCCCTCCTGTCACCTTCAGCACCTGTGGCCTCAGCTCAGTCCCCTGCACCAGGCAACGCTGACGAGTTGGGAAAAAACCCCAATAAATCACTTTAAACAAAAGTTACCAAATAACACCACCACCACAAAAAAGAAGAGGCTGACCCCACAGAAGCATCCCCAGGTGACAGCAGTGCCACAGGGGACACAGCTCGCTGTAGAGGCAGCTGTTGGAGGGATTTCTCCTTGCTTCACCATCCACTCGGCGCAGCCCAATCCCTGTACTGAAGGCGAGCTTGTGACACAGATCATACAGCCACCGCCATTTGCGTGAGCGCCCACCACCACAGTAACAAAAGAATGGAGACAGATGCACTCTGCAGTGCCCAAACAGCCATGGGACCAGCAAGGGGCAGCCAGCATCCCACAGCTCTTCCCATTACATATTGCAACAGCTGTGAATTCGGGAAACCTGGTCCCCACTCTGAGTTCACCATCCCTCCTGCTAGCCATAACCAAATTCATACATGTCACTCCACCTCTGTGTAATGAGGACACAAGTCCTTTGGTGACCAAGTGCAGGGCTCCTGTCAGAGCCGTGGGGAAAAGAGAGGCTCCACTGAGTGGCAAACACTCCCTGCAGCACTAAGGTGTGCTGATGTGTTTGATGATGGCAGCCAACTCAGCCTAGGTTAAAGTGTTTGCTACCATCAAAAAAATAAAGCTGTATTGAGTCCAGTAACTTGGGGTATAATTACAGAAAGACCAAGGGTTTTCTATATAATGACCAGTATGATATAATTTTTTTTTTAACCAAAATTATCTTGATTTAATTAGTTCCTTATTAGGTTAATATAGATTACTTTAGAAGGAAGTACCATGTTTACAGATGGTAGAAAGGCATCCATTTTAAGGGAGACAAAACTTCTAACAGAGACATTTTGACTTCTGTTCACTGCCCCTACTATGTAGAAAAATCCCTGTCAAAACAGGCTGAAGTTTGGATGGCCAGCAGTAGGATGAGGTAATGCCATCCTCTATCTTTCTTTACAGAGTGTCCTTCTTGATGCATGGTAATCAGTTAGCCCACACGTTCCCCTCCACAGGAAAGGATGGCTTGAACTTTCCTAGCGCAGCCACTGGGGAAAATACAGAAACACGGGAGAAGAGAATACAAAGACCTCACAAATGAAAAAACCTCTGCCTGCCAAGTGCTAATTGAGAGAACATTCTTGCCAATTTAAAAAGTGCTCTACTAGTGGGAGAAGCTTCACTTAGAGCTATCAGGAAAGTAAACTAATAAGCAGTAACTTGCACAAGAAAACAGGTATCTGTGGAGATGGTAGCCAACATTTGCAACCAGGTCAGTTTGAAACTACTCCAGACTGCTGGTTTTTGGTTACAGGAGGGCAAATTAGGATGTTGCAACAACACATTATTAAATTCAAAATGTTTGGAGAGTGCACGTGAATAAAAACTTCAGATTTTGCCAAATGTAGCGAGGAAGAAAAAGAAGTACAATATTATGTTCTGAATTCAACTTAAGACAAAGACCAGGAGAAGGATAAATGGAGCCAACTCTATTCTCAGGAAAAAAAAAACCAACAATTTTATAGAGGAAGGAGTCCTGAAATAAAAGCCTAGGTTTTTTGAAGCAAGGAAAGATTTTGGGTATTCCTATTTTACAGCATTAAAACATACTTCATATGCTTTCATTCACATAGTATAGCTTCCAGACGACAAGCACATTTCATTGTATTCTGCAGAATGTGGAAACTCTACCTGCCACTGGGCATCCGAGTGCACCTGGGTCTCTGGCATTTGTTTTCACTTCCAGCCTATGAAGAAATTAGAGCATACCACTGACTCTTCCCTGATGCCTCACTTTCTACTTGACTGTCTGGGAATGGAAAGCAACAGTGGCCAAGTCAGAACATGCAGTTTAAGGATGTTTGAGCAAAGTTTTCTAAAAACCGGCACTTCCAAAGTAAATTCTCAAAAAAACTGTCTTGGTTTAAAGATTTAGGCTTAATTCACATAATTCCTTCATTATTTCAGAATGAAAGTTCCCAGAAAAATATAAGAGCATAAATGAGCACTGAGTTTACCAGGGACTTTCCAAGGCTCCGTCATAATTTTGTGTATTTGCTGATGAAATACTGGCTTTCCCAAGCTCACTGCTGACAATTCCCCTGTCCCCTTGATTTATTTTTTTTCTTTAGAGCCTTTAAAGTTTTCTTCTGTCTATAATTAAGAAATTCTGCACTATGAGGTACCTCCTTTCATCTTTTTTTGGACCGTGCAAGAAGGCTTCCTGTGAGAAAAGAATGTTTAGCATGGTTTCTAGATAAGCCAGGTCTGTATTTAGGGTCACAGGTGTGAAAGCCGCCCTTTCTAGCGGCATGCAGAATTCAGCAGCAAACACCTTCTGCCAACTCTGAAGCTGAGTCAACCTTTCAATCTCCTCCACTAAAGGACTTTACCCGAACAGTTTCCTCCTTTGCCCTGCCTATCTGAATGTTCCTATCTTTCTGTATTTTTTTGCCTGTGGAAATTCTCATTATATAGGTGTAATGCCTTTTACCTTCACCAAAACTATAAAGATGCCTGCTGGACCTCTTTTCCCCACATCCTTCCAGTATCTTCTGAACACATCCTTCTTGTTAGTCATCAGTACTCTTTCTCTGCCCTTTTGTCTTGCTCCATTCTCTGCCTCACAAGAAAAAAATGTATCTCAGAGGGTGGATGGTTTTGTAGTTAAAGACAACCAAAGACATTCCAAGCTACAGTTTTTGGGTTTACTACGTACTTTAGTCCCATAAACAACCATGAGAAAGTTGTTCAATCCCTCTGAGATTAAAGTTCTCTATCCTCTGGAGGAGGAGGAGGAGGAGCACTGTTACTCAGATGTGAGAGTGTCTCTTAGCTTCAACTAACTGAGACTCAGAAGTGAGAGGAGTGTCTCTTAGCTTCAACTAACTGAGAAGATTTGTCCTCTACCCAGCTCAGCTCTCCACACAGAAGTCTCTGTGTTAATTTCAGTTGTGGTTCCTTGATCACCTGCCCTGGCCAGGACAGAGAACTTATTAAGATGCTACACTTCCAGTTGTGAAGATGTAACGCACTGGAAACAGTCTTGCTGATCATAACTCCTCACCATATCTAGTCCTCATCATTTACTACAATTGAGCATTTACATCAGAGTTTGTAAACTCTTATTCCTTCTTTTGGTTATTCCTTCTTTTGACTCTAGTTAACTAGTTGCAGTGAAGCTCAGAGTTATTATGTAAGGCAAAAAACGTCCCAGTCATTATGAAGAAAAGGTAAATTTAAAATTAACAAACAGCTCTTTACATTGTTCTTGCCTTTCTCCTTGTCCCAACATCTCCGAACTCCACTCTTCAGTTCTTCTCTGTTTTCTTTATACTTTCAGTGCATCGTATTTGCACTTAGGCAAAGCTGAAACACTTCCTTTAGGCAGTAACTCTTGTCCAAGAAATTCATGCTCCCTCAATCTAAACATAAAATTCAGACTTCAATTAAACTACTGTGAATTTCATACAGCTAATATTACTGGCACTTGCACTGTGCTAATGTTTTCTTGCTGCTTACTGTTGGACTTCAAAGTGAAGTATTGTTTTACCCTGGAAATCCTCTCAACAGACACAAAACTTTTAAGACTATGGAGTACTTTCAATATTGTGGTAAAATACAATCCTCATTTTTAAACAAATCAAAAGTGTAAGTGTCATAGCAGCTCTTCTAAAAATCCCTTCATTTGGTTTAGCTAAAAAATGTTACTGCAGTGTCATACTCCTGTATTTACAATGAGAAGTACCTTTAAAATGGAGCCGAATTTTTTATGCGTATCCTATTTTGCTTCAAAATTGATCTACTGCTACTGGTAACAAATATAAGCTGTAATGTTAAGAACATAAACATATATTTTTAATAGAAGTTGTTTCTATGTAACCTAATTATCCAGGTTACTATCTGAGTCATCTTGTTACTAGGCTGAAAAAAAACCCCAGAAAAACAAAGCAATACTTTGTCTAACATTACTGAATCACAATAAATGAATTATTTTCTGTGGAAGGCAGTGGGTTTAATATCATAATATCACACTGCTACAAAAAGTACTTTCAAAATAAGTACATTTAGATCTCAGACTCATTTTAAGTAGCTTTTGTGAAATTTTTCTAACCTTCATTTTAAAATTAAGTATGACAAATTTAATGTATCTGAATGAGCTCAGTCAGTTGCCTCCAAATTCTAGGCTAGTGGGTTCTATAATCCAAGTTGAAAGGCACAAGGAGGGGTAGTGAGGGGTTCCTCTATCCCTCTGCCAGTCTTCTCAAACTCAAATCCTTGCCAATTTAGTCTTCTCCATTCCACAGACTCTCTCTGCAATAGATGGCTGCAGCCTCAAAATGGAGAACCACCACTGACTAAGTCTCACCTTTTTTTTGAAACTCTCTCTGAGGACTTTTTCCATTCCCCCAAAGCTGGAAACAGACAAATAGCAGCCCCTTTTTACCAGGGCTGTCTTGCTGCAGGTGGGTGCCATCCTACCTCTTCTAACCAAGCTCCTTCTTGCATCTAAGAGGATCTAAGAAATCCCTCACTTGATGTGGCCTGTCCTCTAAGACACGAAGACTCGGGGTGATAATGGGTCAATACAGTCTAAAGATAGATCAGCTTGCTCTAACAGCTTAATAGCTCGTTACAGGCAGCTGTAGCACTTAATGAGGCAAAGAACAACAACTCCTCTCCTTCGAGGTTCCCAACTGCTGGGAGTGGCATTTGCCAGCTTGGCCAAAAAATTTAAAACTACAAAACAAAAACAGAACAAAACAAAACACAAAACAAAACCAAAAAAAAATCCAAACCAAACCAAAAAAAAACCCCAAAAAAACAGAAAGAAAGAGAAAAATCATCATTTTACTAGCCATCACTAAGTTCATCTCAGAGCTGATGACAGTATCTGCACATCCCAGATGCAAAGCCCATGTCTATCAGGTGATGCTGGCCAGAGATAGCATAAATCAAGTGTGCCTACTCGCTCACTGAACTGGTATCAAAACAGGCTCTCCAGCAAACTGTTTGCAACGGATACCACCTCCACCAGTTTGATTATCAGTTTAAAGGGAAAATAGGAAAGCTGTTGGACTGGCAGCTTTTTCCTTTTCCCTTGCTGAACTCCAACACCAGATTACCAGCCCGGCAGACGGTTACACGTCTTTGCCCATTCTTAACCTACGTGTTCCATCAAGCACTGCCAAGGAAGAGCCCTGACACTACACTGCAGCCTCAGGATACACGGTTTGGAAGAACGCAGAAGCTCGACCTTCTTAATTAGTTAATTTCCCAGAAGGAGTTCATTCCACGAACATCTGCTCTTCCAGGGAATGTCAAGCTTTGCGGGAAGAGGCAAAACTGGTAACAAATCCACAGTATTCATAGGACTGACATTTTTAAATAAAACTTGCATGGCAGTTACTTCAAGGGCCTTTTTCTTTAAGCAACCTTGTCAGAACTCATCAGTTTGGGACTCTAGAGGAGAACCACCTACATCGCTGCTACATGGGTAATCTTGATACATGCCACTTTCAGATTTGAAAAATCTGCAGGTTTGTATTTTGCAGGGAGGAAGCAGTAAAGGAAAGGCTATTGCAAGCATATCTAAAAAAAGAAGAAAAATGCTAGTGCTGCTGGATCACCGCAGTCATTAGGTTCAAACTTCTTTCCATATTAAAAGGTACGATGATATTTTGGACTTGATAGGAAACAACCAAAATTTCTTCAGTGTTTCCCCTGTGAGCCAAACGAGTCAGGAATAGAAATGTATGAGCCACTGCCCCAAGTGCTCCACAGTACTTTGAGGCGCATCAGACTGTGCTGAGCAGCGAAGCATCCCTGAAGCGCTTTAACTTCAGTTAGAACTTGTAATTCAGAAATCTCCCAGTGACCCCATTATCAGCGTAGCATAGAGAAAACAGGGCTGGTCTTGGTAGATGAAGGCAATGACTATTCAGGGAACTTTAATCAGAAGGAATTTAACTGAACAAACAGCCGTGGCTTCCAGAGAAAGGCTGAGTACTTTTAAAAATTGAAAGTAGCTGAGCGTATGCTCTAGAACAATAAGATAGAATTATTACACTAAAACCCTTTAATTAATGCATGCGACAGAAGCTGTGATTTTTAAACCCTAATCTCCCTGTCATTTCAGTTTTTAAGAAATAGTAAGAAGCACCCATCTGCTCAAGCTGCCACACAAGGCCCAAAGTTCTGTTCTCACACCAGTTTTGTGCCGGATGTCTCAATAAATTTACTGCTTATTTACATCAGCCAAAATGGAGAAGAAAGCTGCTGATCTCCTAAGTTTGCCCTCCTGCTAAAATAGACAAAATATATTTTGCTGTTGTACACACCATTTTTCCCCCTAAAAGCAGGGGCTTGTCTCCCCCTCCCCCCAAAAAAGAAAACCCATAGGGCATTTCTAAAACCCTGACAGATGTTTAATTACAGAGGCACTAGCAGGCATTATTTTGAGAAGCTCAGACACAGAACGACTGTATCTGACGACCAAATGGCTAAAGTGTGTGCTGTACCACTAGTGAAGCAAAAACTCTGCTAATCCACGTTTTGCTAATCCAAACACCTAATAATTCATATGCAAGCAAAAAGCTGCCGGTAGCGCAACACATCTGAATAACCATTTAATAGCAGGAATCTGTGGTGTGATCTCATGCTACCAGGGGTGTATCAGGAAATAAAGCAAACAGCAGTCAGAGCTATGTTGTGAAATATCAAACCCAACTCTTACTCTCAGCATCTAAGAACAAAGTACCTTTTGTAATGCAGGTTTCTCCCCCATTCTGCATTTATTAATTCATTAACTTCATTCATTTAAATAGGTCCTTTAGTCACTGATGTAAATGAACAGGGAACTACGGTACGCCTGTGGGCTGTGTGGCAGAAAGAAAATAGAGATGGCACTGCCTTCTCCACTGTTATTTCCAGCTGTTTCTTACAAATTACTCACTGATTCCCTGGAAGTTCTCACACTGGATTCCAATTAAAAAACTTTGTTTTATTCAGACAGAAAATCCTACTTAGGCCTATTAAAAAATAAACAAAAACCCACAAATCCAGTCACCCAAACCTTTGACTAAAATTTCTTGGCTATGCCTCTGAATGGAGCGGAACCTGCACCTTCTTTGCTGAGTCAAATTCAGTAGTGAATAATTTTCATCCTTTATCCACCCTCAGAGCTGAGTGAGGCGTACGTGCCTTGCCGTGCTGTAGAATTGTGTACTGAGCATGCAGCAACATGAAATATTGTCCTAACAGATTTAAGCATGCCTCAAAGCACATTGTTCTGACAGCGCCTGGGTCTCCGTCATCACTCTCGTAACTATCAATGATTCTGGTTAATTTTACAATCACAAGAGGTACAAGCCTCCATCTGGTTAGTCTACATATTGCTGCAGAGTTGGAATCACACTGATCAACAAAATATGTTGGCTAGTAATGCTTTGTTAAGGTGGACTGATGAGTAGAGAACAGTCCTACTTTCAGCTACACTAAAGACCCACAGCAAATAGAAGGGAGCAGAGCACGAGGACTGGTGTTCCCTGGGGAAAGGTGCCTGACACTCTAGGGCTGCTGGGAGAGGCCAGGCGGACAGATCAGGATTCAGGGGTGCCAGCAGGTCTGCTTGGTAACCTAACACACCATGTACAGTCTCCTGAATGCCTGCAATGCATAAAGCAACAGCCTGCCACAGCTCTTTCCCTGGAATGAAGCTGAAGGGAAGAGATTTCCTGGTTTAAAGCCTGTGACTGAAGCAAACTTGTGAGCACAGGTGGCAGGGTTTCCAAACACTTCTTATTCCCCACTTGCTCAAACCCCAAGTACAACAGCACCCTCACCTGCAAGGGAATCACAGCGTAGCTGCTACTACAGAGCAAGTCACCACCATCCCTGTCATCTCTCACCAAGAGGCTCTGGCTCACAGGTCTCAGGGGGTGTCAATGCATGGATCCTCATGCCAAGAGTACCAAGGTTACATCCGTGCCAGCAGCCAAAACCAGACACCCATGGGACTGTCAGCATGGACGGAGATATCGTGGCAATGCTGCTGTTTGTGTCCATACAGCCCTTCCTCTAACCCAGAACCTCCTCTACACAGAACCCAGCTGGAAGTGCCACTTGGCCGCTCTGTTGCATCTGCACCTGGGGTCCCTTCCTCCAGACCTACAGGCTCAGGGGGTAATGCTGCTCTAAGCCTAACACACCTAACACGGACAACTCTGCTGGCAGAACCTGCAATGCAGAGTGTATCTAAGTCACCTGTGAAACAGGTATTTCTCGCTTATCTTACAGTTCTGGGTTACTTTTGGATGCTGGCACAAACTAGGACTCCCCTCCATCCCCTTCTGTCTTCCAGCACAGGAACCAGTGTTGATTTCTCCCAAGTCTGACTCAATTTTATTCTTACCTTCTGAACAGGCCCTTTCTATGATCTCCTGGTAAGCAGCACATTTAAACGGAGAACTAAGTTTTTACAGACCTTTACTTACAGCTCTTCTCAAAAAAATTTGCAAAAACACAAATTACTGTGCTTATATGCAATGTATTCCATAAGCAAAAGAAATCAAAAATTCAAGAGCCTTTTCTTATTCTGGACTTCAGAAAACACTTCCCCAGTAAGACCCCAAGTAAACTGATTTAAATGCTCTTAAAACTTCAGCTTATTCTGTAATGCTAAATTTGCATCCGAGGCTCTTCACAGCACAGTATGTGTAATGTAGGATTATATAATGGAACTCCCTTATGTAGCAGTTAGGAAGCAAAACACCTCAACCCTTGTATTGTTTCAACCTTCTTTTTTCATTAACCTACCAGGCAAACAGAAGCAGTCCATGAGCAAAGGGCAAGCAACATTTCTTTCTCTGCTTTTGTTGAGAACTCCCCCTCCCATAGGTCTACTCACCATCAGCCACAGCACAGATTCCCCCAACCACGTTCTATTTCATTCATCTAATACTATTCTGAATATGTACAAAAAGCCTGTTGTGATCCCAGTGAAATCCCTGATGATACAACTACTAACCTCAAAAGAAAGAGAACTAATCCGAAGAAAACAAATAGATAGAAACCAGTAAATTCAGAGCCTCCCCTAGCTCTGGACAGCTGGAGTTTTTAAAAACCCAGTGGCTCCATAGCTTAAGCAACGAAAAACAGGTTACAGAACTCAGCAACAGGAATTAATAAAAATGACCAAGGGTCATCTGTAGTCTATCAATCACTGTATCGTTTACAGTTCATATTACAGTAGAAAGGTATGAATGTTGTCAGTGTTATACACTGGCTACTCAGATCTATCATGAATAATTGATAGAGGTCATCCATTTGAGTCCCAGCCTATTAGTCAAAACTCTAAACCTGCTGTTCACCAACAGTAGAGCACTGCAGATGAAGGATAGAGGGGCACTTACAGGGAACTATTTTCAACAATGCAAGCAGCTATAAGAGAATGCAGATGATCTGAAAACAAAAGCTGAATTTTTCTGAGACCTAAGACACTACTCTTTGTGAATCAGCAAAACAGCATTTTATGTATACCTGTTTGTATTCTTGACCAATTTATTGTCAAGAATAAAATCCATAAGGCAAATATGAACTTGAGGTTTCAGTCTTAAATCTCTTAAAAGCTTGAGAGCTTTGAGAGTGTTTGAGTTGAAGGCTGGGAAGCGCATTTGCCTCACGCTCCCTTATTTTGCACTGAGCATCTACTGTGTCTCATCCTGATAAAGTGACTTTGAACTAAAATCAAAGAATAAAAAATCTTTGTGTTATGGACCAAAGTTTTGATGTTACTTTTAAAATGAGTAAATAATAAACCAGGAATAGCTATATTTACAAATACACTGGACATTTGAGGAACTAAGACTTGCAACATGACCTACACTGTGTTAACCCTGACAGAGACATTACCCAAGTAACCTACTCCATGATGGTATTAATTCTAATGGCAGCAAATGGCAGCACACCTTTGAAAACTGGAGCAAGGTTAATACAAATAAGCATCTACTAACTACAGACAGCCTTACTAGTGCCTTGTTTATTTACTTACAATTCACCATGACTGAACTGAAGAAGCACCATCCTGACTCTCAGTCCTTACTGCAGGGTGCAGAACAGATCATAACTTCATTTTATATTTAAGGTCAAGCTCACTGAGCTGCCTTTGTAGGGTTTGTAAGGGCCGAATAATCCTTTACTACAGTGACGCCTGAGACATGGAATAGGATTGGCTACGAACAGCAGCCCCACTTTTAATCTTTACAACAGCAGTTCAGCAGTGGCATTTGAAACAGCCATGATATAGTTACATCCTGACAAGCAACACCTGACATGCCTTCCTTATCTTTGCACATCCCAGAAATCAACAAAAATTGTAACATTTTTTCCAATAAATATGAGAGGCAGGTAGCCAAAATACAGTTTTCTCTGCAAATTTAGGGATATCAGAGCCCACTTTTAATTCCCTTTACTGAAATACAAGGCTCTGTCTAGACACCAGCCTTAAGGCACTCTCTTTGCATATAAGGCAGGTCAGAGTATAATGGAAGCATAAGGATTGTCAAAAAACCTGTTTGGGCTTTGGCAAAGTAGTAGTACATATTCTGTAGACAGCACAGTTCTTAGGCTTCTGTCTGACAGAAGCAAAAAAAATGCTAAAGTATTTCTGACAAACTCAAACTTTCCTTGCCAAAAGCCATCCTTCTCCCCAGCTCAGGCTGTTAGGAAACCGGCCTGAAGAAGGCTTTGTGCAAATCTCCACCTTTTCTTACCCAGAGATAAATTTTGTTTATTTTGACTGAGTTTTGGAGCCTGCATACTTTGGACTTGCAGACTCCAAGATCAGTAATACTGGTTTTATACTTTTTTTACAATCCACCACTCATCTTTTCCACCAACTCAGTGGAGCCACATTTTGACCAGAAACTAATTAACATCCTGCCTGAACACACCAGTAGAGACTCTTCTCTCAGGCCTCCTGTAAGCAGCAAAAATCCCACTCGCATCTTCACTTTAAAATATTTCTCTCACACCAAGCTCTTGTTCAACAGCTTGTGTGTAGTGGTCAGGCTGTAGACACCTTGCACATGTACAGTCGGTGGTTGCTTTTGATGGGTCAGACTCTCAGCTTTTCCACTCCCAAGGCTGATGGATACAGACTTCCAGGCAAGTCCTGAACTTGGTTTGAAACACTGGTTTGGAGACAGGGCAGTTGATGAGACTGAATAGTTTCCCCTAAGAAATTTACAGCTGAATTGGCTGAGCCGTTTGTATGGTGGCAGGGTGAGGTGAAAACAAGACAAAGAGGGAAAGAGGTTTGATAACAAGTAATTTATCAGTAACTTAACTCTGTTGCTTCCACATAATTCCTCAGCTAGTTAAAAGGTCCGTGCAATACCTGACATGGACAGGCAAATACAAAGAGCAGCATTCAGTAAATCAGTTATGAAGATTAGCTTTGCCTTACAACAGCTGAGCAAAATACAAGATATTAAGCTCAAACAAACTTCATAATGTAAGAAAATAACTAAGTGCACTTTAAAGAAAGCCTAGTAAAATTACTACACCATCAGAAGGGAGTCATTTATTAATTATGTGATGATCATGTATTTCTGTTCTTTTTAGCTAGGCCTGGAGCTGAAATATGAGCCTTATATGGAAAGAAGCTTTGATGACAGTAATTTATTTGGGAAAGATTTTCCAGCCTTTTTGTTTCACACAAACGATTTGAATGTTTAAAGTACTGAAATAGCTTCATATCTAGGTATTAATAATAAGATGTTGTCTTTTCCATCTTTCATATTTTTATTAAGCTTTTAGAGAAAATGTGGCTGGTAGCTTATAAGCAATTCAGAAATTATATATATACAAGCAGGCAGCCATTTTCACAGTCTGGCAAGTAACAGATTTCCATAAATAACAAAGAATACAGGGTCATGATATCAGCTGTTCAGAAATTTTTAAAAGTCAGATTGCTTCTATTTTTGCAGTAACTATTTGCTGGATTATTTTTATTTATGGCTTGAAACTGAATCTAGAAATGTTTTCCCTGAACTTTAGACACCGTGCTCCTGACTGACCGGCTTTCTCTCTGCTGTTTTCTCACTTGACTTCCATGTATCTGTGTCCAGTCTGAGGGCAGGGGATGGCATCAGCTCACAAGTTGGGCCTGCAAAGGTCTGTGAAATATCTGAATACGCTCCTCAAGCATTTGTATGATCAGATTGCACATCCATTGGGTTATTTGCTCACACAGGTGGTCAGCTTCCCTGTTACCTAGCTCTTCAGATGCAGCATTAATTGCACTGTACATCAGTTTTAGGTAATTAGACACCACTGTACGCAGTGGGAAATCCTTCTGGAAGACTTTGGTCATTAACACTTTCACAGTTCTCAGATATACCATTATCTACTCCTTAATTCTCTGTTTTGATCCCTGCTTAAAGTTTTCTTTTACTTTTCCCTCAGGAAAAAGACCTTGCCAAGCTTTCCACTTGAAAATGATCCTGTGACAGTATGACTCTGCCTCTTTCTAAAAGAAAAAATCACATATATAATTCTGTGAAAATGGAAGCTGTGTCCTTAAAAGATTCAAGAAAAAGGAAAAAAAAAGTATTTCTGACCAACAAAAGTTGATGGACAAGATGAGGCTGCTATTTTTTTTTCTTTTAAATGACATATGAAATAATGCATTTCACATACTTCTTCCTCTCCAGAAAAGCTGACCATTTTTTTAGAAGGAGACAGGAAGCTCCACTTCTGGGAAAAAAACCCTAAAAACAACAAACACCAAAATTGTCTCAGATCTGCTCAATTAATTTTCTTCCACAAACACAGGTTACGACCCATGTTAGTTTAGAACCGGATTTTGAAAATCTCATTTCCTCATGATTCAGGTAACTAAAAAAAAAAAAAAAAAAAATCTACGCTACAGTTATTCACAAAAATTATGAGACTATTCTTGTTATGGCTTATCTGAAAATATAAACAAGTTGGTCTCAGACATCTTGCAAATATGGCTTGTTTAATTTTGCTGTATTGGAGGGGTGCAAATAAAGAGGGAAGAGACTACACTGGTGATTGTTAAAGCATGAAAACTCAACAGGCACAAAGGCATACACAGAAATAAATACAGCAAAAATAAATACAGCAGAATAAAATTAAACAGGTTCATCCAGTCTGACTGCATCCCAGAACCAGAGGACCGTATTAGTTTAAGACAATGATCAAGCAATTTCTTCTTTGGTTTCAGGAGTCCAGAGAGAAGAAGAAGACTGTAAGAAGAGCAGTGATAACACAGTAACCCCAGAAATTAGAGAAGTGTATATCACTTTAATTTTGATTCATGAGTGAGGATTTCTTTTCTTCCTTTTTTTCCCCCCTAACTGCCACTAACTGTATTTCTGGTGTTCTGCTTCAAGGGAGCACCAAGCTACTAGGGGATTTCCTAAGTGGGATTACCCGTGTTTCTTCAGTTCCTGCTGGCTGCTTACAGTTGCACCTGTGACAACTTAACCAAGTTGGCTGTCAACGACCTGCAACCAAACACGAGGATTTAAGCTCTCTTGGAAACAAAGCACATGGATGAAACATAACCTCAGGGTGGGATTTCTTCATTTGGCTGAAATCAGTAAGGACTTCTAAGTCCTAAGAAAGTACAGAAAATCTAAGCTTGCCTAAAAACTTCCGCCTTTTTGTCAAGAGTCTTGTTTTTCCATTCAGCTTTTGCTGAGGTATAGTCACAGTCCAGAACATAATTAATTCTTGAGTAAAAGAGGAATGGGAAAACCGTTTCCCATCTCTTCTCAGGAAAAGCCTTTTGGGGTGGGAGGGTGGGCGTCAAAATAGAACAGTGCCACAGCTTAAAGTAAAGAGAGGCACAATTAAGCTTTCATATAACATCTGTATCACATTTACACATGCGCTCACTTCCAGGGAAGCGACAGACATCAAAACTAATGGAGAACATCCCGACTCTCCAAATGCAGGAAGAATGCTGCAGCTTTCCCAGCTGTGCTCTTGGGACTGTAAAACAAGAGGTCGGCAAAGGAGCCTATTTTTTATTGGTTTTACTATTGGTTTTGGCCAGGTAATGTCACAAAGTTCTTAAACATGAGAACTATGCACACCAGGACTACTGGAAAACAATAGCTGCAGAATAGGCCTCATCATCTTCTGGATGTTACGCACAGTAATTGGTTCCAGGGTCAACACTGTGATGCTACAACAAAGGGCTGTAGCTTAAGGGTAAAGAATAAACAGCAGGAGTTAATGGAAGTTCTGTTAATATATAAATGCCCCCCAAAATGAAAGAAAGGAAGAAAATAAAATATTCTGTATAAACAAAACTGATTATGAATCCAAGATGCAACCTTAGCTCTCAACAAGCTGTTAATTTCATTAAAGAAAAGAAACAGAGCAAGTACTTTCAAGTCACTGTAACAAGAAAGCAACACATTAAGATTTTGAAGCTAGTTTGACAAACACTGCGCTTGCCATGGGTGCCAATTTATTTGTGTGAAAAGTACAGACAAAGAAAGGTGTCTAAAATTACAGTATTATTCACAAAATATCATTACTAGGCCACTTTGTTCAAAACACCATGTGTGATTGCTCCACCGAATCTAAACATCTGGGGCAAGTTATCCATCTGGCTTTAGTGCCTTTGAAATGACATGCCACATTTAAGCTAAGAGGTCCAGTCACACCAGTTTTAAATAATCGTGTTTTCATAGCCCAGCACTTTATCATTTTAAATCTTCCCAATCAATAACACTTTTGATAAAAATATATTTAAATCCTTTTCCCCACACACCAGGAAAGTGAAACATATAGAGGCATAAATGTTTTCTTTCTAAGTATTTCTCCAAATATAACAATTATCTCCTGACACTCAAGCACTCAGATGAAAAGGTACAAAGGAACATCATTATCGTTGTGATCTGCCAGGTGAAACACTAAGACATGCAACATATCAAAATGGAATCCCTCATTTTTATGTTTCCCTATCACTTTTCCTTCCCTTTCCCATTTCCACTGTTCTCAGGACCTGAAAGAAACTTTACCTGTTTTTCTTTCACTTGCTCTGCTGCTGTGCCCAGCTTCAGATGCTGGGACTGCTCAGGCAGGGTTGTAGCAGGGGCACTGCGTGACCTCCTTCCCCCATTCGCCCCTCTCCCTAATGTGAGCAGGATGACACTGAGCTACAGCACCTTCTCTCCACGGTCACTCCTGTCCTTCCTTTAAACAATACTTTGTTCCAAGTGCCAGCTGTGCCCACACAGGATGAGTCCCTGCAGTGTGCCAACCTCCCTGGCACGTGCTGCTCCAGGCCTCGGCTATCCTCATGGACCTTCTCCCATTACAGAGCCAACACTATAACACCATTTATGCAAACACAGCATGCTTTTACCTCCAGATTACTTCCTTGTGCCATTGATTCAGCTTTTTTCCAAGGCTGCTCCTAAGGCTCCCCACTTCTACATAAACCACCTATGGTTTGCAGCTGACAAGAGCCTGAAATCCAGACCCTTCAAGACAAATTCTTCTATCACTTCCTTTGGCTCACAAACACGTGATGGTTGCAACAAGATGGATCAATGGAAAATATCCCCAGCCAGGTCCCACCCATCACCCAGCTCTCAGCAGCACCAGCCTGAGTGCCCAGTTCGCCCACAGCAACACTGGGATACATCATGAAATGGCCCTTTGGCTCACTCCCAGTTCAGAGCCCCAACAGAAGAAATACAGATTGGTTATCTTACAGAGCTCGTGCTGTGAGATGATCTTGATACCGTGCATCAGATCAAACATGTGCAAGTCAGAAAGCAAATTCACAGACAGGGCAGGTACTGCAGAAAATCACATTTCTGGCTTGTGCTTTTTGCGTGGCTCCCACTCCCCACTACAACAGGGATCTGCAAGGCTGTCAGCAGCAGAGATCTGCTTGGAACTATCAATGAGCTTCCAGAATAAGTTGTTTACATCATTTGGATGCACCTCTAACAGTAACACATCAGCCCTTTACCATTTAGATCTATTTATCTATACTTGTTACACAAACTCAGACACTTCCTGAATTTTTGTCTTTCCTTTCTCAAACCTTTTTCTGCTTGATGGACTTTTAATTACATTATGGTTTTGGCCCTTTCCAACCTTTCTTTCCTCCCTAGGTATCATGTTTCTTTCCTTTTGGCTTCTAAAGGCCTCAAAGAAAGTTGCAAAACTGGAATTAAGAGTAAATACTTTATGAAGAGTACTTTCCATGATGCCTTGGTTGAGTGAAGTCAATATTTCAACTTACTGAATATATTCTATTTTTTTTAACAAAATCTTGCTCTAATATAATTGACCAAGTATAGCAGAAAATCTTACTAGGCACATAAAAATTTCATTATGAATTAATAGTACCTCATTTCCACTATGAGCCTTAGTATTGCATGCTGACAACACCTAAGATAAAAAATTCTAATAACTTGCAAAATGAAATTGTTTGAATTATAACTAATGTGTCGTGTGTGTATTAAACTAATAGAAGCGCACGCTCCCTACTTCCACACAAATAACAACCTTGAGGTTTCCCTGTCAAATGCATTTAACACTACAGTAGCAAATAAGCGATCCTCACTTATGCGCACCCATTTTGTTGTCCCAGAACCACCCAAGTAAGGATTAATTTTTTCCTGTTACAACTTTACTTGTCATTCTGTGTTTGGCTATTTTTTAAGGCTTCTCCAGGCTTCAACAGTACTTAAGGTTAAGACATTTCTGGGAAATTGCTGCGCATATAGATACAGACATGTGCAAGGACAACAAACTTCTGCAAAGTATTATAAGGGGTTTAGGATTAATATGTTCCATGTGCAATGTAAGCTGCACTTCCTGAATTCTCTTTTAAGGGAATAGACAGATCTGTTTGCTTCATTATTTAGTAAAAAAAGACTTTACTACCTACTGAATAAAGGCTAAATCACAGAAAAGTGAACATACCTTTGGTTCAATAGTGCTACACACCTACCAAAACACAAAAAAGGCAACAAGGAAATGCAGCATCTGCTCCACTACCTCAGGAGCAGGCATAGGAAGAGATGAAGTCTTTTATACCCCTTTATCATCCCGAGCCATTGCATTCAGTCTTTCACCATCACAACACTGGTGAAAGACCTCTACTGTCAAAACACCCAGAAAATGTTTCACAGGAGGAGAGAGGTGAGAGAGAAAAAAAAAAAAGTCCTTTAGACCTGAGGTTCACATTTTCCAAAGAACCCATATATTTCCCTTGTGGTTACGCTTATTTTCCCCCGCCAAATATTTAGGTTTTGCTGACAAGAGCTTGCCTCAAATGCTATTTAAGCAGTAAGACATCACAAGACATATGCTATCCTAAGATAACACACACCTCTGAAGTGCTGTTAGGTATAGCTGATGCCTTCAACTGCCTGATGAATTTGTTATCTCAAAGAAACATAAGGTTTGGGAGTGCCTTCTATTACAAACTAACCCCAAATTTAGTCTTTAAATAAATAAATAAAATCTGTGATTTTGCATCCTTTAAAAAAAAAAAAAAAGATATCTGACTTGGAGTAAATCCTAACTTCTGGCTCCCTAACAAAACTAAACTTTTTAGCTTTATACCTGTGATATGACAAAAACAATCATTTTAATGGCTATTTATTTTTCTGTTATTTGAAGTAACACAGATAATGAAGTAATAACTGAGGTTTGAGATCACCAACCTGGAAAACAAAGTTCTGAAAGCAGGAGGGGAATTTTCCCCCACGGGTCCTGTACAAGGATGACTATCTCATGCTCTAAAACCATGTCAAGTAAGCCGTATCAAAGTTACAATAATCATCAATTGAGAGAGTGCTTTTGTCTTCCACATGGACAGTTTCTCAATAGAGATTCTGCACTTTAAAAGGATGAAGGGTTGGATTTTTGCCCTCAGCATCGCTAAAGCGTAACTGAATCCATCAACTGAGTATCCACAAAAGACAATTCTGAGACTTGCTCCTCCCCTAGCCCTATCCCCTGTAAAGTTTGCATGCTACGGTACATTTCAGGATATGCAATTTACACTGGCATTGATTACAGAAAAGAAAGATTTCTCTATTCTTCTCTAATCTCAGGCCATTAGGTGCCAAGTGGTTCAACAAAGCAGTTAACAATGATTCCAATCTGACCGCTGGTATGCTTAAAATCAAGCCAGCAGTTATAACTACTGCTGTATCAGGGTCAAAGTATTCTGCAATTTTCCAGCCCAAACCCATGCTGTCTATAAACAAGAAAAACAAATTCACCATGGAAGTAAGTTCCCTACACATTTACAAATCCATTCAGGGCGTTGAAAATAATGTCTAGCTGTCAGTTACAAAATATGGGACAGTAGCAATCACACACCAAGTACAAGGATCTAGAAGTCTCATTCAAGGCCTAAGGCACTGAAAATTATAATGAAAAACTCAAAGTTTTCCTCCACAGCTTCAATAAAATTCACTACATGCTTTTCACGTCCCTAAAAAATACAGGCTTGCTGATGATAAATCTTGTAGGCAATCAAAAGAAAACTGAGAATAAGAAAAGTTATCGATGCTCCCATCGTAAAGGGTTCCCTTAACTGCAGCTAAGTTGCTCCTGACTTTTACTGGTATGACTGGTACCACAGTCAGGCTCTTTCACAGTAAAGTAATCCAGTGTCTGAATGAGACTACTGGGTTAAAAAGTAATAAAGTGAAGTCAAGTGAGACCTAGTAAAAGTTGTATTTGTAAAACGCACCTGCAGAAAACAAATTATCTACCAACGCTAGGCCCAACCACACATTACTTTTATACCCTGTGCTGCCATGGGACTCCTCCACATTTCAGCTCCCACAGAATTTAGCCCACCCCATCCACTCAGAGTGCCTACTGCCAAACTTAATGCATTAAAAAAGAAAATCTGACTCTCTATCGAGGGCAAACTGTGAACCATAATGTTAAGAACAGCAAAAAGATTTAACATTAAAGACATTTATTCATGCCCCTCGTTAGCAGTCATTTACAGATCAGTAGAATCCCACTAAACCCAGTCATGGAGCTACCAAAGTATTTGGGAATCAGATTAAAACACTACCATCGCAATTTTCATTGCCTCAATCTTGTTTTACTAGCTGGGGGGAAGGCAGTCCTCGCTCACTGATCAGAAACCGCTTGAAAATAAAAGCACTACACAATGTGATCTTTTGACTATAAATGTCATAAAGCAGTATTTCACACGCTATAGTTTGATGTAATAGAAACATCCAGTACAAAGAATTACCAGAGATGCTAAACTGACTTTTACAAGGCAGCAAGGCCAGGGTAGGTGCCACGAAGTGAGGGGTATGTTAAAACTGAGGTTCTATGCAGCTGGATTTCCAAGTGCACATCCCCACATGCAGACATTTATGGTATTTGATGAAGAAGAGCTAAAAGTCTACTATGAACACTGGAATCCCTGTGCAAGTGACTTAAAGGGGTATTTTTGAATGCACAAACTGAAACCAAGATGGCCAATAGCTTTCCACACCCTTGGAAATATTTTTTTTAAAATGCTAGAGTATGGTAAGTGTGGAATGGTGACTGACAGCTCAGTAAGGACTAAACATAAACAGAAGCAATCCTTTGAAGCAGCTCTTGGGACAACATTTCCAAAAACTGTGGAAGTAGTAGTATGAAGAAATAATCTTGGCCATCTTCTGTAAGCTTCAGGGCAAAGCTTATCCTACTATCACCTATCTTTAAGAAACCACACTCACTTCCTTGCTTCCTAACAGATAAAATAAAGGCTGGGTAGACTTATCTCTCTCTCAGCATCTTGTACAATCTTTCTTCCAAGCTGAGCTGTGCTTTGGTTACTCACATCACAGAACAACAGCTACAATAAACTGCCTAAAAAATACTTCTGACTGTGTTGCTTGTTACTGCATATGGTAACCTGCAAAAAAGGAACATCAACAATTAAAACTAAATACAGAAGTATCTTTGACAGGCAAAAATTTCTCTGTACTTAAAACCCCTACCGAAACGTTTACAAGGAATAAAAGCAGTCTAATAACTTCAAAATGCTGCATAAGAAATTGTCTCTGAACAACAATAAAAGCAGTCTCTGTCACGAGAAGTCATTAATCTACTGAAGTATCCCAAGCTCAGCCAGCAATCCTTAGTTCTGACTTGAGCTGACTGTGTGTTATCTGTTCCTCATCACCATGCCCCGTTTCAAGAGGAACTTGAATTGCTTTTTAACACCCTTGCTGGCCACCCACATTATATGAGACTGAGTAAAACAGGCCTTGCTGTGGTAATCAGGAACACAGTGCAAGATTACCTAAGATTCCTACAGGGCAATGGTTGCATGTTCCTTAGTCAGTATGATGTCAGGTTAACGGAGAGCATTAAAGGGTACAGACCGCTTTGTGCCAAAGCATTGCCACCCTGTTCCAGTCAAACACTTCATGAGTTTCTTGACGCATAGCTCCCATCATCAGCCTAAAACACAGAAGGGACAAGCAACATCATGTGTGTGACGTGCACCTGCCAAGGAAGGTTTTAACCATTTTTTAGATGTCCCACGGCTTTTCTCTCTCTTCCTCTCCTCTCAGTACACACTGGATTGACACTGGCTGCCAGAATTTTTCTTGCTATCCATTTTCTTGGGACAATCAGCATAATTTCTGTTTTGTTCTGCATCCTCAATAGTTCTTCACATTAAGATCAACGCACAGTTAAAGAGAAATAGAAGCAAAAACTATTGCTGAGGGCGGCACCACAGGAATATATATACTCACATAGGAGATATCATCTGCAGTCCTGAGGAGAGTACAAGAGTCCAAAGGGGAGGAAAAAGGGAACAGAGTGCTGCTGTGGAGATACACACAGGCCTGTACTGGTCAAAAATGATGGTTCAACCTGCAGTGCTTTGCAAAGAAGCCTAAGATAATGAGAAAGTACTACACTGCATGTAGAACTGCTAACACACATCAGGACTGGACTATGCGCCTTACAGCAAGGCAGATCTGAAAGAGAAATTTCTAAATGGTATTAGATGTGTTCAAACTAGATAACAAACTAGGTAACTGATCTAGTCCAAATTTGCTTTAAGGAACAGCTGAACTCTGGTAAGTCCCAACCAACATCTAATGGATCTCTTAGTGGTAGCACAGGGTCCTTGCCTCTGCCCAAATTCCCCTGTGACTTGAGTCATCAATTTGCTTGTATTTCCAAGTCCCAGAGTTTCATTGATCTCACTGGAGTTAAGAATCAAAACAATTAGTTTTAGTTGTAAAGCTGAGAGGGTTTTATATTCCAACAATCACCCCTCAGCAATGCCCAAATTAACTGGTGAATGTGTAATCACAGCATAACACTCTTATCTTCGCAGTTCTGAGACACTGTTCCTTCTTGAAACTACCTTAATTCTTGGAAGCCTGGGGCAATAGTTACCAATTGTCCAGCACTGAAACAGTCTCCAGTTTGTCATATGCTCCTTCAGCAAACTCAATATGCTAAACAACTTAAAACATACTTGAGACTGTACATACAGAACAAGATATTATTTGGTGTAAAATGCCCCACGAGCAATGCCTTTAGCAGCACGATACTGTGGGATTTACAGTAAGTGAGAGTCTGGCATGAGAAGCATCTGAAGTGTAATTATTCAAGATATGTAGTAAAAATGTTTGATTTTTAAACAGTGGAGAGACCTCCCCTTGCATACAGAGAAACACTTTTTCATGTAAGAACAATGAAGTCCTGGTACTGGATACTGGCAGCTGTTCCATACACTCATGCTAGCAACAGAAAACATCTACATCTATCTTTCTCTGTTCTCTGGAATTACTGTACATTTTTATTTTTCTAATTTCATTTGCTCAGCTGTTTTATTCTCACTGTTGCCTTCCTCCCCAAAATTACAGCCTTGCTGCTTAACTAAAATATTAAAGCAACTCCAAACTACTTTTACTTTTGAATTATTTTACATCAAAAGACTTCTGAAATTACACACTTTTCATTAAAGTCCCAGGTCTTGGATTTGCTATAATTAATATCTGAGCAAAACTAAGTCCAAATTTATGCTTCATAAATCTCTCCTAGTCTTCTTCCACAGAACTTGCTAATGTTCTTACGTTTCTATTCAAGCTTTCCAGTTTACATATAGGATTTCCTTATAACATGCCTGAGATAAATGGTATGTGTTACATCCCATACACTGTATAACCTGTAAGCAATTGATAGGCAGCTGTCTCTTCTTCAGTTTACTAATAAAGATACTAAACCAGTCTCTGGTCATGCTCTTCTAAGAGTTTATAAAATGTAACAAACACAAAGGAGGAGGTCCAGACCTTGTGGTTTTCACATGGAAATCCTCTTGGAGTTACCCATCTGTGCACAGCATTTTGCATCCTTTTACAGCTTCATGAGCTTTACAGCTTACAAGCCACCCAGCATGCTGGCATTGCCTTGGAGGGTTTGAACTCCAACACCATTGCACACCTTTCTTCAGGCCCCCATCCCCTTTGAAACATTATCACACAGCACAGCTCCCTTCACCAAGTCCTGCTTCTCTCTGCTTTCCCCCATTTTCCTTACTCTCCACCCTGCACCTTATTCCCGTCTCATCGCACATGGTGCGCATGTTCTAAGCAAGTCCCATCAAAACCCAGTGATTCCTGATGTAAACCAAGTACAGCCACACACCACTGTTTTGTATTCACTGTTTGAGGGGTTTTCATATTCTGCACAGTCTAGAAACTTGTGTCCATCTCACCTAGTCAGGCCATGAGCTTCTCGGGCTAAAAGCAGCATTGGTACAGGGCCCGGCAAAACAGTCCTCACTTGCAATCAGCCCCTTCCTGCACTGTCCAGTTTAGTAGAAACAGCATGAGTGCAATACAAGTGGATCAGTCTCTCTCTGAAGCATTTCAAAAAATCAGAGGAGTCTGATAGAAGGGGAAAAAAAAGGCAAAGAGAAGGGAGAGCGGAGGCAGGAGATAAAGGAAATAGAACAGACACGATGGTTTTCGCTGGAAGCAGCATTCTAAGGTGCTACATCCTTTCCCTGATGTCCTCCCCTGACATGGTCACACTAGAAGCAGCATTTCTCTCCTTTATTCCTACGTAACACTACTTTTCTTTATTTTCCTCTCCTAGATTTTTAACATTTACTTCCACCCCAGTCTGACACTTACATGCAAGAAGAAGTACCACCTTTATGGCACTCCCTCACTGACTGGGCTGTCTCAGGTCTGTGCTTTTACTACATGCTTGCCAAGAACCAAGAGGTATTTGAATTCTTTTCACTTCTTTTCTTCATCCTCCCACCGGCCAACAGCAGTCACAGCCTCAAAAATTATTCTTCCTTCTTCATTTCAGGACTGACATAGAGCCTAATGTAACAAAGCCAAGTACGTTCACTGCTAAACACACCATGGCAATGAAGGGGCTCACGCCTTAAAAATACTAACCACCAAATTACTTTGATATATCTAAAACTACGTTTTAAGTGAGAAGCTTGAAGATTAGAAAAATAGGGTTTTCCCTTCACTTTTATTAACATGTATATAATCCTTCTCTGCTCCCTCAGTCATATCTCTGGGGTTCTTTTCAGGGTAAAATGAAAATCACGAAAAACCCAGCCAAGAACCTCAATTTGGGGAAGAGCTGAGCAAAAACCTACAGATAGTTCACACAGCTTTGGATGCAACTCGATGAACATTCAGGTACAATTTTGCCAGTGGCTTGAATGATAAATAAAAATGAAGAATCATCTGGGGCAGGCTTACCTCAAAAATATTCAAAGTCTGGGCCACCTCTTCCCACATGGCTGTCACACAAAGCACAAATACTTCATGCATGATCTCTGCATGACAGGTATCACACAGTACACTATGTTTAACTCTAGAAAACTCATTTTTACCCTCCCTCCAACCAGATAAAGTACACTTCATGTACCCCGGCAGCTGATAAACCAGGTTTGCAACACTACACTCCAGTACCTGAGAAAGCATGATGTTACTCGACAAAGGCAGCAGGGGCAAATTACAGAAGTGTTAAGAACAAATGAGTGCCGACCCTGAAGGCTCTCAACCCCAATTCTTGCTCTTCTCCCAGTGAGCCCTGTCAGTACTTCCCAGCTCCTGCCACCCTCAGCCCTGACATCTGCTGGCCCTAAGTGACCACAGAGGTGCACTGCCAGCCTCCCTGCTGCAAAACACTGTGCATCAACAGCACTCCTCAGATTACTAAGAATTAAATGCACAAAAAAATACTTTCAGCTGAGTCAAGGCCACAACATTCAATACTTGGCAGTCTCAAGGCCCTTTTCTGACACAGGACAACACAGTAATGCGTCAAAGGGGGAAAGAAAGAGTAAAGATAGGAAAGTAAAAAAAAAAAACACAACAGATATTGTATAACCTTATGAGTAGCATGAGATTTTCCTGATTATAGCCTGAGTAAAAATAATACTGTAGAAATAATTTCAGGAACAGGAACCAAGAGCCCTGCTTGCCTGCCTCCACTGGGGAGGAAGCCTGTCCATGGGGCTGGAGCTCTATTCTTGATGGAAAAACTTCACCTGGAAGAGTAACTAAAAAAAGCTGCAGTACAGGATAGCAAACTACAACAGTTTTAGGACAAAATGTGCTTCAAGGCCATACCAGAACACCTCATTTTTGCAGGCATATATATGAGGGCAGAATCTGGCCTATATTCCATACACCTTAAGTTACTGTTCATAGGGGAGGGAGAAAAAGCCTCTTGAGTTACAGCAGCAATATGCAAAACAATAAAATTAATCCTACAGCTTCCTGGACAGAAGGACCCCAGTTCCTTAGAACACAAACAATATAAAGGCAGTGCCAATAAACCTGCATACCAAAAAGAGACAATGGGGAAGCTTTAGTCCTGAACATGGACCTATAAAAACTCCTTTTAAAGAATAACAGAACAAATAAGCCAAAAAAACCCTAAACTTTCTTTCAAATTAAGAAAAAGCCTGTCACTTGTAAAAAATGTTCCCTTCATTGAGACAGTGATTTGAGTTAAATAACCTCTATTAACAGGCAACATTTCTCTAGCATTAAAGCGTTTCTCACTGGCCAATTAAATACTTGATTAGCTCTTCAGCTGTGATGTTAGCAAATACAAAATGCAGCAGCCACCCTCCTGGTCCATCGTTGCAAACACATCCCTTTTCCAAAATGTGCCTTTATTCAGGCCCATCAGTTTGCTGCTTCTTTATAATTAAAGAAAATAAGGGCCAGTTTGATACCCAAAGAAGTGAGTTTCCAGTTGCCGGCATCAGTTAAGCCAGTAACTTTAATTCCTGTGAGAGCAAACTGCGGAGTGACTCTAACTCTACCCCTTCACTCCTGCAACAAGGGCTCAGAGCTTGAGTTGAGGCAAGAAGCAGAACAGGCAAAGATAGGAGACAACTCCTCTTGTTAGAAATAAATGGCTTAATATGGAGAGAATGTAAGAACAGTTTTCCTATCTGAATACCATGCGAAAAAGTGTTGTGGCGTTTTCAGCCCGTCTCCAGAGAGATAGTTTTCCACCACAGCAGTTCTGATCACAGCACTGTGCATTACACTGGTGAAACATGGCAGCCCCATCTAAACCTAGACAAAGCTGCAATTTTAATCGCCACACCTTGCATCAGCTGCACCGAAGTGTTTCAGGTGGCAGCTGATGGACTTTCACACAAAGTAGGCACGCTCCCATAAAGAAATATAAGTGTTCAAGAATCCAACAGCAGATGGGAAAGTCAAATTTTGAGTCTTTTAAACAGGCAAATAATCATACTGCAAATACTTCAGAATCCGTAAAAATCTAGTTTGTCACTAGACTTTTTGAGCTGTTTTTTTATGGAAAGGTAAAAAAGCATTAAAAAAAAGTGGTGTTCTTGGGTTAATTCTAATATATCCAAAATTGCTTCAAAAATTTATGAAAAACATGTAACAATACACAATTCTAGAAAATGTTCCTTTGTTGCTGTGGGGTCTGAAGCCAGGAGGAAAGGCAACATTACATAATATCCTGAAAGAGCAAGGTAATTGAATAAACCCACCCTCTTCCACAATGGTGAAGATTACTTCATCCACGATGGTCTCGAAAATGAGTTTAACTCTATAGATAACTATGTTCTTCCCAACAAAAGGAATGAAAATGAGAGGAAAGTGTTTTTGTTCACCAAACAGAAAACAAACAAAAACCAGCAAAAGGGCTAGTAAGGAAAGAATGGTTAATCTCACATTTCTAAAAGGGTATTATAAACAAAGCATGGTGAACAACAAAAATAAAGGATTTTAAAAAAAAAGATACGAAAGTGCTTAATGGTGTTCTTTTAAATATTTACTTTGCTGCTATTTGGAGAGTAATTTGTTCCATTTAGTAGCATTGGGCTCAAAGGACCGCTTTAATCCAGAGAGATTAATTATAGCCTTTGGAGTTATAAACACAATTTGGGAAGTGAAGCGGAGAAGAGGAGAGAGACTCCTCTCACGCTGGCGATTAACAAGTTTATGTGCTTTGGGGCTATGCTATGCAGGCTTCACCTGTATACTGCAGGCAGAATGTTGCACAGGACACCCATGAATTGTGGAAAAACAGCCCTCGAGATATCCTGGGAAGACACTATCTTACCCTACAGTGTTGCTATAGGCAACTAAAATACTTCTGAGATGTCCTTCACCGAAATACAAGTTCACCGGCACAAAAACGTCATCTCGCTTTATTACCTGCACCAGAAACTAGTTGCCACACTGAGACAAGCAGCAGGCACGAGACCTTTAAAACCTCCCACATGCTTTCACGTATTTCTCCTTTTGGCCATTGCTGTGACCCAGACCAGGAGACCCAGGGACCAGCAACAATTACCAGGGCAAAGCTGGGAGCGATCTTACCTAGCAAGGGGTTGGCTGCTCCCTCCTCCGAGCTTTCCTCAGCCCCCTCCTCTCCCAAGCCAGAGGTGGCCGAGTCCTCCGGGGCGGATGCAGAGCCAGGGGTGCTGGGCCCGCTGACGGACCCCGAGTCACCTTCCTCACTGCTGGAGCCGTAGCGATCCGGCTGGGCGGCTGTCCCGCTCTCACTGCAGCTCCTCCGCTCCTTGCGGTGCACCCGCGAGTGCAGCACCATTTGGTGGTAGGTGCGGAAGATCTTCCCGCACTCAAAGCACTCGGTGGACTTGTTCTGGGTGGCCCGCCGGCTCTGCCGCGAGGCAGGGCGATAGTCCAGATCCCCTGGGGCAAGCGGGCAGCTCTCCCCCACTGGGGCACTGCCAGTTTTCTCCAGGCGCCCACTGGTGCAGCTCTTCTTCTTGGGGTTGCTGGGTGAGTCCTGATCTCGCTTGCGCTTCTCCTGGTTGACAAGGATATACTCCCTCTTATCCTTGTCATAAGTCACATCTGCATCAGCCAGGGCCTCATCCCATCCCACATACTTCACATACTCCGAGGGCTCTACTACTTTTCCTTTGGTGGCCAGCTGCCAAGCTTGGTAGCTACTGACCGGATCCAGCTCAGCTACTCTTTTCCCAGGCTGTCCTCTCGTAACTCTATCCAGCCCTACAGATGGCCGTAGATTGAGACACTGCAAGAAAAACTGCTTGGATACCGAGGAGCTCAGGCTCCCATCACTCAAGCCCTCAGCTTTATCCCCAGTGCTGCCTGGCTGCACGCGGTAGTGAACAGCATTATGCACTTTTAGGCTTTCCATATTTGTAAACAGATTTCCACACTTGGTGCAAACTTCATACAGAGATAGGCCTGTCACAATTGTCTCTTCTTGTATCACGTCATTGATAGTGGCTATCAGCTCCAAATCATTTTTTGGTTTGTTTTTGCTCCCGGACCTGGGGCCATGCGACTTCATGTGGTTTTTGAGAAACCAGGGCTCTTTGAATCTCCTGCCACAAATATGGCACCCATGATCAAATGAGCCCCTGTGCTTTTTCATGTGAGCTTTCAGGAACCAGGTTTGACTAAAGGTCTGACCGCAGACTTCGCACGGGAACTCGCCCGCATTCAGCTCGCTCTTGCAGTTCTCGGTGTAGGCCTCCCCATTGGGCACCTGAGCTGTTATATGGTCCTTCTCTATGTGGTTTAACAGCGTCTCCTCCCTCAGGGTCATGTAACTGCACAACCTGCACTTGAACGGTTTGTGGACTTGGTGCAGGTGCTGCTCCAGGTCCTTCTTCCTTTCAAATTTGTTTTTGCAGAAAGTGCACTGGTAAGAAGTCAGCTTGCCATCCTCCTCAGCTGGTGCTGTCTCTGTGACCTCCTTCTTGCTGCTTCTCAACAAGATCTTGCTGCTATCGACCTGAGCGGTACCATTCAAGATCTTGTTGCAGGCAGACGTACTTTTAGTGGGGCTGGTGCACCCGCCAAGGCCCTCTGAAACGCCCATCTCCCCCAGCTGCGCCTCTCCCATCTCCACCTCGTGCCCCTGACTTAAAGTGCCTGTCCTGTGACTGCGGATGTGAATCTTCAGGTTGCCCTTTTGGGAAGCTCTGTGATCGCAGTAAGGGCATTTGTAGGGCTTCTCACCTGTGTGCTTCCTCATGTGCTGCGACAGGGAGCTCTGAAAAGGGAAACTTTTACCGCAGATGCAACAGCTGTGGCACATCGTCTTGTCAGCATCCGTGTCATTCTTGCTTAGCTTGCCAGGGCTGGAGGATCTCCGTAACTCCATTTCTGCCTCTCTGCTACGATCCATCTGTATTACTGCAACAGTGGGTAAGCGGGGCAGGAGGACAAAAGCATGTCCGGCAGCAGAGGAGGGCTGGACCGCGTTTTCAATCATACGGTTCTGCAGAGAGGTGTTTCATTGCTTCATTCTCAGGGTAACGTTTCTTCTTTCAGCTGCTCTTCAGAGTCCAAAGCACCAATTTATTTCCGTGTGCTCTGTAAGCAGATGGCATAGATCACCTGTAACAAGAACAAAATCATACAAATGTACAGATTCTTAAATATATTCAAACCTATTCATGTTTTGAATTCATCAGCTTCCATCACTCACTCCGCATTCAGAAGCACACCATATGACAATCTATTGCACCAAAAGGCAGTAGTTTCTCTTTCTGTTGATATTCTAGACTTCAATGACAAGCATAATTGCTAAATAAGTAAAATCCATAAAAGAGCAAATACTCATTTCCATACACTGCTATCAGTGTCTTGAACGAAGTGCAAACTTTAAAAACATGTTTTAAAACCAGGCAGAAGTGGCTAAAAATACACCTTAAATAAGGAAAACATTTCTTGTGGGGGTTATTACACTTTAAATCTGTGGCTTTACCATCATGTGTAATTTCATGTAAAATACTTACTTGCCAAAGATAAAAGGCTTTCCTAGAGACTTTAGCAAGTATCATATTCCTGCTGGCAACTGCATTACTTTGTGTCTCAGACAGCTCTGCTGTGCTTGAAGTGGCAGGCACAGAACAGGCGCAAAGGCTGAGGACGCTCAGTACTTTGATTACAGAGCAAGCAAGAATGCAGAGCCTGACAAAGCACTCATGAAAACTAAGTTATTTCCTGCTGGACAATGAACTAAAAAACCCCTCCAAGTATAAATTTTAGTCTCAAACTAACAAAGCAAAGTGATAATGTATGTATCAAATTACCTCAAATGTGGTGATTTATGTCAACATGACACACAGGAAATGACACCACCACCCACCTCAATGAAACAGAATTCTAACCATAAACAAACAAACAAAACAAGAAAAAACTCTGGTTAGCAGAATAGATTGATAAAAGTTTAAATGTTTTTATATCTTTTCATGATCAAATGCAAGGGTCAGTATCTTAGTGCAAGACGCACCACACCGGAAACTCCCCACCTTGTATACAGCAAAAAACAATGATCAAAATCCACAAAGGTTGTTTCTTTTCCAATTACTACACTGTGAAACAAAATCTTCCCCCCCCTCCTATTTTATCTTCCCCCTTCCTCCTCATTAAGGACTACAAACACCACATGACGAAGATCAAAGAACACAGCATTCTCTAATGAAGAGAACTGATCTATTGCCACATTAAGAAAACATCAGCTTCTCAAAATGTAGCTAAAAATATGCAGAGCACTAACAAGACCATGTATTCCCACATCCATCACTTGACATCTATGACTCAACCAAGAGCTACACATCTACAGCTGCAAATTTTAAGATTTGTCACTGTATTCACCTCTGAGTCTCTTCAATACGTAAATAAACAGTCTGACCACATCACCAGCACGAGCTCAACAAAAAGCAAGGTAAGACTGTCACAATGCTCATCTCAGTCACAGGCTACAGAAGAACTTCATTACATTTAGTTTAATCCAGCCCTCTTATTTGCTACAAGACATTAATTCCTCGTCTGGCTTTTCTGCATATCTAGTATCCATTTAGCATGTTAGGAGTTATCAAATAGCATCAAACCCAAACTACCTTTCCATCAGAGAGCTGACAATAACATTTAAGGGATGAGTTACAAAAGCAATTTCAGTTCTTGAATGAAGCATTTTTTTATTATTTTAAAAAAAAAGAAATAGATATCACAAATTCAGAAGTCCATATGAGCAGGAAGTTTACAAAATACAATATCTAAACTAATCTTTGAAATTAGTCATTTAAAACCAAATTGAGGAACAGCCTCAGAAGAAACTTTCTGGGTGAATAAAGCACATGAGCCACTGAAGCTGTGGCTGCACCAGAAGCTACAAACACACCAAACAGCAAATACATGTACAGTTTATACCGCCTATCAGTGGATGAAACAACTTAGAGTAACATCTTATTTATCTGACCCACAATCTAAAACTACCAAACAACCTATATTGTCTTATAATCAAAGATTTAACCAAAAAGTCACTAAATCATAAAAAAACCCACCAGGTTCTTGTTCAAGTACACTGTGCCAAATGCAAGCAACAGCTTCTTCTGAAATGTTCCACATCATTTCAGAAAAAAAAATAGAAAGCTTTGGGAACAATTTTTTTCAAGTGTTTTATACATTCTTAACTTTCTACAGCTTACACTAGTGAGAATACTGCTTCTATTGGCAGGCTGATTTTTAGACTTTTTTTTTTATGCTTAAAGGTAACGCCCATTTTAACTCAACTTTCTGCAGTGTTTCCTGCCTGAAAGTTCATTTTAGCTTTAAGAGCCAAGCTTCGACAAGAATGCTGAATACAGCAGTCCAAGCACATGTAGATCCAAAGCTTCAGAGTCCCTTTGTTTACTTGGCCACAGATTCCCTGGGCTTAGTCTTGACATATTTCACTTTAATTATTTATAGCATTTTCATTAATGAAACTTAGTTATGAAAATGAGGCTATGAAGAAAGCATTACTTAGAAGAAGGGTATTAGCCACTCACAGGAGATCCCCCTAGTCCTGTATTAAATTAGGCCTGAGGGGGAAAAATGTCAGAGTCAAAAAACTACTGAATAATTTTATTAGTCTAAAATACTTAATGGAAGTGTTATCGTCGTCACAAAAATATTCTGAGAAATTTTTTTTCGTCTTTATTACTTTATCTTGGCCAATGCACTGCAATCTGCGACTTTAATAGCTGAAATAAAGTATTCCTAGACTTGGATTATTTGAATTCATACACATGTAAGACTCACAAAAATTCAAGTCTGATATTCCACAGGCAAAATTCTAGGTGCTCAACAAAAATGAGCTTTCTTTACACAGTGTGTGGAGGTCAACCTTAGGCTTTGGTAACTCGACTGACACAAAAATATATAAACAACTCACTTCTCGCTCCTCGTATCATTTGAGTGCTACTTAAAAGTAACTCTTCTAGAGGGGTCGCTGCTGAACAGCCAAGCTCATTGTTCATTGGAAAGTGTAAATAAAATTACAGCTTTTAAAAAAGCTTCAATTTAGAAGACTGAACTTACAAAATAAGGAAAAAAATACCTGTAAAGAATCCTAACAGTAGAAAATAACATTCTGTCTTAATAATTTTTATCTCAGGATTAATTACTAAACGTCAAAGGTGGCAGAATGGATGGAAGACATCAACTGGCAAATCAGACAACACCAGTTACTCTTTCATTAGGAGTAAAATTTGGCCATAGTTATCTTTGTTTCTTTCTGGCTGACTCTGATGATAAACGTAGTTGTATTTTGAAATAATTCCAAATTTTAGAGCATTCTGAAATAATTCTCTATCAGCATGAATGGAATGCAGCCACCTCCAGCTACCCTCAGGCTACCAAAAGCGTTTCACCTCTCAGTAATTTCAGGTGGTAACCAGTAGCCTTCCACTGCTTGGATCCAAGCTCACCCTGCAGTTCCATAGCACGGGCTCATCACACAGAATCCACAGCAGTCACACCCAGCCTGCATATTCCTCCCAGACTGTCACAGCACAGAAATCCTCACTAGCAGAGAGGCAGGCCACAAGTGAATGTAAACTGTAAATTAATATGTAGTCTTTAAAAATATTTCGGGTGTTTTAATGGCACTGCAGTCTATGCCAAATGCCATCCAGCTACTTGGGGGAGGTGTGATACTCTAAGGGGCATAGGAACTAGATTCAGTTTATGTTGTTGAACTAGGAATCAGCAGTTCATGTAAGAAGCAGCTGGCCAGTATCCATGAGGTATTTTCAGCCCCTTTAAAATACACTTATCATCACTATTTACATGCAAGTTTTGTATATAAAGGAAGATGGAAGAGAAACATGAACAAAGACCCAAAAACAGGAGGGGTGGTGTGCTGAGAAATGCCTTTGCACAGCCAAATATTTTAGTTATAAGGTTTCTTCCTGCACCATTGCCTCACTAGATTCTTTGCCTTGACCCACATGGGAATAAGTAGAAACAAACTTTTTTTTATTCCCCTAGTGCCCTCAAAGGGAAAACAAGCTTTCCCACCCACTTAAAGCAACTACTTGTCAGAATCTACTCTATTTCAAACATTTAGGCATCAAAACTTCTCTGATTTTTAAAATTAACTCAGATGGAGTTGCTTCCTTTCAGAGAAAGCACATTTGACTGAAGTGACTTGCTCTCACCAGAGCCCCAGCATCTTTTCCATCATCATATGTGGTTTTCCCAGTGCAGCTGTGGTAGCCTGTCTCTCCTGGCAGCTTGGCAGGTACCCTGGTGCACGGCTGCATCATCCTCACAACTTCTGCAAGACCCTCATTTAGCCTTGAAATGAAGCGTGCACAGAAGTACAGGGAGAGAGCACTTTGTGTAACATCAGAGCACTCTGAAATACATACTACTCTTCTCTTCATCCCACCTTAATACTCTGGAAGAGGACCAGGTATTGAGGACTGCCCACAGTCCTCAATAGAGAGAGCCTCCTAAGTACCTTTTGTGCCTCTTGGAAAAAAATTAATAAAATGAGAAATTGAAAATAAACAACACAGGAAAATTGGGGCGGGGGGGGGAGATAACTTAAGAAAAAAAGAATTCAAAGGATACCACACTGGAAAAGTAATTGCAAATTCATTTCTTACATACAAATATGCTGTGCAGTGCAGACAGAGAAAAACATACAAAATTATTCCTGTTCCAATATACAACAAGCAAACATATATTTCCTTTAAATTTCTCTTCAGTTAAACATGATTTTAAAAATCATATTGCATGGTCTATAGTGGTAAGAAGGGAAAACTCTTTGGTAAATAATAAAGAAGAAAATACTATCTGGGAAGCTATATAGACCTATTCAAATAGCTCAGTGTATCTTTTAAAACAAACTGCTTTCAGTCTCAGTGTATTTCAAGTCCCAGCTGAAAGATAAATGCACTGGAGAAATAATTGCTCTTCTAATCTCCAAGAGGTTTGAACATACACTGCAATCACTCCACCATGTTCCTCTGCCAAGAGCAACAAGGACTCAAAAAAAAAAAAAGAAAACCAATGGGAATCATGATCTTGTGGAAAAATATCTTACTGAAATTCCTTCTAGATGATGAAATGATAGGACATAGCATGTAAGTATCGATGTGAATTTGAGCAAGTTGTGTATTTCAAGGACAGCAACCTGGAGAGAGGATCTCTGCTGATCTGAGAAGGCTTAAGTTGCCTCAGAGCCAAACAGGCTTTGCCATTCAGAGCAAAGAGGCCAGAAGAGAGCGAAGTGCAGGAAGAGAGGAGACAAAAGACAGAACATTTTACAGCTGCCCCACCAGCCTTCGAGCTCACTGAACCACAGAGACCCTTCTCCCCGTCTGTGTCTTCTCCCCAGGCTACAGACTCTGTCCTCCACACACACCAGCCTCGCTCTACCTGCACGCCCTTCTCCTCACTTTGGGAGGGGTCATGGCTTCTTCTGAACAGCCAGATCCCACAGGCGTTATCAGTCCATCACCCTGAGTAAAGGCTCAATCCTGCCATCCTTATTTACACACCAGTCCTACCCAAATGCCTCTTATAGACCACATCACCAGACTGTGGACCATAGACTACACCAGCGCACAGAAGAACAAGCTTATCTTTAAACAGTAAGCCTGTACCTGAATTTGCAGGGAATTCTGGCATTCTGCAACCTACAAAGGCAGCATAGTTCTGAATGAATTTTTTGAGAATGACCCAAACTAACCCAGTAAAACCCTATCCAAAAATCCCAAACCAGTTGCAGAAGACAGGCAAATTTTCCAAATGTATTCAGTTGTTAGAAGTCACAATCTTGACAAAAGACCTCCTGAACTCTGTTTATGCCTGCCAAAACTGACACAGGACTGAAAAAGAAAAATAAAAATCTTCTGGAAAAACAAACAAGAAATTTCTATTAATCTATTTCCACTCAGGCTTTTAAAATCCTTGGGCAGCATTTTGCAATACTTTTTTGTCTAATTATTTTCAACTAGCCTTCCCCTGCAGCTGGTGAAGCTCTTCCCATTTGCAAAGTTTGCTGTCTGAACCCTGAGATATTATTTTGAGCTTCTCCAAATACATCATGTGTTTTTGTGTCTTTCTCCCTCCATGAGCTAATGACATTTTGCAGCAGGCTTCCGAGCGGCAGCCAGGAAAGCAGAGTGAGGCCTTTCCCAACTGATGCCACACCCTTAGCAGGGGAAAGAATATACGAAGTAAAGGTAAAAACACTAATGCTGAAAAAAATGTTGCATTCACAACAAGGCGATCGCTCTCAAAATGAAGTCAGCAAAACCTCTGTAACCCAGTTTTTTTTGTGAGTCCTTAGGAATCGGTTCAGGAGCAAGGCGGAGTGGGGGGAGTTTGTTTTCACATGGCTACAGGGTATGTTGAGAAACACAGAGCTGTCACCCACTCAGTACATATTTTGTGTTTTAGTGTACTGTGCGTGTTTGTCTTCCGAGAGACAAAGAAATGTACTTTACTAGTTACACTGTAGTATTCTAAGCAATGAATTGAAATGTATCATTAACATCCAGGACAAGCTTTATCTTGCTACCAAAACAAAGGGACCATTCTTTGAACAAATTGAGGGGGAAAATCCCATAATGACAATGAAGAGTTCCTCTCCCTAAAAACTGTGCTGCACAAGACTAACAATTACAGGCTTATATTCTACAGACTGAGGTTGCGAATGGCTGCATGAAGCGATGCATTCACTATTGGGAGAGTAAGTACCATTGATGACAAGGCCTTGGGGCTTCTGCTGTTCGCAGACCAATCAATAATCCATTATGAACAAACTACATTTCCCCCTAATATGAAGAAATGAATAAAAGAGAACCAGTAATGCTAGTACTTTCATGGAAAAAACCCCAACAATGCAAAAATCACAAAATGCCATCACAAGACTTAAAACTATTGGTGATGTCTAACATTGACAGAACTACCCACAATAATCCTTTATTTTACAGCAGTTGCTGGAGACCACTACATCACATTCAAAAAAAAAAAAAAAAAAAAAAGGCTTATTTTAACGGCAAGATTTTTTCAAGGCTACTTATTCTGGCTGCAGGACAAAACAAAAAGCAACATTGATCTTTCAAGGCAAGGAGGAGAATATGAACTAACTTCACCCAAACATCTACCAGCTTGCTTCAAACTATTTTCTAATGCAACGTAAATAAGAACTTCTAATTAGAAATAACTGTCCAAATGTGACTGGTCAACCATAACAAGACTTTATTGCAGCAGCTGTGTTACCATCCAGACATGAGGCCCTGAAACTGTTGTTCTCCCATTGTCATTGTCAGATGCGACAATACAATCAAGAGAGGATCCATTTAAACAGCACAACCATAGCAAACCTCAGCATCCTGAGTCCAGTTTCTACCCAGACCTCTCAGCACAGCACCAGAAGGCAAAAGAGAAAAGCTCTCCTGAAAAATTACAGATAAAGAACCTAAATTAAAAGAAAGAAAAGTTACTGATTTTTTTGATGGGTGGGTAACAGTAAATTAGACCCAAAGGAAACTGATATTACTAATGCATAAGGCAGTCTATGTCCTATTTCTGAAACGTAAAGACTAGTAGTTAAAGTTGACCTCGCAGGGTGGGGGGCTAGCGGGAATGAATGCACAATGCGATTATTGATCAGCCCTAGAAAAGCCAAGAACTGCACTCGTGCAGATGTGATTTTTCTTTTCCTAGGGTCATTAATGATATATATTGGCAAGTCAAAAGCTCTTATTTTGACATGCTGTAACAGTATCATTAATTCTGAAAATAAGCATCAACTTAGGTTCAAAAAAAATAAAAAACAGTTAAAAAACCCCAGCCACAACAACAAAAAAAACCCCTCCATTTTACTTGTGTAACAGTAATGTCTTCCTATTTGGCCACACCCACCAAGGGAGTTACTTTAGTGGCTGATTAGTCCCGAAGCCTAAGATTTAAAAGTTGAAGAAACACGTACAGTTCTGATAGTTTCAAACAAAAAAAGAAGTCAGTTACAAGCAAAGTCATCTCAATACTGTGTATTGCCTCCTTATTCAAATCAATGGCATTGATGCTGTCTATTCATGCATGTCTATGGAGATGCATATATATATGAGCAGCACAGTATTTTCCCAGCATCCAACAGTGCTTTTATATTTAATGATCTTGTTAGGGTTTCCACTGCAGACCAATTTAAACAGAGTTGTAACATGGCCATTTTAAATCTTCAATGCGGGGGCTGATTTCAAACTGTATGGGCGGGGTATTTTTCTGTCAATATGCTCTGTTCTGAGCTCAGTTTGTATCTTACAATAGTAAAAAATTTTAAAGTATCTATTTTTATTTGCACTGTTATGACAAGGAAATACTTAGGTTTTTTGCAATTTTTACATTATCTGTATAGAAGAACAGGGACTGGTTATCAGCTGGCAGAAAACGCAGGAGTGAAGTACAGGGCACACAGAGACACATACCCACCCCTTCTTGCTGCCTCTTTCCTCTGCCCCATCAGTGCAAACTACACACAAACCACATCCTCAGCTGCCGTAAGTGCACACAGTGCTATGAAATCAATTTGTACCAATTCAGAAGCTGTACTGCTAACTAAAACTGCAATGTCTTTGTGCTGTGTACATCAAGACCCGAATGCAAGAAAAACATGAGCATAACTGAAGGTAAACATTTTGAATTGTTGATTTCCTACCCCAGCAAAAGTTACACAAAGCAACCTTGCCCTAAGAGCCCAAATTCTATTCTGTCACAACCAACAATTACACCAGTAAGGAACAAACTTCAGTGCTTTAGTAGATTCATGCAGCGCTCTAACAACTTGTCCATAGCAGACCTCAATGCAAAAAGCTGTTTAATACCAAACAAGTTTACTAGCTATAGCTATGTGTTCACCAGGTCAGTGGAAAGTAAATATTATTTCTATGGCCCATTGCTGCAAGATAAGCTGTGTGAAGAATTAAGAAATTCAAGGTAATAAATTAATTTCGCTTATACCTATTATAACCTACTGCTCAAACTGCAACAGTAAAATCATTACCTTATAAATAGAAGTGTTGCCAAGCATTAACCCGTTAACAGACTTAGAATTACAGAACTGTGCTTTGATTAACTACTAATATCTTACTGTAATAAAAAATATTTCTGAAGTAACACCACCAAGTTGTTTGCTTACTTCTTCCCCCTCCACAGTATTATAAAGGAATTGTAAAGCACTGAAACAGAAGCAAGAAGAGTGCTTTGAAAAAAAGAAAAAAAAAATTGGGGGGAGGGGAGAAGGAGTGGGACAGAAAGGGCAGAGGAGAAAGGGAGAGGAACTGTGCCCTGAAATACGAGGAGGAATAATCATATGCAATAAACCATAGAAGCATTCTGTTAAACATTACCTTCTGAGATAGCACTGGTTAGCACTGAGAAGCAACACAAAACTCACAAAACACATAGCTGCAAAACCTCATTTGCAGATGCTGGGCTGATTTTTTTTTTGTGCGTGTGTGTAGAGATAGGTAAGTGTTTGTATGTGTGTGTATATATAAAGTATTTCACTGTAAGCTCTTGAAAAGCACAAAACAGCATGGACAAGCTCTATTTTAGGAAGCTTTCTTAAACGTTTAAGAACTTAAGCAGGTAATTCATTAAGACTTTCAATCACAGTTTTTCCACACTCTGCAACATTTCTGAATGTCAAGCACGCAGACTGTGCCCAGGCCCAAGCGAAGACACTGCACTTCAGAGATCCCACACCAGCCAAGCTAAAGCTTGCTCTACACCAGCTGAGACTCAGTACTTACTGCGCTGCTTAAATCTTACACGGCTTTGGCTCCATGACACCACCAGTCCCAAACTGGCAGAGGACAGTGCTGAAGGCCAATCTGTGGATAGCAAGTGCCTCAGAAATACCTTCATTTCACCTTCTTTACACTAACGTACACAGTACTCCTGAAGATCAATCCATCCACAAGTGTAATTTGTGATGATGAGCTTATCTTACACACAGCAATAAGACAGCTGACTGCTAGCAGTTTAAAAGAAGGATCAAAAGTTCCTAAGTTCACCAGCAGTTTTAAAGATGAGATGTCAGCTGTTGCTGCATTACTCCAACAGTTCATTTTAGAGTTTTCTGCAGTTATCATCATTAAAAGCCATTTCCATTACATATGTGATAAATCCAACTTTGAAATATACTGAATCTTGTACTGGCCCTTCCCTGTCAGCACATAAAAGCAAACAGGCAGAGCCACTACAATAAAAGTGGCATAACCATAAAGCACGAGCTGATTTGCACACTGAAATAACTACTTTTGTCCTCTTTTCATTCATATACTAGTTTAAACACAAAGGGAAGAAAGCAATATTCTTGTATGCCAAATGAATACAAAGCACAAGATGACTTCTTCTGGATTTCAAACCTTCCAGTCAGGAGAAAAGAAACTAAACTCGAAATCAAATCTTTCAGCTGTCTGTTGGTCGGGCTTATTTTGGTATGAAGTACTGAACTATCTCTGTGGAACATCACTGCAATGTATCACCTAAAAGAGACAAACATTCCATCTGCTCCTTATAAATACAATTTCAAAGCACATTTTACCAACCCTGTCAACTTTGCTCTTGTAACAGCACAATGCAAAGCATGCTTCAGAATCTGGCAGGTCAGGACATTGTGGACTCACAAGATGAACCCCGATAACTCTGTTCAGAACTACTCCGTACACGTACTTCTCTTCTCCTTATCATTTAATCAAAGACTTGGAACCTCTGGGCCGGTCCTTCACCTACAGTGTACAAGGCATTTTCCCAGAACTCCAAAGATAGACAGAAATTTACCCAAGTGCAGAAAATGATTCTGTGTTACATCCTCTGTGAAAAAGAAGGGCCTGGATGGACATCAATCTCCAAAACCATTCCTGAGCTCATTGCTGGCCTTGGGTACAGGAAGGTAGAATTAAGAGCAGAAAAAAGCACAGGAACAAACCCCACCCCTACTTAGATACTCTCGTAACAGCCTCAACTCTCAAATGCTGAGAAACTACTTCAAAACAAACCAAAACCTCTGAAATTATCACTCACAGGACAGCAAGCAAGCAAGCCTGCAAGGAAGAAAGGGCTGTTGCACAGGCCGGTGCCGGTTTATTTATTTTATTATCTTTCCATACACTACCACTACAACTTGCAAGACAAATCTATCAGCTGGTAAGAAAAACATGAACTACATACACCAAGAACACCAATCTGTTTGCACCACAAAATATTGGTTAGACTTCATTACTGCTTTCAAAGAAATGAGTGTATGTACCACACGCATCCACCAACACCCTCACCTCTCACCACCCTTCACAACAGAGACCTCAACACGCCATCACCGCTACACGTGTCACCGCACCTTCCACCGCAGCCCACGTCCCCGTCCATCCCACCCGCACCCACACCCCTTCTGTGGCACTGATCTCCTTACTGCTGCTCTCTGACCTGGCTCCACCCCACCTCCGTCACCACCATGCCTCCCAGCCCCAGCTGTCCACGCACACTGCCTGCCTGTCAGATTCCTTCTGCATCACCTGAGGCCAGCTGCCAGGCTCACACTCCCTTCCCAGCCACTGCCATCCCGCAGATGTAGTTCAAAGGCCACATCTTTCCCCCACTCTTTCCCATCTGTCTGCCTGCCCTCCAGCCCTTTCTCAGTTGTCCCCAACACTTCTGCTTCTTCCAGGAGCACTTTCACTTCCTTCTCTCTCCCAAACCTGTTTGGGCTCTTCATGACTAATTCTACCATTTGGGCTCTCCCTCATTAGTACAGCTTCAGTTCCTGCTCACTGCCTTGTTGCTTGCCAGGACGTTCCAGCACACACTCATGGGCCTTCTCCTTGCGCCTTCTGTCCTCTTCCCCAAAAGATGCCCACTCTTCAGGCTTTTATATCCTCAGTTACAACAGAACCATCTCTAGCCACCAAGCCTGTAACTTGTCCCCCTCTGTCTGTTCAGTAACTGCTGTTCTCCCAAAAATCAAAGGATGCCAACACCCATGCCATATTCCTCGCATGTTACGTTCAAGTGCCATTCTTCAAGGACCTACACAGTTCCACCCTACTCTCTTTTGTGTGGGCAATGACTCACCGTCCCTAATACATCTTTTATATCGGTTTCCCACTTATGAGCTTGTGTTCTGACACTGCATTTAGAACTGGTTTTTCATTACACTTTCATTCATTCTTAAAAGCATATTTTCCAAAAATGACTCAAAATTATTTTCCAAAATTAAATCCATCACTCAGTTTTGTATAGTTCTTTGTCCCTAATGCATAATATGTGTACTACATATTGCTATGTTCTAACTGGTATGTCTATTCCTCAAGGCAGGAACTTGAGATCTTTTATACGGTCTCTTTTATGTACTTTTATACAGTGCCAAATGTTCCAACTTCAAATAATTTCTAAGAGCAAATTATCATTATAAAGTCAAGATTCACCTTTTCAAAGAGTCAAAGTCCCTCTTTTCATCAGAGGTACAGACAGAAGTCGAGAAATAGCTTCTTTCCCATGAGCTCCAAAAGTAAACTAATCCCCTCTTCTGCCTACCCAGAGTTCATCTCTTAAGTTAACCAAAAGGACCATCAAATAAATGGTAAAGCTATGCTAGTAAAGAAGCTAACAAGGCATAAATCATGTCACTAACCTCTAGCCTGTCTGCCTTTCTGAAACATACATTTCCAGCCAATGTTATGCATTTACATTTAATAACAAACAAGAAGCATAATGACAAATAGAATCCAAGTGCTCCACTTCTCTCTCCATTTCTTCACAAGCAATTGGAAAAAAAGTAGGCTATGCAGAACATCAAATTAAAGGGTAAGATCCTAAGAGGTGATGCTCACTTCAGTGATGTGTTCTTCTTACAGGAGTTAGTCTCTTTCCAGATCTAGGACTGTAAGTATGATTTGAAAGCTTTTCAAACTCACTTTCCCCCAGCATGAGCGTGCTGCTTTACATCACACATTTTACCATTCTGCAAACAGAAACACACTCCTTCGCCCCTCAGGGCAATGCTGAAGCGAGTAGATTTTCCACCAGAGAAGCACAACATAACTGTGACTCTTTAACTCCAAGAGCAGAATTTGAGCCACACCACTAATCCTTAAACCTGTTACACAACAAATAAGCATGGATTACAGCGTGGCTGGTTCATTATGGGATGTTTGTGATGCTATTCCTAACACACAAACGCCATTTGTCTTGGCCACATACATAAAGACCGTTCTCCTATTTTAGGTTATCCATCTTTACCATTGCTTTCACTTCTCTGCATCTCACCCATTTATTACTCATTTACTCCTTATTTCATGTATTTCTACACCGCAGACAGTGCTAAATAATCATGATGTAACAGCACAGTATTATACTTGCTCTATATATAAATGACTGCTAGACTACAGTTACCTGACACTTCCTACTACCAAAACAAACCATTTATAACTATATATTACCTTTAGTACTCCATGGCTGCACACGAATAAAAAGAAGCAATCTATGGCAGGGAGGTTTATATTTCAGTAGAAATAGCAAGCATAAGTCGTAGAAAATGCCTGACTAAAAGCACATTTTTAGGCAGGTGTAATCTAATTTTGGCAGGTTTACAACAGTCAGCTACAATGTTTGCTAATACTTTGGAGGATTTGGGATTTTATTTTTTTTTAAACAGGTTTAGATAAGCACACCTGTATTCACTTCCTTAAGTAATGGGTACATTTATCAAAGCTACTGTTTATAATCTGAAGAGATGATTTTCTCACAAGAAAAATTTTGCCATATATATAAGAAAAAAACAGCCTCAATTTGACCAGCAGTAAAAAAACACAATCTTGAAAGAAAAACACACACATTATTACTACCGTGTATGGGGTCAAAAGTACACCACCTTATCTATAATCAAGTGTTTTGTAAACATAAGGAAACTTTTTCCTTAAACCCTTGTATCAGGTTTGTATTCAAACAAGACAGCTCCTTTCAATATCACAATTCTCAAAATACAGCTTAACAACTAGAAGTATTGTTCCTCATTCTTTCACATTTCTTTTTTGACAGGCTTTCAAGAATCTCCTGAACTTGATTAATTCAAATGTGATTCATTCAATTACCATATAAAATCAAGGTGTTAATCAAATACAATATCCAAAACCAGGTATGGATAAAACTTGCACAGAAAGCACAATCAAAATGGTTATTACAGTACTGTCAATTCAGAGAACTAAACCTCATGGGTCAAACGCTCAAATATCATGGTACATCCATCAGCTTAGGAGAGGTTTTTGGCCGTAACTTGGCTGTGGATTCTCTTACTTGTCTTTTGAGCTTTTACAGTACACTCGGTCACATCTCAAGCTTCTTCCAACAACCATCAGGTCAAGGAACTTTGTTTCCACAGGCTTACATCTCTTGTTTTGGAACCACGGGACTGCAGAAAAAGAGGCTTAGGGAAATGATCCCTACCTTCTCCACCAACAAATTTTGGTGGGAACACCGTAACTGAAGCAAACAGATGTGGTATTCCTTTGCTCTGCTGCTTCACTCATAAAACACTCCTCAGAAGCTTACACCAGCTTACCAATAAACATCTAATGCAGGGGGCCAGAACAATCTCTCCACATATGCATTGGATGGATGGTGGATGGATGGTCAAATGTACAGAGCAAGCATAGTCTCCACTTACTCCACAGGATTTACAGGTAATCAAAAAATTAGGCAAAAGAAAGATCTTCTGCCAGAATGTTTCTAGTATAACCCTGAATATGAGTAGAATAGATGGTGACAACACCTTTGTGAGACTGTGTCTTCCTGGGTTTGTCATATGCAAAACTGTGTCTGTCTTAGGTACAGCTAAAGGCAGCTGCAGCATCTTGCTAACACTGAAACCGGTAAGAGGTTGTTTCAACTCGAATTATTAGGTATCCCATAAAGGAGAAGTAAACAGACCAACCCTCTGAGATACAGCGATAATGCTGGAAAGTAAGGTCTAGAACAGCCTCTGTTTCACCACTTATTCTCTAGCATATTAAGCAACTTGGAACTTATGAAGTCAACGCTCCTCCACGTGCTTCAGATAACAAAACAAAGGTACAAAGGCTGGTCTCATGCTGTTACCTAGATGCTTCTTCATTCTGCCTTCTACATGACTGGACCAACTGAGGCTGGTCCAGCCTCTGAAGTGGAGTTTGGCCACCAATGGGCCCCATCATTGGTCCTCATGATACCTCTTGTATAAGTCAACTGGTTTTTGGGAACCCCGTTATGGCAGCTGGATACAGGTCAAGGTCATTTAATCAACAAGTTTCTCTCATCTTGGGGCTTGCAGAAAGACTGCCAGCTTTTAAGAGGTTTAGACCCACTCAAGGCTCTGGTTACAAAGCGCGGGTCAAATTCTAACCTGAGTCAGACAGGTGTCCCTCCTGACTTACTGTAACAACTTTAGCACCCACTGCACACTTACACCATACACGAAGGGAGACACCAGCCCTTCAGTTTTCATTTTAAAGCACAAGGCTGGCATTTATCTTCCTTACACATTTAGAATTATTTCCTTTTGCACCAGAATTCTTTTTACACCCCGCCTGAGCCTATGAGAGGCACATCAGCTGGAAACCAAGGCACCCAAAATTTTAAGGAAGTTCCCAATTTACCTAGCACCTCATCACTATCTACCCAATTCATATAAAGCTTAATATTTGCAAATGGACAAATTCTAGAAAGAAAAGCCCATCCATTCAAAAGCTAAGAAACCAAGAAGACTCAGATATGACTTCTAGCTTAGTCACTGAACTGCAAACTGGTCAAACTGTGAGAGCACCCCAAGAGGCTTCTGATGCTCCTTCCCCAAGCAGCTGCCACCAAGCACTGTCAGAGGAAAGATACAGGATGGGGCACATGAATCTTCAGCCTGACCCAGTTCAGACCCCTCTTATGTTCCCATGACTATTAGTAACAAATCCAAAGCCCTCTGCTGCTGTACAAGAAAAGGGTGAAGGCTTCCCCACATTCAGATCTTACAGCCCAGCCACCTCCAGTCAAAGGGTGAGGAGTCGCTTTTATGTGGCCGCAGAATTTCAGGGCAAGGCTTATCTTTCATAGCAAGTTGCAAAACAGCTGGCACTGCAGCCACCCAGAGGACAGCCACCACCTCTGGCACAGCAGCAGGAACATGCCTTGGCAAGGTAAAGAGGACTCCCTTCCCTGCCTTTTTATGAACACATGTGAGAGGTCAACAGTGTCCAAAAGAGCTGACAACACAACTTTCAAACTGGGAAGGCAAATAGTGCAGATTCCCTGGAACCACAACAACAACAAAAAAAAAAAGCTCCAAAAACACACGCATCTCCCACTCTGCTACCTGCTCTGTTTGTGTGTCAGTACTTCCCACCACACAGGCTGTCAGGAACACAGGCACCTCCCTTACTACAAACCTGACACTGCCATGGCTGCCTACAAGAGGCTTCAGAGACAGCTTCCTTGTGCCTCCATCAAATAAACTTGAGTGACCAACTCACACCAATTATCTTGTATCCAAACATAGGGAACAAAAATCAAGTTAACAAACTTCGGTAACTAATGACAGGGATTTTTTAAATCTTAAACAATGACATATAGAAAAGATGTCAGTAAGATTCAAAGGGCATTCAGTACAAAGATTTTCTGAGTAAAAGGCATGCTGCTATGAAGAGAGGACATTATCAGTGTATTTGCACACACACCAAACTTCACAGCTTTCACTGTATAACCAATAGTTTCTCTGTTTGAAACAGTGAAGCTCATCTGTAGAAATTTTGCGGCTAACAAGCATTTGATTTCACTTTCCAGCAACAATACAGCCATGGTATTACAAATACCATCAAATGAAATTTTAATTATTTTCTAAGACTCACTTGGTAGCTGTTAATGAAGGCAAACTGTTAGGGAAATCCTGCCAAAAGAAAGTAATGACCAGATGTGTACCAGTGCGGCAAGGTCTAACTTAACTGAATAACAATTTTAAATCATTAAAAAGAGTTGGACTCATCTATTACCAACCTTCATCCCAACATTTACTTTAAAGTATTTCTCCTAACCCAGAATCTATACAAGCCCTTAACCAAAGTAGTTTAGAAATCATGAAATATATGTTAATATCTAAATAAGAGTATTAATTTTACAGGCTTTCACATTTAAATCTCACATTCTCTTAAGTAACTTCCATTAACCTCTCTTTACAGCTTTTTCAGAGTTCATAATGCTTCCTGCAGCCTAAAATAAAACAAACTGCAGAGATGTCAGAAAGTTATAGATGCACACTTTAATTACCCTATATTAATAATGTTTGTCATCGACATTAACATTGTAAATGAAAACAACACATGCAGATCCAGAGATGCACTTGCAATAGTTTGTACCCTTGGCCACCACGCCTGTGCGGCAGCAGCTAATTACAGGGGTGAGCTATGCCAATATGGAGCTCGTGCTTGTATTGCAAAAAAGAGCAATTCATAACCGAGCTTAGTTTTAACTGCACGGCGTGGGGCTTGGAGAAAAGACCCAGATTTTGTACTGATATTATTAGAGTGGTATTTTTCACAAAACTGAGAAGTATGTTTCCGTATACATCAAATAACCCTAAAGTGCAACTGAACCAACACCTTGTATCATGTTGCATTTCCTTATAAGGGATATGCAGCCCAAAAATATTTAAACTACTCTGATAACCCCCTGATATGAACATACTAAACTCCAAGGCATAAAAACACAACATATCTTTAGCACAGCACAAAAATATCAAATTTAAAAGCTATTTCATTCCTAAATGCATCCTTATTAGAAGAATGCTTATTGCTTCACTGGTTCATATTCCCAAGTCTCTGGCCTATTGAGCAAGTAAGTGAAACAACATCTATGAATTTTATAATTAAGTTATCTCCACATTATTGTTCTTTTTCTGCACTGATGAAAGCAGTAAAGGAAGAAATGCAGCTGCTGAGCACCGAAGGTGCTCCTCATTTCAAGCACCTTACAGAACAAAGGCTGAAGTCAGAAGTTGGTCACATTCATTCAGCATAATAAAATCTTTCCAGGGAGAGTCGCCACAATAATCAAAAATCAATCATAAAATGTGCACAAAATCACAGCTCTTCATCCTTCAATTCTAGCATCCACAGGCAGATTTTCTGCTAGTGTTACAATTATTTTTATGTGTAATTATTTGAATCAATTCTCTAAAGAAACATAACCAACAGCTGAAAAACTACATGTAAGGTTTTAATTATTCTCTTAGTGTCTTGCCATGAAGTTCATTGTAACATTTTTCCAGCTGGCCAAGAAAAGCAAACACGTGTCAAGGTCAGAAAGAAATAGTTGGTTCTTGCTTCATTTGAATTCCAATTCCAGGCAACAAAAAAATCCAGCAATTTAAACAGGAAACTGTCTTAATAGTTCTGAATTCATCTTTTCCATGAATGGAGAAGCAACATGCAGCAAGTCTGTCTGCTTCTGCTTGTTTCATCATTGAGGGAAAGAAAAAAAAAATTTAAAAGCCTCTGATTTGGTCTTGCTGAAGCAGATCTGCAAGCAGTGGCTGGTTTAATAAAGCTAATCTTAAGTGAAGCACATGATACGTAAATTGCAGACCGCAGTAGTGTGTTGCTTTCCTAATATGACAGTGTTGGTTTCTAACATGAACGGGAACCTCTTATACAAAAATTCTCAGGATAATCAAGTGCTAGTGCTGCCAGGTCACCATTCCTTGTCATACAATTTAGTGTAGTTTCAATGACATTGCAAGCATTTTGTGGCTTTACTAAGGCTGACTAAGCTTAACTGTTGCACTGGGGTTTTTTTTAAAAAATAATTTTATCGTAATAAATTCCTTTTTGTGACAGACATTGTTTGTATTTGGTATCAAAATAACAGAGCATGCACAATCACGAGTACATTTCCTTAAAATCTGAGCCACTATAGTAGTTGTTCAGATGAAAAAAATACTTTTTCTAAAACCACAGCCATCCTTCATCTTAAGAAACGCAGTAAGAGATGAGACTGGTACCCCAATTTCAGAGGGCACAAAGTGATTTAGAAGTAGGCAAGAGCATCCTTCTTTGAAAATGTGTCTACTTGACCTCACGCTTTGAGTAGCCCACTTATGCCAAAAGTCCTATGTCATAACCTCTCCATTAGTTAGCCTGAGCTGTAATGTTTTACTCTGATAATATCTTGGTACAGTGAGTTCCACAGGTCAAATGTCTTTGAGAGGTCAGCTCATTCTGGCACCCAGCCACATGAAGACATTTCTTTTCACTCAAGCCTCGTTCCAACTCCACAGACTGTGAACAGGCAATACTGGGTTTGAATATAAGTTCAATGTAGAATATTGGTAAAATAACCTGAGCCTAAAGCAGTCTTTCCTCAATGACTACATTTAATTTGAAACAGATGTTGCCAGTGTTACCATACAGTACATCTTATATACCTGCACATGCACAGATGCACAGCACAGGCAGTCAATGAGAGAGGCATGAACTGAAATTTTCGAAGTAACTGAAGAGCCTTAGAAATGTTGTTATGGAGGTTCCTTTGAAAACTTCAGCTATGCTTTTTGTAAGTCTCCTCACTGGCTTTTTTACGCAAGAATTAATCAGATAATTTAGTGATAAGTACTCAAGAATGCATAGCTAGAAAGGAAAAAAACAATCTCTTGCACATAGGAGGAAGTGGGGAAAGACGGAGGGAAGTTATAGTGTGTGTTTTTGAGGGAAGTACTTTTTGGTCTACCCTTTAGTGCACAGGAGTTCAGTATGCTTTAACTGCTACTTTGAAAACGCCCCAATTTGTCTGCAGAGCAAACTAAAAGGTGTCTGAAACCATTAAACTTCCAGGTATTTCCCAAAACAACTACATAAAAGGACACCTAGTGAATCCTGCTTAAAATTTAATAACAATAAGTATTTTATATTGTCTGAGGAAATCTAGGACATCCTGAGCTTCACAGCATGTCCATACTGTATGGAACCATTTCAGGATGTATTTAAAACTGCTCATTTATGAATACACTCTCCTAAACCATGTAGTCTTAGCATTTCCATGTTTTGTTGTATCTTTCTTGAACAAAGTTATCTGTTGCACATTATTCACAGTGTCCTAAAGTGGCCTGCATTTGAGAAAGCTTCATCTGTCTTCTCATTCCACATAAAACCATTCAACTCCTGCGAATGGTAAAGTCATCATTTTCTAATTATAACTTTAAATTAAGGCTTTTGTGTTGTTAATTCTCCAGGAAAACATGCACCTATGTTTTACAATGAAAGGAAAAATATCAAAATACATCTTACTAAAGGTTTATGAATGAATCCATTGTATCACTAATGAAACATGCACGAAGCCAAAATCCATTCTATTTCCACATCAATTTTTTTCCTTCTACATGGAGAGAAGTTGACCTAAAATTATTTTCCTTTCTGAAACCAAATGCAGAGAGTGAGCTGTGCTGTAAATAAAGGCTTTTAAGACATCTTAAAAATAAAGTTATTAAGAATGGAACAAAAAGAAATTTAAGCCATTAACTGAAACTTTACACAAGTCCCAGTTCTGCAAACACTTATGCAACTAACGTCACACACATAAATAATCTGCTTAAATCCAGTGGGGATACTCTTATTTTAAAAACTACTCATACGTTTTAAGTGTGAGTAGAATCATGACATGGTAGCTTTAACAAAAAATGAAATCAGAGATTTCACTGTGAAACTTGAAAATTTCTTCCGAAAAGACAGCACTTAAAATACACAATCAAATTCTACTCACCTGCTCTAAGCAAAAGTACCTACAACATTCAGAATTATTTAAAATTAAACCTGAAATTTCCCAAATGATGTGCAGATATTTTTCAAACACTTAACTGGCTCTGGAGATACTAACTAGGTTACTAATTTAGGCAAAGAATTTTCATGTCTCAGGTATATCTACAAACCATCATGTTTAAGTGCTTAACAAGGAAAGCTTGCTTTTCAAAGTGCTTATTATTGCATTTCCCATTGACTGCAATGGGATTTTCAAGTATTCAGCTCTTCTGAGTAGGGGAATACTTAATACCAGGACACAGGAGTGCAAATTAAGAAATCTATAATTAGGTCATCCAGATTTTACAGTTTTTACCTGAAAAACTAATTTGTGCATTGTACTAGAGATGACAAACTATCACACACACACAAAAACAAGAAAAAAACCAACCAAACAAAAACAACCCCCTAGAAATTATGACACAGTAAAATACCAAGCACACGCCCTTGCTATGAGAGGATGCCAATAAAAGACTGGAGCTTTGATCTTCTTTTCAACAGTCACTCATACAGTGGCAGAAATATCCTTAACCCTCCAAAATATATTCAGCCAAGACTACAAGATGCCAGTGCTTTCTCAATAAGCATTAAATAGAGGATGACTTCACCTGAGAAGTCCTTTAATCCTTCCCGTATTACTTGGTTGTCTAAGCACACAGCAAAAACCTTCCTGTTGTACCTCTCCCTGGATCTGCGGAGAGCATTCTCTACAACTTGGATGCAATAAACTGCAGCTCATTTTTCAAGTGTGGAATCAATATTGTTTAGTGGGGATATGGGTGGGTTTTCCTCCCCTTGTATGAATGCTTGTAACCATTACTGAATCATTTCTCATCTGCTATCTTGCATAACATCGGTATTTGCTCTTTCAGCTTCCACCTTTGTTTCTGCTGCATCTCCACTTTCAGAACCTGCTTCCAGACTCCTATTGGAGGCATTTAGTCATAGCAGGGTCGTAAAATCACTTTTTTGGGATGCTCACTTTGTCCTATGTTAAACAAACAAAAAATAGCACACCAAACATACTAAAAAAAAAAGTCACTTCCCGATACTTTCATTGATTTTTTTCCTCCTAAACTTTAGGGCGTTAGTGACTCAGCTCCCAAATGAAACTGATGCTGGAAAGCTGTCACGAAACTATTTATATCTGGCAAGTTATTAAGTGTTGCAAATGTTTATGTTGTAATTTAGAGGAATTATCTGTTACCAATACTTCAATCGTCTCAATCACTGATTTCCTAACATTACACACCCATAACCGAAAGACAGATCAATACACATTTGATAATCACCAAACATAAATTGCCCTTTTATAGTATTGATCAGCAGCTTTTTCTACACGTGCAGCAGTTCGAGGGAGTAACAGGCACTTGGCAGTATCAACACTGCGCTGACAGAAAGAGAAACTGGCTGGCACTCGTGCAGCATCGTGTCAGTAGATACCACGTCCATCAAACACTGACAGTTTGGCAGATCAGACGCTCTCTGCCATAATGTCATAATGACTTCAATTTACTTCTCCGCAGCACCCAAAGGCTGCGATTTTATGAGCTATCCAAGTCTCTTCTCTTCAAGAACAAGAGTCTCTTGCTTTTGCAACCTTGACAGCTTCATATATTTCCTTAAAGTTTCCTAGTAGGCATAACCAGAACAGTAAGAAACACAAAGCTGTTAACTGGTTTCCTCATAATTTATATGAATAACTAAAGTTTTATTTAGCAATTAAAATTTCACGCTCAAAATTCAAACAGCAGCAAGTTTCAATTACTGAAAAACAAACAGAAGAAGGAAACCCCATAAAACCCACTAAGGTAGAGATTTTCATAAGCCCTAGGTCAACAGGGCTGCCTTCACTCCTAATAGAACAGTAAGGTGCCAGAGTTCAACATCCAGGAAGGTGCTTCCATGCACCAAAAGACGCAACAACAGTTTTAATCAAGGATAGGCAGCAGCACAGAGATGAAGCCTGGTGCTCACTCCTGTCCACTGTGGATGGGAGAAAGCCCGGGCAGCAGCACCACTGGGAGAAAACACACCTCACTGCATGAGGTCACCAAGACACCATCAGCAACAAGGAGATACTCAGGTATTTCCTCACAGTTACTCAGATGCTGCAACAGGGGCAATGATTGTGTCAGTCAACAGTTGAACTGAAACTGCTGTTTGAGCTTTGGCATAAAAATGCTACAGGTTCCTTAATCTGCACCAGCATTTTTAATTGGACAGGTACTTTTGTTTTCTCTTCCTTTCCACCTCCCAACTCCCCCAGGTCTTCTCTGTTGGACAAGACAACTTAAATACTTTACATGGTCTTGAATAGCACAATTTCAATCTTTTCCTTTAAAACTTAACAAGTGGAACAAAAAGAAGTGCATCAGACTGATTCTTTTGTAAGAAAAGAGAGACTTAGAATTGAGAAATCAAAGATGGGTTTCTGCATGCAATTTCTGTTTGCCACAGGAAACATTTTGTTCTTGTAAAGCACAGGCAGCTAAACCTAAACTTTTGGTGAAGTCTAGGCAGAAAAATCTACCCACCTGAAAACGAAGACAGGGGTGAGGACCTTTCCACCGGAGGACTTCAAAGCACTCCCCAACTCAAACAGAAATGTCTCAATGATTCCATGGAGGTGAGCCAACACCCCCAGGCTATATCCCTGCCCTCACATCTCCACCTCTTCCACCCCTACCCCTCCACCAGGGCTCTGCCCTCCACTGCACGGCCACTACGACGAAGACAGGCACATGCCACAAGAGACAGGAGCTCTTTCTTATGAGATCTGGCTGCTCAAGAAGCCCAGCCCATTGGGCTTGAAAGAAGGAGACCCATACAGCACAAGGGAGAACTTCCATGTTGTTGAATCAACATAAAGCAACACCTTTGTTGCAATTTGCACCACTGCAATGGTTACATCCTATGCTCAGGGGAAAAAAATAGCTTGCTTTTACCTTCAAATTTTATTAAAAAAAAAAAAGGCAACGCAACCAACTTTTCATTCACAGTAACAAAAACAATCCTAAAGAAAAGTTTATATAAACTACCTCACTTACACCACAACAAGTGATTGTTATATAAATACAGAGTCATTACATCTTAAACCCCCTGCTTTAAGAGACAGATCTCATTAATCTGAAGTAGGATGCAAACTCTTTTTGTTATGCTGCGAAACCACCCCAGATTATTAAATCTGTAAGATCAGGTACTGTATGACCTAGCTCAAACGTGCAGATGCCTGCTACACTGCAGGATGCCTCACCTGTCAGTAACGACAGGAAGAGTAACTAAGCGCAGGACAATCAAATCTGACTGCACCCCGGTGACTGCATCCAGTTGGTCTTACCACACTTCAGCACACTTGCCAATTGCTACATCCCAACCAAATCCCTTCCTCCTCACCCTGGCTAAGTTACATAGGACATCTAGTGTGTTAATGATGTTTCTCAGCAGACCCAGTTTTCACATATGTCAGTGTCACAACCACCAAAAAAAAAAAAAAAAAGGCAACAAAGCACCTGGATTAAATCCAAGAAGAAACCCAAAACCCCACACTTATGAATACAGAATCAGCCACTCCATACCAAACCTTTCCTCTGAAGGAAGGGGTACAGTGGGCTGAGGAACCCACCCAGGCCATGATGTCTTGTTAAGATCACCTCTCCACAAACAGGTCCCAATGAAGGGCCCAAGTGCATATACTGATGTGTTTAAAATAATAAAAAACAAACAAAAATCCAAGAAACAAACAGGCAAAACACAAAACAAAACATTTCAATACTATTTTGGTTTACCAGAAGTTTTTATACTTGCAATACCATGTCCTTGATCTGAAGCATTCTAAACCCAATTTTCCATATTAAAACTAATCACCTCCTCCCAGATATATCCAGTGCTGATACACATTTTTGTAAAATTTATGCCGTTTTAACAAGGAAGAGTTAGGGTTTGGTTTTCTCAAAGAAAACTAAGTAATTCTCACTGACTTTTTTGCTTTGCAACCTTTCAACCACACACGAGAGAAGAGTTGTCTTTGCAGTGACACCTGCAGTGAATCCCTCTAAGCACATATGCAAGCAGGCAGTGTCAAAACATGCTTCCTAAAGTGATGCCTGAGAGAAGTTTTTGGCCAGAAGACATCCATATAGAAGTTGCAACATGAAAACTTGCAGAGGGGAGCAGATACGTGCTACCCTGCTCAACCGCCCCAGCTGTCACAACGGGGCATGTGGAGCAACCAGGCAACAAGATCTCACCTATGCTACGTCAGCACTGCATTTATTAAGCTGTTTTTCATTTATGCAAGTTGGTATTTTAGCCTTCCTAAACCTTCTTTCACAGTCTCCTCACTGCTTAGAGAAAAATCCACAGGAACAACTGTCCCTGCTTGCTCCTTCCGTTCCTGACTTTGCACCCGTGGCTCTGCCATCCCTCAGGTACCCGGGCAAAAGCATCAGCCAGGGCCTGAGCCCTCGACCTGCAGCAGGGCTATCCCGCACACTGGCATTGCATCATATGCCCAACAAGGCTTTTTAATCATCCTGATGATGACAGCTTCCCTTCAGGTGACTTCAATGGGCTGCCTCAGTCCTCTCCGACTGAGCATAAATCACAGCTGACTTGGGAAGAGAACCAAGCGCCTCAACATCTTGAAAAACACAGCCAGTGGGGAGCTGTAAGGATGCAGACACTTTATAGATCTGAAAACTACATCTGAGCATCAAATGCTAAAGCTAGTGCTCGGGGGCGCTGCAGATCTTTGACACTTCTGGGAGGACACCGAATGCATAAACTTATGGATGGATTACACACATTACACCAATACATAAATACAGTGGTTTCACGCAGCAGACAAACTGTTTCTCCTGCCATTTAACATAAACTACCTGCCTTTACACCCCAGTTAAGAACACTTCAAAAAGAAGCACTGATAGCAAAGCAATTATTTGAGCTCCAAAATTAGGCAATAGTGCATCATTAATTGTCTCTGAAACTAAGCCCCGAACTGTACAGACTGACCCACATGATCAAATCTTTGCAGTCAGTTCAACAGACTTCCAAGTGGCCACCAGCATCTGCCTACAGGGATCAGCCTGCCGGACCAAGGAGGAGTGTTATATTACAAGCTTTGTACTCATGGCAAGCATGTTGATTAAATAAATAAATAAAGATCCATTTTATTATTGGCAGCCCCATGCAAAAACTTCAAAATCTCTTTTCATTTTGAGCTCACTCTAATATTAGTTTAAAAAATATCAAATCAACAGCATCTTTTAATGTTTAACCAAACAGCTACAGTTGTCCCTGGTTAAACTCTGCCACACTGGAAAAGATCCAGAGATTAATTTGGTTGAATGAATTTGGCTTTTAACCTAGACAATAAAATTTACTCGTATAAAAGCTTAAATCCCAACTGGCAATGTAAGGATGCCTTAGGGTACACTCTGCTTCTTGCCAACACCACATATCCACCTTTAAAGCTTTAAAATAAATCTCTGACTTTTTGTTTCCACATGTATAGGCATATACTATGCTTATACTACAAAAAAGCAACGCTGACTTGCAAGGGTTAATAATATGATGCTTGTTAATGTATAACCTCAAAAATATAGAGGACTACAAATAACCTACTTCTGCAAAATTGGAAATAGGAGAAGGGGAAAAAAATTAAATCTGCTCTTTACCAAGATAAAAGAAGCAGAAATACTGAATGACTACAGGATTCTGAAGTCACTCTATTAAACTGCATTATCTTTGGCATTAAGTTCATCATATACTTACTACTACTCTAGCAAGCACCTTTTTTTAACAATACTTAGCTAGGTGTCTTCTGTCATACTTGAGGAACTACAGAAAACAATCTCTGTTTCTAAAACCATCATCATGACAATATTGCCTTCATTTTCACATTACCCAGCAAGGCATGTACCATTTTCTGGTAACAACTGACCTGTTGTTTAAACAAATATATTCAGAGCATGAAGGTCTATGTCCTCTATAAACAGAGAACCAAATTGACCTGGCTTACACCCCTGAACTCTCCACATCCGTGGGTGGAGATGGCAAAGAGTTGAAGAGAATCCAGCCCATAATGTCACGAAGGAAGCAATGGGACAGACACACATCACGTTGCACTGTCATAAACACAAAGTCTTCCACATCATTATGTGCAGCCAAGGAGGCACTTATACCTGCAGGGCTGCAGGTATTCGGTTTGCTTGACTTGAAACAGCATCAACAACACACATGAAACCAACAATTTCTTATTTTTCAAATCCTGGCCTGGTAACAACACCACCTTTTTTTTTTTCTTTTTTTTTTTCCTTTGTGCATGTGTATGTGCCCATACCCAGGCAATGCAAAACTTATGGTGATTGAGTCATACGATCACCCTATGAGGCCAGGCTGAGCCACCATTACTAATACTGGCAAACTCCTACTAACGAGAAAGTGCCTCTCAAGTCAGCGAGACTCCTCAGATGAGTAAGAAGTGCTCACTGATGTCAGTGAAGATTACTCAGTGAGGGCTTTGAAGTTGCTATTTTGTAGTGGGGGGGGTGTGTGTATGTGTGTGTGCATATGCACAGGAGCAGACATGACTCCCTAAAAGCCATGAATTCACCATCAACCTACAAGGCAGTATGGCTCACAGAGAAAAGCAGTCAGAAAGTGAGATAAATGACCCTATGCCATGACCTCAAGGTAGGAATAACCTGGGCGTGGGCGGTATCTACCGATACCAGGATTAACATGACTCAGGGAGTACAGGGCTGAAATAAAGTATTCAGAGGTACAAAATAGATGCCATGAGCACATCTCCTTCTGCCAGCCCAGTTCCCTGTCATCCTGCTCCACTTTCTATGCCACAGTGCATATTCAGCACAGCTAATGCCAAGCTCTAGAGTAATGAATGTATGCGGATGTAAATTTCAACTAACACGACCAAAGTAACTGGAGAAACACCACCAAAATGCACAGTAACTGACCAAGGTTTAGTCTCTGGGGTCAAGTTGATGCAATGTCCTAAAGTGATGGAATTTGTATCATTTTCTGACCACTGTCTAGAAGAAATTACAATGCCATTTACGTGTCCATGGCATGAGCCATCACTTCACTTCCAGGTGCACTGCTCAGAAAATACATAAAAGTAAGCTTTATATCTGTGCATATTTCCTATGCCACACAGTTCTTTCTAATAGGCTAAATCACCAAAACCAAAAAGCTGCTGCTGCTGTTTGCAAAAGGAAAGTATCTTTGCAGTGAAAGAGAATTCCATGCACAATTCACTTTTCCCCAGGGAAGAAAGCTGTACTCACATGATTATACCCATGGTATATGGCATACTAAACCTTTTCCTCCATGGTCACTCATCTCTTGGGTGACTTTTCAGTACTACCCCTCTGTAACAGACACAAAAGAGAATGGCTAATGAACCATCCTAATATTTTCCAGGTAGCTGGCAGGCTAATTTCTGTAATGACCCAGGGACTCTGGCATTGACCACATTTCTTGGCACCCCTTGAGTGATGCAGAACCAGAGCCCCATGGTGCTGTTTTCCTGCAAGACTGGGGCAGGACCGGTTCCTGCACAGAAACCAGCTGAGCTTGGAGGAGAGCAGAGGACACTTCCACAGGATCACCACACAGGCAGCCTTCAGTACCAGGAAGACTGTGGCCAAATTTTTGCCTCATATTATGCATGCACATTCAAATGCCAGATGAGGCTCAAATGCCAAAGTTGGCTTCCCCCCACTGTATTAAAATGTACAGTGAATTCAATTCTAATAATTTACTATTGTGAAGAGGACTGTGATAAGTAACAGACTTTTATTAGCATTTAATTTGACAGCAGATATGCTTTGGAGAACTTTAATGACCCCTTAATGGATCCATACAACCACATGTACACAGACAAGATACAATCAAGTCCTGGGACTTATTCTTACTGTGTGTTTGTATACATCCCAGAACATCAGCAACAGATCATCATTGCTACTGGGTGCCACCATATGACAACAGCTTATAATTATACCCTCTTGATAAATCATAATCTTCTGTAAGCCTAAACCGCTGACTTTGTGTCAGATAAAAACAGATGCCTGCTGTGTTCCCATGCACCTTTACCTGACCATCATGTTGTGGTTTGATGTAGAGGATGACTGTTAGCAAAAGGAACTGATCAGAGCTACAGAAGCCTGGAAAAGGGAACTGTTCCAAGTCCTCGTTTTATCTCCTTTATAATGCTAAAAACATAAAGCTACTACTTCTTTTTAAGAGAGCAGAAACATTATACCCAGCATATTCTTTGCAAAAGTAATCAGAGTTAAGGCTGTAGCAGTAAAAGTCATGTCTAGAAAATGTGCTTTCAGGACAGATTCATGACAGTATTCACAGAAAAGACAGGGGATGAACAACAGACTTCCCAAGTGCTTTTTTTCCATGGCTGTTTTTGCTGACATGCATCTTTCCCAAACCCAGCTAGTCCTAACAAATTTTATTCATTAACAACAATTTCTTTGTTTCCTTTTTTAAGAAAGTTTGCTACCAGTGCTAAAAATTAATCAGTCTTAGGCGGCTGTTAGCATTGTGCCTGACATCCTCCCAACCCTTCTGTGCCAACAGCCTGGTTTCCCAGCATAGCTTCATCCTTCTCACGGGCCCCTTGCAACACCCGGATCGCTCCCATTTTCATTCTGAACACAAACCTGCTCCACTTCATATTCCTCCGCCAAAAACTCTCATGCTCAGCATGCCACATTCACCCACTCATCCCAAGTCTCTGCCACCTTCAAGTTTACAAGTGTGGAACAGCCAGGAAAAAGGGATTGCAGAGCAAAGTACACCCGGGGGACAAGAGACAGGAAAGGATTCTACAATAAACGGTGACTTGTGCAGAACAACCAAGTCTTAAGTCCCTTCAAGTAACAACACAGAAGAAAAAATCAGTTACCTCATGCACATGCAAACACTTGTACTTGTCCAACCTCCTCTTCTCCTTCTGTTTAACATCTCCTCTCCATACCCACCACCACTCTAATTTCTCCCAGGGCCCCTTGTGATGAAGCAGAACTGCACATGCTAGGCACCAGACAAAACTCCAGGTATCTCCTGTATCCTGCTCCTGCAGAGCTCTGCATACTCCCCATCTCATTCTGCTGCTGCTGCAGGATGGCAGAGACCACCCAGCAGACCAGTGTCACAGGAAATAAAACAAATCTCTGTCAGACCCCATTAACACATCCCAGACAGCAACATCCAGCAACACTGTACAGGGACATGATGACCACGGGAGTTCCAGCCACAACCTCAGCCTCATCACTCATGAGGAAAAGCATCTCCAAAGGGCAATGATTCTTTTACTACCCTAACACAGATAACTACAGATTCCTGCCACGGTGATTTCTGATGAAACAAAGACGCCCACCTACAGAAACTCAGCATCGCTAGGTACAGGGGAAAGTGGTTCTCCACCTTCAACAGTCTTCCTGGACACCCATAGCTCCTCCCAACACCCATTTTTCTCCTCTTCATTTCTGTATGATCTTGTTACTGTCTTTTTTCCCTTAAGGCTGTGTTCAGCTCATCATACCCTGTTTTCTTCTCCTCCAGCTTTTGCTGTGCCTGCTGCTTGCACCAGCTCTTCATCACTTCTGAGCGAAAAGACTGATGCTGATGCCAGACATGAAATGGCTGAGAGATCTTTACAAGTGAACCAGCTCATACTGGCACAGCTCCGCTATCCCAAACACAAGGTGTAATTACCTTACTTGTGGGTGGAATTACATAAGGAGTAATTCTGGTTATCTGGTCTTCAATAAACTTCACAGAGCTGCCGTAAGATTCCACAAGAACTGAGTTATGCTGGTCAAAATCCATTAGACCCCAACAGCATGGGAGGAAAGTAGAGAGGACTGTGTGAAGAGCATTTTTATTATTAGTCCGCAAAATTATTTTCCTACCTTCATATACTGCTATATCGACATAGATATTTTCTTTTTAAAAGAAGATTCAAGTTCAAAACTTCATTTTGCATATTAAAATGAGAAACTGAGATTTAAGCCCTTCAAATATTGCTATAGTCTTCAAACTGTAAAATATAATGAATAAAACTGAGTAAACCAGGTTTGTAAGAAAACAAAAATCTGTCTCATGTCTAGCATCTTCTTAGCTGTCAGACTCTTAACTCTGATCATCTTGGCCTTTTTCTTACATATTGAAGAGAGCTTCGTTGAAGAGAGAGTGTTCTTCTCCCATGGGAATCACAGATGACAGAGACTGTACCAAGCTACGGGGTTTTTTTTTCTGTTCAGAAGAAGTAGCAACTCAGAGGGCAACATTCCCAACCCCACTGAGCCAGCAGGACAGCTTTAGGCACCCTGCACACTCCAGAGTAACCTGCTCTGGTCTGCAAACTGAACTGCAGGAGAAAAGACTTGAACCAAAATTCAGACAAACTTCTTGACCCTGTCACTGCCCCGGGCTGCTCATCCTTCATCAAGTCCATTACGCTCTCTCTCCCATCCCCCAGGAGCACAAAACTCACAGAAGAGCGACGTTAAGCAGGTAACCATCTGTCTTCCTCTCCAGTCTGGTGATACAAGAATTGATCCTTGGATACCAGTGTAAGAACCTGCAAAAAGCTTGGACAAGCTTTCTGGAAGGACAGAAGAAGACCTAGTCTTCAGAAGGGTAAGGAATTAGCTTGATCTCTTACATCTCAAGGTCCCCATTTCTTTCCCTTCTGTCAGCCTGCCAGACCAGCCAGTCCCCAGAGGATTCCTTCTAAGCTTGTATCTTCCACTCCTTTAACAAACCAAGTCAGCATTTCTCTTCTTAAACTTCTTGTTCTCCCCCTTATTTTCTGTCAGAGCCAAGGACACAAAAATAATTATGGTTCTCTCCACCAATCTTGTGCAGTGCTCCACATCTAGCTAAAAAGTTGCAGAAATGTTCACCTGATATTTCATCGCACTTCACTTGGCAAGTATTGAAAAGCCAAATAAATGTCACTAGGTTATCTCAAGCTGTACATCAGGACAAGGTAGCAAAGAGCGTGAAAGTCACAGCATCTCCTGAGCTAGATAGCAGAAGATAAGAGTAATATCTAAAGGGCTCCATCATGGCTGTCATCCTTTTATGAGAACTCGGAGGGGATGCCCTGGTTTAAAACTCTATCCCTAGCTCAGAGACGAATGTGTGATGTACAATAAACACATGGCAGTTAAAGGACTTTGTCATGCAGAGGTACACACAGTTTTTTTGCAGGTTAGAACAGGACACACAAAAGCCACCAGTCTGTTGCATAGACTGCACATCATGCACATTGTTGTGAGTAAGAAACGCCCTGGGTTCTGCACTGAAACGAGACACAGCAGCAGGCAATTCAGCAGCAGGCATTTTAAATTTTCTTACTGGCCTGCATGAATTTCACAGATTATTATTTTGTACCATTTTTCAGACTTTTAACAAGCCAAACCACCCCTTTACAATACCTAGGCTCCTTAGACATCTACTTCAGAATATAAAAATCTGAGGGGAAAGGCTGCTCACAATCTAGAAGCCACTTTTGAGGTCCAGACACCCTCCTTGTAAGTGCATGAAACTTCGAAGTGAAATATTAGCAATCCTCGCCTTTTCCACTGCTTACTTTTGTGATGGCAACCTATAATCCCTAATCAACCTAGAAAATAAATGACCGATAAACCAATCTGCTTGTAACCCCATTAACAGATTCTGGCTTCAGTATCAACAGGGTAATTTGCTGAGACTATTTTTAATCCCAACTGCTAAACCATTAATCCCACAATTTCCACATAGTATTTCCACGACCCCTCAAATTTACTCGAGGTTACCAACAATTTTGCAACTCATTAAAAAGCAGATAAATAAATAACATTTGCAAATATACACCTCCTGGCACTGGAGAACTGACAGACTCCGATTACTTGGTTGATCCCATTAAAGCCATTACTTTCTAATTGGAAAGAGTCATTCAGAAGCAAAGCTGTGTGTCTGGCATGTCACTTGACACCTGGTATGTACCGCTCATGATAAGACGAACTCTCCAATATGCTTGCCACAATGAAAAGAAGTGGGTTATTTCATCATACCACTGATAGTCACAGCTCTCTACTAAAATCTGTTCAAATTTAATGGGACCAAGGTTATCAACATAAATTGTCATGTTTTCTGAAACTGGCTTTAAAATGTTCTCCAACTATCATTATTAACGTCAATATAAATTATGCATTGAAGATCACAGCATTCATTACTGAGGTAAAATTTATCTGGAGGGAAAGAAAAAAAAAAGAGACAAACAGAGCAAATCTAATTAAAGTAAGTATTTATAGATTTCATACAGCTTTTCTCTTTAGTGATGAAAACACTTCTTTTAAAAAGGTCTTAAAATAAGCATTCACAGAGCCATCAAAAACAGTACCAAGAAAGCGTTGTGTTAATCAGTTAAAGGTACAGTTACACACAGGATGTTGCAAAGGGACTGATGTGATAATACACGAGCCTGGTAGTTTATCCAAGGATGTATCAACGTGCTAGCACAACAATCTGGAAGACAGACCCTTGGTTTCACGTAAGCAGCTACACACAGGAGGACAAGCTGTATTTAGTGTTGGAAGGGTGGTGTTTAATGCTCCTTTCAACTTCTATAAATTACAGCGTCAGCCATTCCTAATTGGTATATGTTAGTATTCAAACACCACGTTGAAATTAGAAGCTTAGCAGTTTTTTGGTACACTTATAGACACTTCACACCAACACATGAATAACCTCGTTGAAATATTTTAGAGTCCCAAGGTTAAAAGAAATTACTTTAAGAGACAGATGGCGAGCAACTGGTACCTCAGTGAGGAGTGCCACTGACTTTTGAAAGTTCTCACTCGACGCACCGTATGGGGCTAACTCCTATTTACGGCACACTTTGGGACTTTGCAGTAGAGCCTCATCTTCTGAAACCCCGAAGATGTGCATCCACAGGATGGCACAGTGGAAAGAAAACCTAAAAATACAACTCCCGGGGAAATCCAAATCCAAAGGGGAAAATAAGATACCTTATTTCCCTAATCACATAGTTTAAGTCAATCCTTAAGCTGCCTGATTCATGGTTTTATCATACTTGTGGCTGCCAATACTGGTACCAGCTCACCCATACAGGTGCCTCACAGTCTACCGCAAAGGAAGCCAGAATGCATCCATTAAAAGAGACAACTAAGCAACCTCTGTGTAAAGACTGGAGGACAAGGGGGGGGGAGAGAAAGACTTTGCAAGCACATATTCAACCATCAAAGGAGCAGCTCTAGTTTCAGCCAGCAGAGACTGTAACACCTCGCCCCGCAATCCTTTACAACACACCGTGTCACTGGCTATTGTTCATAACTCTTCCCGCAAACCATTTCAACATTCAGAGAATGACTATTTCTTAAGGAAATTATTTCAGAAGCGAAAAAAATTGCTTACTCATGAACCTGGTATCATTGTAACAATGAGGCAAAACAGCTACAGACAATTACATTGCACAATCCTAAATGCATCTTTTATTGTACTAGATTTCAGAAAAAGAACATTCTGAAACACTGAAATAAATCAGAGAATAAATGTGACTTGTTGTCAGCTCATACAATATGGGTTAAATGCTACCATATGGTGAGTGCGCACACGTTACCCTTTTAAAAACAAAGAACATGGCTAATTTCATTCCCAAATCTATTTTTAAATAAGTAAACGTGATCATTTTAAAATTAGGCTACAATTGTGACTAGAACACCTCAATTTCCACCAGCTTGTCTCCCTCTTTCTTTACTGAAAACTAACACCACTTCACTGCTCACCATCTTTTTGAAAAAGACAAGGAAAAATTACTATTCAGTCAGCTTTATCCCTGTAATAAGCCAACACAAGCATTTCTATGCAGTGTAAAAATAGTGACAAGCCAACTCACCGTTCTTCCTCTATTATACCTGCCGGAAAAGCAAAGCATGCGTGCGTGTGTGTCTGTGTGTGTGTGTGCAGTATGTTAAAACTCACTGACATACGATCCGGTTTTCAGCAAACACTCACAACAGGACCTGCCCGACAGACAGAGCTCTCGCTTTCTCTGCACCCCCCAGCATGTACTGAGACACACAGTTTCGGTACACTCCCAGCCAAAAAAGAACAACAGAAAAAAAAGAACCAAAGGAAACACGTATGAAATACACACAGGGTAGCTGAAGCGGATGCTGTTGGTTTGAAAATTGTCTGTCTAGCCTCTGTGCTGAATATTTGTTTTTATCATTATACTATAAATGAAACATGTCAGGCATCTAAAAATAGCTACAAATTGTAATTACATATGCTTTGTAGTTTCTATTTTACTTTGAAAAGAAGATTAAAAGCTAGATCATTTTAGAAACCGGCCTTAAAGATTTGGAGAGCCACAAAATTCTTCTACTTTGCAATTTTAAGTACACTGCTGGAAAGCATTTCCTTTGGGACATAAATATGACAGCCCCAACATGGAGAAGCAAGCTCCCAACAACACACAGTTAGATGGCGAGAAAGAAAAGGGAGAAGAGTAGACAAAGCAAAAAGTAATTTCTTAGAGATTCTAGGAGTGCCCTGATTACGGATGTAATACTATAAGCTTTAATTAGGAGCTAAGTGCTGTGTGCTAAATTCATCCCCACATCCAGTGCTGTAAATTCAGCCACCCTACTAAAGTTACCTTGGGTTTTACCACGATGGTACAACAGCAGTGCCAGGCCTACAGCCTCTCCAACAGCCCATAATGAAACGTGGATTTTGTTCAACAAGCATTAAGCTACACAATATCCTGCTGATACAAATTAAGTTATTTTCCATATGCAATCACTTAAATGAAAGGTTAGCAAAAATTAATTTTAAGTAGTCCTCAGAAGGTAAGCAATCTTGAATCCACAGAAAAGAGCCTCTCTGCTCCTCCATGACTTAAAACAGTTTAGACCAGAGTCTTCAGCAGCCCGTGTCCCTTCAATGGACACTACGTGCAATGTTAGCTCACAACTTGGGAGCGGTAAATAAACAACTTATCTTACAGCAGACGTGTGCTACTGCTATGAGATCTGCTAGAATTTATTAGGCAATAAACAGTTTGGTAGCAACCTACAGGATTCAAGTTCTGTCCATCCACACACTAATTTAATCTCAGAATACACGCTTAATGCCCCACGTTTGTTTGCCCAAGGCACTGTTGCCGTAATGCAGTTTCAGGAATGCAAGGAGAAACTGCTAACACCAAGTGTGTAACAATGCTGATGGGCCTCTGCAGATAACCAAGATGTACACAACATCAAAAAATGAACAACCAGCGTTGAGTAATCATCGCACCAAAAAAAAGACAGCTCACTGGCTTCAAATGGCAAAGCAGGTTCAGCAGATCAAGAGACCAAACATTTGCTGACTAACAGTTAGGTAATGAAAGTAAACATTTGTAATGAAGTCATCATCCTAATGAAAGCCGTGGCAGTGTTAACTACCTGGACCATAATACACTAGCAAATCTTAATGCAGGCTCACTAACATACTAGAATCGCTCCTGCTGGAAAAGGAAAGGAAGTTTCATTTACTTTTAACATAGAATTGACAATCAAGAAATATTGCTATCTGTTAAATCGTTCTAACTCTCAAGTACTCTACAGAGTTTCTGTGCATTTACAGTGGGTAACTGAAAAACAGAATTTTGTCTTCAGTGTCTGAGTCAGAACAGCTTTATCCTAGCACTGAAATGTATAAATATTTGCAGCATGTAAGATGTCTGCTTTGAAAACGCAATGTTGCTCCAAGTTTCAAATATTTATATTGCAGATACCTAATCAAATAAATGTGACTTTTTTTTCATGTTTTTTTGCCACACTGTGATTAGGTATCTGGATTAAGTTTATGGCTAGAGAAAAGAAAATGACCATAGTAAGTTTTAGTTGATTAACTGCCAATAAAACTAAGGATTTCAGATTCGCATACAGAAACTGTAATTCCACCCAGAATCACCCTCCTGCAACTTCCAGTAGTCAATGGGAGTGGAAAGGGTGCTTATTATGGGGCAGCAGTGGATTCACAAGCAACAAGTCAGTTTTTGGGATGGTTGTACATGGTCTTACCCAACTGAAGAACATCACATGGTTGTGAAAAACAGTACTAAGTCTATTTCTCCTTTCTGTGCAGAAATCCAACGCTCATTCGGGCTTAAAAGGTATGTATCTACAAATTCATACTTGTGTCTCAAAAACTTAAACAGGCACATTTTCTTGTGAAATTTGCAAGCTTGGACAAGTTGCTTCCTGCAAAATGCAATCACTTAGCATTTCAGCTTTCTATTTTGATGACTTTAAGAAACAGTATAGTCAAACTCAGATTTCCAGTTTAAGTACACATGTACAGACTTCATCACTAGTCTCAATGAAAGCTTATGCACTGGATCATTCTACATACTGCATTTAATCCCAGAGAAGTCCTGGAAGTTCTTGGCACGAATTCAAGTCTTCACAGAAGTTAGGCCTTTCAAAGCTGACAGGTTTTGGATCAAACTAAATATAGATGCCCTTCATTAGATGGGACCTCAGCATAAAACTAACCAGATCTTAATCACAGAGAACTATAGATAGATGACTATACATAACTATAGTTATAGGTAACTACAGACAGATAATACTTATTGATAACTATATATATATAAAACTATATAAGGTAATAGTTATAGGTAACTAATGATAACTTGAAGTCACTTGCACACAAAGACCTTAACAAAAAAAATCCAAATAAACAGATTGCCCAAAGATTTTAAGAGTTGGTGACTACACCATTTCTATGAGGATACTCTTCCAGGCTGCCCCCTCTGGTGTAAGCACCCACAGCAGGGTGCATTTTAAAGGTTACACATTTTTCAGTCAACTGAAGCCAACAGCCCAGCTTCTGAAGGTGATCTGTAAAATGTTAAGACATAAACATCCTCTTTTGCTAAAACGAGGATCAATTCAACAGGGAGAGATTGAGAACAATGGCACAATCGTTTTCAACCCCTTCAATGAATGCTTTTGTACTGATAATTGGTATTATTAAATCTTGGTGACAGCATGATACTATGACCAATTATAAAATCATACAATGAACCTAATTTTTAAAGCAAATACATTAGTCACTGCCACAGGAAAACTTTAATCTACAAAATGTTGTTCCATTCTCGGCAGATATAATTATTGAGGTCACTTGCAAGTAACAGTAGGTAGATTTCACCCTAGTGATGTAAACTATTCTTTTCTGTGATGCAGAGAAATAATCATTCACATTCAGGGACAGACAAATATGTATTTTGTCTGGTACAGGAGTTTAGAAGGTTGTGCTAAACTTAGGTGCCGTGCTAATAAAGACCACTCCTCTCCTTAAGCATGTTTTAGATTATTCCTTAGGACAATGTTAGTCTCACTGATGCTTTGTTTTTCCTCTCCTTTCTGTAAGCATTATCTTTGCATATTAAACTAACAGTTTAGAGGGGGCATTATAATGCCCTATTGTTCACACAGACTCCACAGTACTTATCACTAACTAGATGTCACTTCAACACCACTCAGTTTTATAGGAACTAAAAGCTTGAAAATAAACCCCAGCCAAGAATTTCTAGAGATAGCTAAAAAACAGTTTACTCCAGGAGCTAGTAAAGGTGTACTTGTGCCAGTAACACAGAGCCCCACGCAAATGACTTTATTATACAAAACTCACTCAAAATAGCTATGGCAGCTACTCTTGTGAAACTAAAGATGCTAAAGACGTCTCCTTGAATATCTGCGTCTTGATACTAATTACATCACAGGTGCTCCTATGCAACTTCAGCTTCCAGTTTCAACAAGGGAAAACCTCCAACAACCACCGTGGCCCACCCTGGTGGGACAAAGTTGGGGTGCACAGAGTAGCCGATGACCAGGCTGATGATTTTGAGTTTGCTGTGACAGAGGTGAAGGACACGTTGGCAGAGAAACAAAGCGACAACATTCACTGACAGACAACTCATCCCAGCCAGCTGCCATGGACAAAACTACTGGAGCAAAACTACCAACATACTCCTCACTGAGGTGAAACTTTCGCTCCCATCACCACCACCCCTCTCTGGCACTGCTGCCCCCCAAAAAAGCCAACACCTCTCACAATGCATTATTTTCGGCCCACCGGCAGCAGCCAGCCTGGGGGCAAGCACATGGGGGCCTCACTAGAGAAACCCACACCCGCTCATAGGACACAGCCACAAACACGGGGACATGACCACGCATACGCACCTGCTTCAGTGAAGCATTCCCCCACCCTGCAGCCATGTAAGCCTCACTCTGCCACGCACACACATATACCCAGCAGGACCTACAGGCAGGCACACACATCTGGCTCCCAAGCAGCAACGCAACATACCCCATCCCTGCCCTGCATCTGTCCACACACACTCCTATCCACCTGCCACAACACCCCTCCTGGCCCTGCGTGCACCTGCCCTCCATGCAGCACCTAGCTCCCCAGCATGCACATGCACACACTCCCCCTGGCCCCATCCACATATCCCTCACAGGGCTGAAGGGGGGCAGCTGAAGGTCACTGCCCTCCCACAGGGTCAGCATCCTCCTGCTTGGTCCAGGACACAAAGGGCCTTAAAACACCGCTAGAAAGCAATGGTCAAAAATCAGGACACACAGCACACCTCACAAAATAAAACTCGCAGCTATCATCCCACCCACACAGCACGCCTGGGGATGGGGGCACAAGGGAAATCTGACAGAAGATTTCGAAAAAGACTTCCCCTCCCAAATCAAGATCAACCCATGTTATGCCGCTCAGCTTTTGCTTAAAATTATGCTTTTTTTCTTTTTTTTTTTTTTTTTTTTTTTTTTTTTTTTTGTTGGGGGGGGGGGTTGGTGGGGGGAGAAGCCAACGAAATACACGGTTGCCAAGTCGAGTTAATGAAAAACCCTTTGGCTGTTAACTCATTTAGTGCAGCAAGCATGAAATAAAGTCCGTGGCATGGGGCCAAAGCGCTGCGGCCCTTTGCCGGGCGGGCTTCTGGGACTTCTTCCCGGCCGCCGAGGAGCTGGCCCTGAGCACGGCAGCCAGCCGCCAGTTTTGGGGAGAGAACCTCCAGAAACCGGTGAATCCGCCTCAAAATAATAATAACATTAAAATAAACCCCACATTAATCAAAATATCGACGGCCCCGCCAGGCCCGAGGAGCTTTTTCATAAAGGCACTTTTGCACCCACTTCCAAAAAAAGCCGGATCCCAGCGCTGCGGCAGCGGACATCAGTAACGAGGCCGGGCCGGGGGTGCGCTNGGGGCCGCCGGCGGGCGGGGGCTCGGCTCGGCGTCCGTCCGGCCCCATTCCCCAACCCCCCTTCACCGCGGCACCCCCCGCATCCCTCCCCGCCGAGGAAACTTCTCCGCTCGCTGGGAGAGTTCGGCTCCCCAGCCCGGGACACGCTGGGTGCGAGCGGGGGGCCGGCGGGGAGCGCCCGGCGATGGGGAGCGAGGGGAGGAGGAAGAGGAGGGGAGGAGGAGGAGGCGAGAGAGTTGCGCCGCTCCCCAAAAAGGGACTNTAAACCCCACATTAATCAAAATATCGACGGCCCCGCCAGGCCCGAGGAGCTTTTTCATAAAGGCACTTTTGCACCCACTTCCAAAAAAAGCCGGATCCCAGCGCTGCGGCAGCGGACATCAGTAACGAGGCCGGGCCGGGGGTGCGCTCAGGGCAGGGCAAGGCAGGGCAGGGCAGGGATGGGATGGGATGGGATGGGATGGGATGGGCAGGGCAGGGCAGGAGGAAGGCCGGGAGAAGGCGGCGGCACGGCAGCTCCCCGTCGCACCTCACCGCACCCCGACACCCCGGGGCCGAGCGGAGCGGGGCCGGGCCGGGCCGGGCGGNGCGGGGAGCGCCCGGCGATGGGGAGCGAGGGGAGGAGGAAGAGGAGGGGAGGAGGAGGAGGCGAGAGAGTTGCGCCTCTCCCCAAAAAGGGACTTTGACCCCTCATCGCTCTCTGGCGGACCGCGAATTACATATTTTTGTCACAGGTCGGATCCTAACGCACGTCGACACAGCGTCTAATTTATGAACTCATCAGCCTAATTTCATTATTTAATCATGCGCCCAGCAATCGTGTTTCCTTAAGAAAGGACTGACCTATTTTTGGCTGGAGATAAACGATCATGTTAACAGATGTTAATCTTGTAATCTGTTTTTCCTGTAAGCACTTCACATACCCGCGTTTCAGACATTAAAAAAAATTTTAAAATCTTGCCCAAACGACTTGACGTCACGATTCAGTTCTTATTTAAAAAAAAAAATAAATCTTGCAGTGGTTTCAAAGACATTAAATCTTTTTCACTTTATAAATGCTGATTTGTTCTGCCTCAACTCCCACAGGCTTTTATTTGCATTTCAAATTCCACAGGTTACACCAGTCGCCTTTTCAGAAAATGTACACCAACAATAAGGCAGCAAATTGGGGGGGG